>JARQZK010005134.1:197500-365000 GCA_030704885.1 Cynegetis impunctata | reverse complement strand
TGAGCTTGGCAGAGCCATGGACTCCTAATATAGATATACTGGGTTCAATTCTACATGTGGATATCTGTAGTATGAATTATTTTTTTTTAAGCTTGATAGTGTTGGACTTCTGATATAATTATTAATTTTCATGTTCAATGATAAAAACTCACAGTGTGAATTTCAACTACTGTTGAACAAAGATAATATTGTCCTCAATCGAAACACAATTGGCGACTGAAACTAAGATAGTAGCGCCAGAACGGTTAATATCGGTACTATTCTCTGGGCCATTAGCGGTTTGTTTACATTGATTAGGAATGGTATTTACGTTCATTTCATTTAGAGTTTTCGAACGTTTAGCTTCGTAATTTGTGTTTTTTTGGATATCGTATTTTCCAGTGGTTTATTGTGTTTCGATTGAGGTCAATATTATCTCTGTTCAACAGTAGATAACCTACCTGCCTCAAGTTGAAATTTACACTGTGAGTTTTTATCATTGAACATGAAAATCAATTATAAAATGAAGGAGAGGACGAATAAATCAATTGGTTAGACGAACTATGTATACATCATGAAAAGGATGTATGATTTTACCTATTCCGTTATATCATAAACTTTATTACATGTCATTAGACCCGACTACCCGACAGACTGATAACCTGACACAAGAGGTAGGAAATTCCCCAAATGTGCTATTTTACAAAAGAGAACAATACTATTGGAGTCTGAAATTAAGATCGTAGCGCCGGAACGTCTAATATCGGTACTACAACATGGGCCATAAACGGTTTGTTTACATTGTTTGGTAATGGTATATACGTTCATTTCATTTTGAGTTTTCGAACGTTCAGCTTCGTAGTTTGTGTTTTTTTGGACTTCGTATTTTCCAATGGTTCATTGTTTCCCGATTGAGGACCATATTATCTCTGTTCAACAGTAGATAACCTACCTACATCAAGTTGAAATTCACACTGAGTTTTTATCATTGAACATGAAAATAAATAATAAAATAAAGGAGAAGTCGAATAAATTAATTGGTTAGAGGAACTATGTATACATCATGGAGAGGCTGTATGATAGAACACCAATTAATTTAAAAAGTAAGAAAATTTCCGAAAGTTTCAAGAAAACATAGCTGACATGGCTACTTTCATTATCAACTGAAAGGTTGTGAGTATAATGGACAAAACCAAGTACTTACCAGCAAAACTGAAAGGAACAACATGAAATGAAAAATGAAGAATTAACATGAATACTCTGCTTGAATGGTTTGAACGTTATGAGTTACTATATTTTTTAAATTTTCCTGAAGTAACAGCTCTCCTAAAAGTTCGGTGGACTTCTGAGAGTAACTGTTTTTTTCTTGATAGAATCTCTGTTTTCCTGGTTATATAATTGAATATTATTGATGTCATGATAAACTCTTGTTTTGGTGAGCAAATAAACATTATTTATTATTATTTCAATAGTTTTTCTGGTTGTTACATGAAAGAAACTACGATTATCTAGAATCTCTGGATGATGGCCCAGGTTCAGATTCAGATAAAAATTTAAGTTTTTTCGTGGGAAGAGCATTGGACTTCAAAAATCCTACGTTTTCGGTTAGCTGGAAATTGCACATCGTCAGTTGGTATAATTCTATATGGAAAACCCCACAAACTCACTACAGGGAAAATGATTATTCTCAGTAAAGTGTAAAGAACAAACTCTCATATGTTCAGACACTTTTTTTCAATCTTCAAGCTATGAATCCACACCTTTCTTCTGTTCATCATTTCCTTGTTTCCCAACTTTGTTTGCAATACAACTTTGAATTGTCCAGCTTTCGGAAAGTTATGTAAGCTATCTTTGAGATTTTTTACCCAAGATGAACAATAGGATACACTACAAAAGTGATTCATCTCTTCTGAACGTTTATAAAATATCACAAACAAAATTAAACACAAATCTCATACAAAAAACAAGTAAACTGATGTAAACAAAACAATCTATGGCCCATACGTTAGCAATATTCGACAAAATCTGCATACAGCTGTTTCGATCTTATTAGATCTCATCAGTGCAGCTTATTTGACTCGGAGTGAATTAACAAATTTCTAATTGTTCCCCAATACAAATCGTGATCAGTAACACTGTCTGGATAACAATCAAGAGCGCCATCCTACCAAAGATATTGGAAAACAACAATTCACCGCTTATACTGAAAATGCAGAAATTCGTCGCTTAAACACGTACCTCCTGATATGAAGATATCTACTGTACAACAGTGGTGTATATGATTCCAAGGCACACTAACATTTGTATTGCGGAACAATTAGAAATTTGTTAATTCACTCCGAGTCAAATAAGCTGCACTGATGACATCTAATAAGATCGAAACAGCTGTATGCAGATTTTGAGTCGGGGTGACTTGACAATTTCTATAATTCACCGTTCGATTGTGAATGCAGATTTTGCGTTGCTGAATACGTATAACCAGCTTCCTTGGAAAGTTGTTTGATAATTATTTAAATTATTAAAGAATTTTCCTTGTTCTCTTTGTGTAATGTATGAAATTGACCATGGTCGACAAGTATGCTTTTCATGATTTGATTGTTGTAAATTACCTTTCATTTCGGTAAACTGCTTGGATATAGAAACATAAATTATCATTGGAAAAAGATTTTAATTCTCTTTCAATACATTTGATGATATATGGGGTAATCCAGCGATTCTCAACTTGTAGGGTCGAGCAAGTGACTGAACGGTAAGTACACAGACCCACATAAAAAAATTATTTTGTTTTAGTTTTCAGGTCGTAGCATATCCAAGAGAAACTATTATTTAAATACCTCATTTTCAGGTCGTACTTTAGGTTAAGAGCCGAAAAATCGAAAATAAGTTAATACTGTTTACATTTTATTGTATGCGGATGGCGCTATACAAATTATGATGGGAAATTGAGCCGCAAATCCTGAAAGGTTGAGAAACGATGAGGTATTCTATTTCAAAAACTGCACTTTACACCTTTTTTGTGTATTTTGTGTACATATATATATATATATATATATATATATATATATATATATATATATATATATATATATATATATCACGTTGTTTGTCCGCGATGGACTCCTAAACTACTTAACCGATTTTAATCAAATTTGCACACCGTGTGCAGTTTGATCCAGCTTGGAAGATAGAATAGCTTACATCTTAATTTATAGTCGCAATATTATTTTATTGCAAATTATTTGTTGATTATCTCTGTTAGTTTGGTAAGATACTTAGAGATGACGGTATAAGGTAGTTAGTTGACTGGATTGAATAAGTATCCAATAGATGGCGCTATGTTGAAATTACTAACGCTTTACGTGTTGCTGAGGCCAAAGTATAAGTTAAATTTATATCATAGTAAATGCAATGTGAAATTATTCTTATTATTTTCAATTTTTGGTGCTTTATTGTTTAGATCTCTCTTATCAAAATAAGTATATGTAAGTATTATCATATCACATAGTTAATTCAGGCCAACGTTGTGTTGACATATACATTATTTAAACAATGTTTGCCGGGTCAGATAGATATATATATATATATATATATATATATATATATATATATATATATATATATATTATATATATATATATATATATATATATATATATATATATATATATATATATATATATATATATATATATATATATAGTATATATATATATATATATATATATATATATATATATATATATATATATATATATATATATGTAAGTTTGGAGTTTCGTCCAACCTAACGATGCGCTCAGTGCAGTCGTCTGAGCGGATATCAGGGTTGCGAGGTTTCTCAAAGATTTATCAAGGCATCATATCCAGATACCTTGACTACTGTTCATTTTCAATTGTATAAATTTGACACTGTCAAAAATTGTATATTTGTTGAAAACAAACATATTCATTTGTGAATTAATGTACTTGTTTGTTGATTCAGGTAATGTTATAATGTATTGAATAGGTTTAATGTATGTAATTATGTGTTTTAATAAACTTTTCAGTTATTGCTAGCATCAACAGCCGTACTTAAATTCATCATAAGTCTTGATAGCAGACTTATAAATCAACAAACATACAAAGCATGACTTCACCACGTGCGAAATTTCATTTCGTATCCGATTGTCTGAATGCAAAAACGATTGTGAAGGTGGTCACAATACAGCTCGAAAATGAGGATACAATTTTTCAATTCCCAAGGGAGTATCAACTCAAGGAGTATCACGAGAAATTATTCGACACAATCGTTGTGAAAAATGTAACCAAGAGCATGAAGACACGTGGAAATTTTCGGAATGTATGGATAACACTGGTGAATGAACTCAAAAATAATTACATAGATGAGGAGGGTAACATATGTTTTAATGGTCTTTATTTGGACGAGGAACGGGCTCTCACCGATCCCATCCCCATCTCATCTCATATTTCTAAACCTGAATCGGTCGAAAACAAATCCTTGAGTTTAGTTGTAAAAGATATGATTCTGGATAAATTTTCGGGAAAAAATCAAAATGCGAAAATATTTTTAGACCTATTTGTTCAGGAATGTAATCGTTTAAAAATAGGTAGCCTACATTATCAAGAAGTGTTGAAAATTTTTTTAGACGGACCGGCTCTTGATTGGTTTCTTGCTTTTCTAAAAACACACACCATCTCGCATCCATGGGAATTTTGGCAAAACTCTTTTCTGAACACTTTTTCAGACATAGGTTGGGTTGAAATAAATTATGCTTACACTTTTCGATACATTAATGGGCCAATGTTAGATTATGCACTTAAAAAAATTAACTTACTTATAGATGCTGATCCTGAATTAACTACGAATAGCCAAATAAATTTCATCGTATTGGGTTTGCCATCTCATATAAGGTCAAAGATTAACAAAAGAGATTCAACTCAATAGATAAATTGATGTCGAGTATTCGACAATTAGAAAGTTTGGTTATTAACAAAAATAAAAAAATATCTCTATAATTGAAAATAAAACGCAAATTAAATTTTTGAATAAATCGGAATTGAAACCATGCTCCTATTGCAAATATAGGGGTTTCCCAAACTGATATCATCCAGAAAACTTATGTCGTAATAAAATCACAAAACATAAGGAAAATATTAAAAATGATAAAATTAAAATGGTTAAGAACTTGGAAATCCAAGAAAGTATTTCATCATGTGATGAATCAAAAAACGAATAACTACCCCACTTATTAAATTGAATGTTCTAGTTAACAACTATCCGGTAATCGCACTTTATGATTCTGGAGCCAATATATCGGTGATAAATTATAACACTGTGAAAAGACTTAAATTGAATGAAAATATAAGTGGGGTGAAAAAAATAAATACGGTTTCAGGTTCCACTGAAACATTAGGTTCAATTATAGTAAATTTGAAAATATTTAATATTTCAAAAAAATGGCCTCTTTTTATAATAAAGAGTGAATCATTTCAAGATGATATTCTTCTGGGATTAGATGTTATTAAAACATTTAGGCTATGTCAGAATGAAAAATTAGAAATTTTCCAAAAACATGAAGAAAAAAGATCTAATTCACTTAAGGAAATCCAAATAAATACTGCAATAACAAATGTAGACAATAACGAAGACTCTTTGAAATATCTATTAGACAAATATGAAACTATTTTCGCTGAAAACAAGTATGATGTCGGCGCTGTAACAAACTACGAGGCAACAATAAAACTTACAAAAAACAAATACATTGCAAGAAAACCATATAAATGCTCATTGCAGGATAAAGAAGAAATAAATACACAAATAAAATCTCTTCTAGAAGCAGGTTCTCATAGAATATTCTTCAAGTCCTTATGCATCTCCTGTCACTCTTGTTTTTAAGAAGGAGGAAGGAAAAAAATCACGTCTGTGTATTGACTATAGGGAACTAAATAAAATAATCGTTCCAGAATGCCATCCATTTCCCATAATAGATGACCTATTACTTTTAGCACGCGATTGCTTATATTTTACAAAACTCGACATAAATTCGGCGTTTTGGTCGATTCCGATTAGAGAAAAGGATAAACAAAAGACGGCATTCATCACACATAACGGACACTGGCAATGGTCATGTTTACCATTTGGATTAAAATCAGCTTCGTCAATTTTTCAGAGAACACTGAGTGACGTAATCTCCAAGAATAATCTTAATACATTTGCAATAAATTATATAGATGATATTCTAATTTTTTCAAAAAATAGCTCAGAACACCTAATTCATATTGATAAAACCCTGATGGCTATTAAAAATGCGGGTTTCAAATTGAACAAAAAGAAGTGCTTTTTTGCTAAAAGTTCAGTTGTGTATCTGGGTCATGAAATAGAAGGAAATATAATAAGAACCATAAATGACAATTTAATTGCAATAAAAAATTTTCCAATTCCTAGGAATCAAAAAAAATCAGACAACTATTAGGAAAAATTAATTTTTATTTAAAATACATTCCAAATGCAACAATAATACTAGAGCCTTTTCACAATTTACTTAGAAAAAACGTAAAATTTGAGTGGTCACGGAAATGCGAAGAAAGTTTTAATAAAATAAAAAATTATCTAAGCTCAGAACCAATACTTGCGATCTTCGATCCGAAACTTCCAATATACATTTTTACAGATGCGTCAAAAGAAGGAGTGGGAGCAATCCTTAAACAACCTCTAAAAAGATAATTTACTGAAACCAGTATTTTTCTTTTCAAAAAAATTAACTCAATCACAAAAAAATAAACGTGCAATATTCCTGGAATGTCTGGCAATAAAAGAATCGATATTATATTGGCAGTACTACTTAATGGGTCATAAATTTACTATCTTTTCTGATCATAAACCTCTTGAAAATTTCAATATAAAAAAAAGTCAGGACCCTGAATTATTAACAATATTAAATTATATATCAAACTACGATTTTAACATAATATATAACCCAGGAGAAAAGAATACAGAAGCGGATGCTCTTTCACGTAACCCAGTTTTAGAAAATAACGTTAATAATGAATCTACTATCCAAATAGTAAACTTTGTTTCGCTAGATGACGTAGTAAACAACCAAAAACAATTACAAAAAGAAAATGAAAAATTCGAAACTAAAAATAATATTTATTATAAAACCTTAAATAACAAACAAAAAATTTGGATTACAGAGGACTTCGGTATTAATCTAATAAAAAAAATACATAGTAACAGCCACATAGGTGTAAAAACATTAACACTAACTTTGACACCAACATATTACTTTAAAAATATGCACAAACATATAAAACTTATTTGTCGAACATGTGAAACATGCATAAAAAATAAAACAAGATTTGGAAATTTCAAACAACCCCTGTCCCAACTAGGCCCAGCTTCGGAGCCATTCCAGATAGTATCTCTTGATACAATAGGAGGATTCGGAGGAAATAAATCATCAAAAAGATATTTACACTTGATAATAGATCATTTTACAAAGTACGCTTTCGCAATTACATCAAAAACCCAAACTGCGAAAGACTTTATTAATTTAATTAAAAAAATTCAAAACAAAAATAAGATAAATTTAATTTTAACGGACCAATATTCCGGCATAAACTCAAACCAATTCAAGAAATTCTTAAAATCAGAAAAAATAAAATACGTATTTACAGCTGTAGATTGCCCTTTTTCAAATGGACAAAACGAGCGCACAAATCAAACTTTAGTAAATTCAATTAGATGTAAAATTTCGGAGAATAGACACCGACCGTGGAGTTATTATAAAGAGAGAATTATCATATTATGAGAAAGAATTATCAATTCCGTTTAAAAGATAACTAGGCGTAAATTTTGTGGTGCTATGAACTGTGTTATTATAGTTTTCAATGCATTGCTCGGCTATTATAGCCGAGCAATGCATTGAAAACTATAATAACACAGTTCATAGCACCACAAAATTTACGCCTAGTTATCTTTTAAACGGAATTGATAATTCTTTCTCACCACCTGAGTTAAACAAAAATAACTTAGAAAACTTAAAAGAAAATAGAGAAATAGCATTCTTAAATTCAAAAAAAGTTCATGATCAAAACAAAATTTATTATGACAAGAAAACGAAACAAATAACATATGAAGAGGGAGACCTTATATATATCCAAAACTCAAGTCGCCTAAACCGGAACAAGCTAGATCCAATCAGAATGGGTCCTTTTAAAATAAAAAAGAAAATTTCAAATTTACTCTACATTATAGACTCTGGTTTCAAAAGAAAGGAATCAAATATTTTCCATGCAAGTAAAATGATCCCTTACTGTCCTGCTCCCGAATATAATTTACACCAGTTTGGGGGGGGAGGGGGGATGTAAGTTTGGAGTTTCGTCCAACCTAACGATGCGCTCAGTGCAGTCGTCTGAGCGGATATCAGGGTTGCGAGGTTTCTCAAAGATTTATCAAGGCATCATATCCAGATACCTTGACTACTGTTCATTTTCAATTGTATAAATTTGACACTGTCAAAAATTGTATATTTGTTGAAAACAAACATATTCATTTGTGAATTAATGTACTTGTTTGTTGATTCAGGTAATGTTATAATGTATTGAATAGGTTTAATGTATGTAATTATGTGTTTTAATAAACTTTTCAGTTATTGCTAGCATCAACAGCCGTACTTAAATTCATCATAAGTCTTGATAGCAGACTTATGTATATATATATATATTGATAGATAAATATATAGATAGATAGATAGAGATACATCGGCAGATAAATAAATAGATATTTAGATAGATAGATAAGAATGACTCATATGACAGAACAACGTATGCCGGGACAGAAAGATTGATAGATAGATACATAGGTAGAAAGATAGATAGATAGAATTATAGATAGTTAGATAGATAAATATATAGTTAGATAGATAGATAGAGATACATCGGCAGATAGATGAATAAATATAGAGAGGTAGATAAAATGATAGATAGATGAATAGATAGAAAGATAGATAAAAATAATTTATATGGCAGAACAACGATTGCCGGGACCGCTAGTTTATATATAATATATATATATATATATATATATATATATATATATATATATATATATATATATATATATATTCATCAATTTAGTTACCTGATTTTATATATTAAATGGAACTTCTTTTCGTTGGATATTCTCAGGTTATCATTCTACTAATATTTATCGGAAATTAAAGGAAATATAACAAAGTTGAACTTAAGCGATCAAAACAACATACGAACAGAAATCACACACACAATCTACAACCATATAAGGAAAACCAAAGAAAGGAACCAAAAACAAAGAACCAATATAATACTGTCAAACTTTATCCGAACAAAGAAATTCTTCAAAGAAAACAACAATCTTTTGATAACAAAGGCAGACAAAGAAAACAAAATCGTAGTTATGATAAGAACTGAATATAACAAGATGAATGAGTTACTAACTGACACAACGACATATAAACTAGTGAAACGTGATATGACATACACATTGGAAAAGGAAAATAATAAAATAATCAAAGATTGGCTTGCGAAAGAGTATATATCTACAGAAGAATTAAGGAAACTAACCATCCATAATCGCAAAACAGCAAAAATATATGGTCTACCAAAAATCCACAAACAAAACCGCCCCCTAAGACCAATAGTGTCGTGCATACAGTCACCCTTATTCATTATATCTGAATATGTCGCAAACATCTTGACAAAAACAGCGAATCAAAATGCATATTATATAAAAAACTCACAAAGCCTGTAAGAACAACTTGAAAAACTGAAAATACCGGAACATTTTAAGTTATACTCCCTAGATGTTATGTCATTATATACCAACATACCCACAGAACTGGCCAAAACAACCATTGAAAAAAAATGGAATATTTTAGAACAACACACATTGCTACCAAAAGATGAGTTTATAAATACAGTATTATAATATATACTTAACAACAGTTATTTCCAATATGAAAACAACCACTACAAACAAACCAAGGATGTAGCTATGGGAAATCCAATATCCAGCATTATTGCACAATTGGTCATGAAAAATATTGAGGAAAACATCATGCCAAGATATCAAGCAACATTTTTCAGAAGAAACGTAGACGACTATTTAGTGATAACCGCACCAGAACATATTGACCATATTCTAAATGAGTTTAATAATGTGCACAAACTGCTTAGTTTTACCATCGAAGAGCAGGAAAACAACACAATAACCCTTTTTAGATATGACCATCACAAAAGATCGCGAGAAACTACTTACAAAATGGCACAAGAAAAACCAAAATTCGGATAGAATACTAGACTATGGGTCTAACCATCACATGTCCCAAAAGAAGTGAACAATAATAGGTAACATTGATCGGGCCCTTAGACTAACATCTCCGAAACTTCGCCCAATAGTAGAAAAAGAATTAAAACTTCTCCGAAATAACTACCCAATGGAATTGATAAATGATCTCGTGAAACAAAGAACATTCAAACTCTATAATACAGAACAGCAAAAACCCAAAGAGAAAGAAAACGATACATGAATATGCATTCCATACACAAAGAACTTGTCACAGAAAATTAAGAACATCATGAAACCATATAGCTTTCAAGTAGTGCATAAACCGCCGAACCAGGTTAAAAGTGTATGCAGCAGATTGAAAGTGTCTACTCCAAAAGAACAGAAATCTCATATAGTATACAGTATTCCATGCAAGAACTGTGATAAACAGTTCATAGGACAGTTATCACAGAGATTGAAAGACAGACTGAATGCACACAAATGCACCAAGAACGCAACAACGGCACTGAACAAACACAACACGACAAAAGTATTTATATGATGGGGGTTTCTCCTCAACTTGACCTTTGACCTTTCGTTGGCGCGTAACCTAACAAGATGGCGTCCTAAATTGGCGCGTAACCTAAATTTCAAGATGGCGTCCTAGGTTCGAGTTTCCTCCACCAGATGGCGCTGATGACGTCATAAAATAGCGACTATAACCTAATTTCAAGTTTCCACCACCAGATGGCGCTGATGACATCATAATTTTAGTTCGATAGTAAGGAAAAAGATAATCATATTCTGGTGGCAAATTGACCGTCAATTATTCATTAGATAAAACTCCATCCTGTTTGTGTAATTATTTTCATGTTATGTGGTTAAGTTCATTTCCTCTAAAAAACCAAAATCTGACATATATCCTGAATGATAAGCGACTATCAAGAAATACCACCATCCTGTTTGTGTAATTATTTTTCATTATATCTCATCTAGTGTGGTTAAGTTCACTTCCTACAAAAGCCAATATTTCTTATAGTTATCACTTTCATATTTATTTTTTCCTGTTTTCGAAGTTGTTATCATGACAAGTTACTTCATGAAATGTGGTTTACATCCTTTCTGTTGAGCTATTTCCAAACTAGAGGAAGTGTATAAAAGGAGCGGTTATAACCTACACACAATCAGTTCAATTTATCGTACTGTACGCTTGAATATTACTCAAGTATTATTTACGAGAAAAAATGGAGAATATAAATTCAGCAAAGTCGGTCAGTTCTCTTACTAAAGGGTTGTTGTCGGCAACAAGAGAGGCAGTTTCACTGGTCAGAACCCTTGACGAGGTTAAAACCAATATAAAATTGATAAACAGAAATGTTCATTTACTACGAAGAGCAGTGAAAAAAAGGATTTACAAGTATAACGATCACGAGAATCCTCACAAGCTAGAATATGCTCTGGCTATGATGAAATATTATCGGCAGCAATTGAGAGTGAAAAAGAAGAATCTTGAGAAAATTGGTGGTGGACTTCAACCCAAAGGAAAAAGGTATGTGATGTGGGAAGATTCTGAATCGTGTTTTTCGAAAAGGATGTGTACTGGAATCATCACTAATTTATCAGTAAAAGACCCGATAGAGTTTTTCCAGCGAGCATTTAAAATTTTCTCTCGGAAAATAAAGGAGCATTTGCAGAAGTGTGGATTGCTGAAAGTCAATTCGGTGTTTACTGGACTGTTTATTAAACCGAATTCAGAGGAGAGTGACATTAAATGGTTCAACACCAAGAATGCAGTCATTGATTCCAATACAAAATTGAGTGATTGGTTCGAGCAACACATCACCAGTGTGGTACTGAAAGAGTTGGAGGAATTTCAGGAACGAGATTCAGGATGGGCCTTGGCAGAGATTCAGAATTTAAAATTAAATATTAATCAGTATGATCCATTGAGATTTGGTAACTCGACATATGTTAAGACTCCAAAATTTCTTAAAGGAAAAAAAGGTATTATAAATATTGAGAATAACGATGAATTTTGCTTTTTGTGGTCAATAGTAGCTGCTTTATATCCAACAACTTCAAAAAATAATACTCGCATAAATAATTATCCGCATTTTTCAAATGTGCTTAAATACGAAGGTATTGAGTTTCCGATTAAATTGAATGATATCCCTAAATTCGAATTAATGAACAATTTATCTATTAATGTTTTCGTTTGTGAGAAAAAAAAAATTTCACCGGTTTTATTGAGTAGAAATTCTAACACAAGAGAAATTAACCTTTTAATGCTACCAAGACAATCTGATGATATGGACGGAGATCAACTCTATCATTTCGTGTTGATTAAAAATATATCATATTTACTAGGAAGTCAAGTTACAAAAAACAATAATAGGCAATACTTTTGTTTCAGATGTATGAATCATTTCTCTTCTGAAACCTTGTTACAGACTCATAAATCCAATTGTTTTTCAAATAATAAAACTGCAATTAAACTACCTACAGAATCGGAAAAATATTTGAAATTCAAAGATTTTTCTCATAAGGAAAAGGTTAGATTTACAATTTATGCAGACCTTGAAAGTATTCTGGAAAAATGTAATGAAAAGTTGAGTGAAAATTCTCATTCTTCAGCTCGTAAATATCAACATCATAAAGCGTTCAGCATAGCGTATTATCTCCATTGTTCTTACGATGATTCTTTGTCCCGCTTTCAATCGTATCGAGGAGAAGATTGCATAGCTTGGTTTGTGCGTGAACTTCACGAGATTTCAAAATTTGTCGATGAAAAATTAAAGATAAATCATACAATCTCGGGTGATTTTAAACAGAGTACCACATGTCATATTTGTGAAAAACCGTTCAAAGAAAATGATATAAAATGCAGGGATCATTTTCATTTACAACCAAAAAACAACTTCAGAGGTCTAAGTCATCAATCTTGTAATTTGAATTATCAAGAATCTCATATTATTCCCGTATGTTTTCATAATTTATCTGGTTATGATTCACACTTCATAATTAAAGAATTAGTTACGTAATTCCGAGGAAATGTTAAGGTTCTACCAATCAATAAATATAAATATATTTCGTTTTCTAAACAAGTTTACGGAACAAACTGCACGCTGAGATTTATAGATTCCTTCAGATTTATGGCTAGCTCTATCGATAAACTATCGTCTTATTTAGATGATAAGCAGAAAAATATTACCAGAAGTTATTGTCAATCTGAAAGAGATTTCAGCTTATTGAACAAAAAAGGAATATTTCCCTATGATTACATTGACTCGTGGGCTCGCTTAAATGAGACATGTCTCCCCTCAAAAGAATCATTTTATAACAATTTAGGAGATTGCGATATAACTGATGATCAATACAATCACGCTCGAAAAGTTTGGTCTCATTTCAACATTAAAACATTAGGTGAATATGCGGATCTTTATTTAAAAACAGATATATTGTTGTTGGCTGATATTTTTGAGAATTTTAGTGAAACCTGTTTGAAAACTTACGAGTTGGATCCTCTGCATTATTACACTCTTCCAGGATACTGTTTTCAGGCAATGCTAAAGACTACAGAAGTTTGTTAAGGACTACTGACAGACGTAGACATGATGATGTTTGTAGAAAATGGAATTAGGGGTGGAGTGTCACAATGTAGTAATCGATACGCAAAAGCTAACAATAAATATATGAAAAAGGGCTTCAATATTAACGAACCTTCAAGTTATCTTATGTATTATGACATAAACAATATGTATGGCACGTATATGACTGATTACTTACCACTATCAGATTTTCAATGGGTAGATGAAAATATTGATGTACTCAACATTCCAGATGATTCAGATGTCGGGTATATTTTTGAATGCGATTTAGATTACCCAACATATCTACATGAGCTCCACAAAGACTTACCTTTAGCTCCCGAACATAGAGAACCACCTTCTTCAACACAAAAAAGTTATTAACTACTTTAATGCCAAAAAGTACATATATCGTTCACTATAAAAACCTTAAATTCTACTTGAATCATGGAATGATTTTGAAACGTGTTCACAGAGTATTGAAATTCAAACAATCTCCTTGGTTACGTAAATACATTGAACTCAATAGTGCAAAAAGAAAAGAAGCACGTAATGACTTTGAAAAGAATCTCTTCAAATTGTTCATTAATGCAGTATTTGGTAAATGTATGGAAAATATGAGAAAACATAAAGATGTTCGGATAGTCACTGAGTGGGATGGTCAATGGGGTGCGCGTAATTTAATTTCTAAGCCTAATTTTCATAGCTCAGTCATTTTTTCAGAAGACTTTGCTATTATCGAAATGAATAGATTGGAAATTACCCTCAAACCAATTTACGTGGGATTCACTATTTTAGATATTTCGAAATTATTATTATACGATTTTCATTATAACTATGTTAAAAATGTTTTTAAAGATAAGGCTACATTGTTATATTCCGACGCGGACTCGCTTCTATACAAATTTGAAGTAGACGATATTTATGAAAACATGAGGTCGGACATAGACAGATTTGATACGTCGGACTACCCAGGAAGCAACATATTCAACCTACCTAGAGTCAATAAGAAGGTGCTGGGTAAAATGAAAGATGAAAACAATGGTTCTATAATGTTAGAGTTTGTAGGTCTTAGATCCAAAATGTATTCATACATAACTGAGAATACCGAAAACAGCGAAAAAAATGTAAAAAAAAAGCAAAAGGGGTGACTGCTGCGTCATTGAAAAAAAATTACTTTTAATGATTACAAACATTGTTTATTTAACAATGAAATTCTTAGAGGAAATCAAAATTTAATAAGATCATTCAAACATGAAGTATTTTCGATCAAACAAGAAAAAGTTTTACTGAATTCTTTCGATGATAAACGCATGATCAGTCCCTTTTCAACCGATACCAAGCCGTGGGGTTACAAACACTCTAGTTCATTTCTTCAGATTGACCAGTCTTAAACAAACATTCGTCAGAGAAACAACGGTCTCTTTCTCTCAGCAATGTCTCTTTTGAAAAAGATTGAATATAAAGTAGCAATGAAAACTAAAAAGGTTTACGATAAATACCTGAAAACAATAATTTCAGAATCCACTGAAGCACATTCTCATCTAGTTTTGCTCAGTATCTTACGAGAAAAAAAATTTCCCCTAAGGAGCTATAATTTCAGATGGATAGCAACAATATCTTGTGAAGTAAATGTAGAGTTTGTACGAGATATGTTTCTTCAAAAACTGGAATATGATAAATATGTAGAAAAATGTGTTAAGTTGTTTGAAAAAAAAACTTTTAGTCTGTTAGAACTTAATACTGTCCTTGAAGAAAATAATTTGTATGTTAGCAATCATTACTCGTTGTATTTATATGACTTGCTATCTAATAATATGAATGGTGATGATTTTATAGATTTTGATAGAAAATTCAATGTTTATAAAATTAAGGAAAATTATAAAAATATAGATTATTGTATAGATATAAGTATTTGTGAATCTGCTTACTTTGCTAACAGCTCAGTTTTGAATTCTATATTGAAAGTTCTTGAATCTCTGAACTTACCACACAAATTTTCACCAAAGTCGAATGAAGTCCACAAGATAATTTTCAATTGGATAAAGGAAAATATTCAGCGCTATGAAAAAGATGTAGAAGCTCTTCTAGGTTGGTATGACGGACCCTGCTGCAGTCCTTGGCCTTCATCAAAAATTTCCGACTATCAATGCACTCTATTCTTGTTAAGGACTCTGATTCAATAAACAAATTAATACAAGTTATTTCCGTTTGCTCGAATCGTTATACTGGTTATAGTTGAAAACAACATTCTTTTCAATACCCTTATCTTGTTTACGAAAACCGCGACTATGTGGCGCTAGTCAAACGTCATCGAAGGGGACCTAATTTGACAGAAGGGCGGGGAACGTGTATATATAAACGACAAACTAAACAAAAAATCTACAGCTCAAGAGATGCAGAGCACAAGCTCTCTAGAAGTCAATAGAAAATATATAATTAAAAGTATATCAAGAATTCAAACGAAGTATGGTGAGAAGATACAAGTGAAGACGGATGATCTATTAATTATTCTACCAGCAAAGTTTGCAGTAATTCTTCAAGATGATCAAATCGTTGAAATTAATAAAAAAAATTGAATCTGGTAAAATTTGCACCATAAAAAACCTTGGAAAAGCTGGACGAACCGTCAACATTGAATTTGGAGAGGCGGAGTAGTGTTGAGGAGTGAGAAGAAGGAGGAGTACATTTATAAAACAAGCTTATAAACGTAATAGCATTCAACAGCAGTCTTCGACTAATGGAAGATCTCAAAGTAAGAGTGGAAAAATTGTGTCAAGAATTGGAGATTTTAAAACAGAAAATTTCAATATATGAACTGTGTAGATTATTTCAACGATTGAGAATCAGCGAATCTCACTACAAAAACAAATTTATTTTCGACTTGGAAGCCAGATGCTTGAGTTTGGAGCATTTTGAAAATAACCAGTTGAATAACATCATAATGGAAATTAAGGAAGATTTGCAGAAGATAATCGAAAATATTGTATTCAATGGACACAACTTGAATGAATGCAGCAACGAAGATTGTTTCATCTGTCAAATGAACTTGAATGATTTGAAAGCATATATGGCAGCATATGAAGTCCTATTTAATCTCATCACAAACCAAATCAGTATAGAGGAACTCTGCACCTTCTTAGGCAATTCTACATTAAGTTCATACATTAATTTATTATGGGCAGAACTTCCAAATTATTTAAAAGAAGAATATGGTTATTTTATTGGTCCTTCACCTCAACAGTCAGAAGAAGATGAAGGCTTCGATGAAGAATATTATTTTCCCTCTACTCCTCCTTTTACACCCGAAGAAGAAGATTTAGGTTTCGATGAGCAATATTTTATGTAAATTATATATTGTAAAAATAAATGTATTCATAAAAATTATGTTATTTATTGATTATTTTACATTATCAGAACTTATCCAACTATTTCTAGAATTGTCTAACCCTAGCCATTTAACAAACAATTTTTTGTCTTTTCTCTCAATAACTTTTTCAACTAGAAGAATGTCTTGATGTTTCACACGTTGCAGCTCCATTTCATAGAATCCACCAGAAATTGATTCGTTGTTTTCATCTTTCAACAAATATGTAATTGGATTTGTACTTTGTACTTTTCTAACTGTAAATATCTCATTAGACCAATTCGGTGTATATGATTTATCGAAAAGGTTTCGATGTTTACTAATTCGAACCTGATCACCAACTTTGTGTTTCGAATTCAGATTTCTAATTTTGATCTGGCTATAGACTGTGCTCAAAAGATGCTTCTCATTTCTTTTATTCACTTGATTTGGCTTCATTCCAATAGTTCTATGAACGGTGTTGTTGTACAAAGCAACAAATTCTTCTAAAATATTAAGCCATTCATAGGAGCCTTGTAAACTGAATCTTTTCCATAGAATATTCTTGAATGTTCTGTTGAATCTTTCGATAATTGAAGCTTTTTTGGAACTCCAAGTATTGTAGTGATTTATTCTAATTTTTTTCATGAGTTGGTCGAAGCTTTTATTATAAAATTCCTTGCCCAAATCAGATTGTAGATTTTTCGGTTTATTTTTCATTTCAACCAAAATTTTGTTCATTGCACTCGTCACTTCTTCACTCGATTTCCTTTTCAATGGTTCAACCCAAGCTTTTTTTGAAAAACAATTGATACAAGCCAGAATATATTTATAACCTTTATTCTCCCGTGCATAAGGTATCATCTCGATCAAATCTATTTGAATAAGATCATTGATACCTTTCAACATTACTTTACGTCGAGGAAAATTGACTCTCGCCATTCTATGAATTTCATCGACAACATCTTTCTTGATTTGGCTAATTTTTTTCATACCGTACTGAACGGTGATTGAAAGCCTACTGGACATTCAATTAACAGTTCAACAAATAAATGCTTATTCTCCACACCACAAAATTTTATTCTATCCTTATTTTGTATCAAGGTATTTTTTATTTCACTAACCCTATATTTTCGATCATTAATCATGATGTTTAAACCAGGCGGGTGATTATGAACTTCGACGATAGCTCCTTTTTCTAGTAAAAATTCCCAATAATCCTCAGTTTGGAATAAGATATAATTTTTAGTTTTAGAATCAATTTTGTCCGATTCAAATCGTACTAGAATTTTATATGTATAATATCTGAAATCGTTCTCATATCGCTGCTTTCGATAATATGTATTGATGTGATGCCCAAATTTATCAATACTCATTCTATGACATCCGCCTCACGTAGTTCTTCTAAAATAGACTCAATTTCGTTTATATGACCTGTATGTCCAGCTGTTTGCGAGGATACTAACAAACGCAATCTATCAACAAGCTCATTTATATCATCCCAAAAAACATAATCTACTGGATTGTTACTGAACACTTTCATCTTCATCATTTCTCCACCTCGTTTTTTAGATCTAAGAGATGAAGAACGAGGTCTTTGAGGAACTAAGGGAGCAATTGAAAGTTTACCAATAATTTCCTTATACTTGTAAGAACCATTACCAGCAATCTGATCTCTAGGATTATAATTTCTTTTGTGAGCACTTGTTCTCTTGACTATATCCAAATAATTTTTCTCGTCTGAAGCTTTGAATCCGGATGGTCGTTTTTTGAATAACAGTTCAAATAGACCAGGAGTCGCTGTATAAGTAATTGAGTTTCCCAAATTATCTGTAATTATTACATCACCAAGTTCAGGGTCTATTGAAAATTGCGCATGTCCAATTTTAAGTGTATTACTTTCAGGATCAAACCTCACACCATATCGAAAATCAAAATTATTCTCTACGTCGGCAATCATTTCACCAATATATTGACGTGGTAGAGGTGGTAAACTATTTAACCAATGAACTAATTCATCCGACTCGGAAAATGTCTGAATATATTCTTTGCTGTCTTCTAGCATTCTACTGAACGCCTCATTTTCTTTATCTGTTTGTTCTTCGTCGTTGTCGTCATCTTCTTCTTGTTCATCAGATTTCGATGAATATACCTCTTCATCAAGAAGGAAGTCTGGTTCTAATTTTCTCTTTCGAACAGAGGTTTTCCGGATAGGAGTTGTATGTTTCTCCTCCTCCTTAGGTTCTTCTTTTTGTTCGTCTTTGATTGAATGAAAATCCAAATTGCCTGTGTTGAGTTTCTGAGCTATGTCCTGCAATCTACTAGTTATTGGTAAAAAAGACTCTTCCCGTTCGATTTTGTCTCTTTTAAGTTGACCAAGCTTTTCCTTCAAAACTTTCCTCACATTCACAAGGTCTGATTTGACTTTAATTTCATCCATCCTACAACAGGTCTGTAAAAGCTGTCTGTCTGTCTGTCTGTCTGTCTGTCTGTAATGTCTGTTAACCTACTCATCGACCTCATTCGAATGCTTGAAAATATAATATTCACGGTATTATATACTGATCAAATCCCTTCCGAAATCTCCCTTTAGTAATCTCAGAATCCTTGTCAATCACTAAAAATCCAAACTTATCTTTCCAACATTCTCCACACATTGATTTAAACTGATCATATTTAATGTCTGTATTCACATGTTCGTTATAGATATATCTTAGATTCAATTCATCCAATCGAAATAATATTATCAAATTTGCATTATCTCGCACCAATTGCTTCGGAATCCTTGTATACGTTTGACAAAGATAAAAGCAATCAATTTTATTATGCCGCCCCATGCTGAAATATTCTCTCATTGTATCCTGCTTATCACAAGATACATCATCGAAGATGAATATAGAATTCGTTTTAGCTTCAAATGGTTGTATAATGTTTTCACAATTTTGATATTTGAAATAATTGATTCCTTTGATTGGGGTTATAATATTTTCCAGAAGCATATATTTAGGTTGAGCTAGAGACTTTGAATAAACGTATATATTCTCGAAACGTAGCCCATTAAAATGCAGAAGCAAAGTGATCATTACATTAGTTTTTCCACAGTTCGAGGGGCCTATGATTAGACACCGTATTGTCGAGGGTAAAAGAGACCCATGTCTTTTTAAAACTGTTGCTGTATTAATATCTCTATTATCTATTGGTAGAGTTGTTTTTTGTTTCACTATCCTCATGACTGATTGTGAAGGACTGACTGACAACACTTTTCAGTATGTATTTATACCTGATTATAAGTGAAAATTTCATCATTCATTTTGTAAACAGGAACCGAGCAACAACTTATAAAAATGTTGTGTCCAAAGAAAAAAGTTAGTCGTAAATCGAACTTTACCAAGAGAGGTGGTGGTTTTGTGAATACTTTAATTAACAAACTTCCTGTGGAATTACACATTCCTTCATATTCGTATTGTGGACCGGGAACTAAGCTTCATGAAAGATTGAAACGAGGTGATCCAGGAATCAATAAATTGGATGAAGCTTGTAAAGAACATGATATAGCATATGATCAAAATACTGACTTGAAATCTAGACATATTGCAGATCGTATTTTGTCATCTAAAGCGTTAGAAAGATTCCGTTCATCTGACGCATCATTAGGAGAAAGAGCAGCAGCATTAGGTGTTAGTACTATCATGAAAGCAAAGACCAAATTAGGGATGGGTATTTTAAGGAAAAATAGAAAAAACAAGAAAAAGAAGAGAGGCGGAGGATTATCTTTGAATTCTGCAATTTCTTTAGCAAGGAAAGCTCTGAAGAATAACCCCATGTCTGATATGAAGAACTCAATTAAGATTGCCATGAATGCAATAAAAAAAAATAAAAAGAAGGGTAGAAAAATGTTGAACTCTGCTCGCGTTATACCAGTACCAAAAAGCGGTGGTTTTCTTCCGCTAATTCCTTTGTTTGCAGGATTGTCCGCTATTGGAGCCCTTACTGGAGGGGCGGCAAGTATTGCTAAAGCTGTGAACGCAGCCAAAACGGCAGCGGAAAATTTGAAAGAAGCTCAACGTCACAACCAAATGATGGAATCTATATCTATGGGAAAAGGTTTATATTTAAGACCTTATAAATCTGGATTAGGTCTTTTTTTAGCCCCTGCTGGAATGAAAGAGAATTACCTGTAAAGCTACCCAACCGTTCACTCACAAATGTTGACTTGATAAAATTTATCGGTATATTGAAAATCCCTCATTTTCGCGGAGTATTCATGAGAAATAATTTACCTCGTAAAATTTCAACGCAAGAGTGTGGAATAATAAATTTAGATTCAGAAGAAAATGATGGAACCCATTGGACATGTTATGTGAAAAATAAAGAAAAAATTGTTTATTATGATTCATTTGGTGATTTACGACCGCCTCTGGAAGTTATTGAATATTTCAAATCGATGCCTTGTACAATTTATTTTAATTATGATAGGTATCAAACCTTCAACTCAATAATTTGCGGTCATCTCTGTCTCAAGTTCCTATTTAATTATGCAGTATAAATAACTCAACTTCTCTTGACTATTTTCATTCAATAAAAAGCAAGCGGCAAACCAGTATGTCGTATACATTCACAATATCAGGTAACGAATCTGTTTTAACAACAACATTCCATCCAGCTATCGATTTGGATGAAAACGTTGAGTATGAAATAGGTTTAATTACATTTGAGACATATAATTCTATTCCGAATGTGAATAAAAAAAATAATAAATTTCGCTACTATCTACCAAATAGTACCACTGAAAAAGTTTTAGAGATACCTGAAGGAGCATATGAAGTATCAAGCATAAACGATTTTTTGAATCAATCTTTGGAAGAACATTCAAGAGAAGGAATTTACTTATTTGATTACACAGGTAAAATTACGAAAAAAAGAAAAAAACTCGAAGATATATTAATGATTGATTTGAAAGCGAATAATAATACATTGAGGAGTGAAATAAAAGCAACATTTGATATTAATTTTGAACCACACGATACACTGGCTGATATCTTAGGATTCAAACATACCAAACTCTTAGCCAATAAGAGACATATTTCAGATTTTCCTGTAGATATTAATCAAGTTAATATAATAGGTATTGAATGTAATATAGCAGCAGGATCGTACAGAAATAACAAAAGTGTACATATAATTCATGAATTTTTTCCGAATGCTCCACCAGGTTTCAAGATCATAGAAACACCAAGAAATGTAATTTATTTACCTATCAATACTAAACAAATTGATGTGTTAAATATTCAAATAGTCGATCAAGAAGGTAATCTCGTTAATCTACGTGGAGAAGTCGTGACGGTAAGGTTACATCTAAGAAAGAGGTCCTGATGGGTATCAATTTTCATAATAGTCTTGTTGACAGGAGAGCTGACAAATATTCTACTATAAATAACATAGTCCAAAGAAGTCCAGCCATTGCTAAATCGAGAACCAATCAATTAACATCTGAGAATAAACGATTTCTCTCCTCGCTTGGATTGAAAATAATAAATCGAGGTAAATAGGTGGAAAATTGTTCGTGAGATTTGTGTAATATTTAGAAATATTCAGTAGGAGCTCCTGTTAGAAGAATGGATATCCTTAATATTAACGAAAAAACTATATTCGACGATTCCATAACGAATGCTGAAAAGCATTCACATCTACCATATGCAGGAAACGCATTCAACAACAACGATGAAATCAGAATTCCTATTCAGCAACAAGATGTATATACTCACCCTTGGAATAGCTCGCTCTACATAGAAGGCAAAATTAATGCTAAAACAAAAGATGGCACACCATCATCAGCTGTTAAGTTTGTGAATAATGGAATAGTGAGTCTTTTCGATGAAATTCGATATGAAGTTGGCTCTATAATCATAGACAGAGTCCGTTTACCAGGAATTGCTACCACCATGAAAGCTTTTTGTTCAATTAGTAATGACGAGAGCAGAGCATCATCTATTTCTGGGTGGAATCCTTTGGAAGACAGCAACAAAATAACTGATAGTTCAGGAAACTTTAACGTAGTCATACCTTTACGTTTTCTATTCGGATTTTGTGAAGATTTCAAACGTATACTCATCAATTTACGACAAGAATTGGTGTTGATTCGTACAAATTCTGATACAAACGCTATTGTAAGCAGTGAAAAAGATGGAACTTTCAATATAAACTTAACAAAGGTTATATGGAGAGTACCTCATATTAATGTTGAGGATAGAGAAAGAATCAGACTTTTACGTCAGATTTCAAGTAATCAAGAACTCGATGTACCCTTCAGATCATGGGAATTGTACGAAAATCCTTTGTTGCAGCAAACTATGAAACAGAGTTGGACGATCAAGACAAGTACTCAAATGGAGAAACCACGATTCATAATATTCGGGTTCAAAACAAACCGAAAAAATAATGTTGAGTCCGACTTTAGCAAGTTTGATCATTGTAATCTGTCTAATATAAAACTGTTTTTAAATTCGGAGATGTTTCCATACGACAATATCAATCTCAATTTCAAAAACAATCAGTTCGCTCTTCTATACGAAATGTACGCGTGCTTTCAAAAATCGTATTATGGTAGGGAGAGCCAGGTATTATTAGACCCTTATAAGTTTAGAGATATTGCCCCATTGTCAGTTATCGATTGCTCACGTCAGAATGAAGTTCTTAAATCCGGTTCTGTGGATATACGTCTAGAATTTGAAACTTCTGAAAATATTCCAGCAAATACATCAGCATACTGTCTAATTTTACATGATAAATTGGTGAAATATAACCCTCTAACAAGTACTGTAAGAATAGTACAATAAAAAATGCTGTTCACAGTGGATGTTCAAGGGATCCAAAGATACGTATCAAATAGAGTGATTGATATAGAAACAGAGTATAACTGCCAAGCTGAAATTCCCGAAAGTTCTGAATCCTGCTCTGTTCACTATAATAAAACCAGACGTTGTGCTCGAAATGATAATCAGATTGGTGTCTGAATAATATTCTTCAGCTCAAGGAATAATTTATTGTAGTAATATATTGTATTTCATTTGAATAATAAAATATTTTGTCAATTATTAATAGTTTTATTTCAATATTGGTATGAATATATATATATATATATATATATATATATATATATATATATATATATATATATATATATATATATATATATATATATATATATATATATATATATATATATATATATAACTCATTTGAAACTAGAGTAAATATTGAATTTATATTCCTATATATTCTCATATTCATTTTCAGATTGAACGAAAAAACATAATAAATGAAATGTGGTTTCGATTAATAAGAGAGTGTGCCTGCGGTAATTTGATAAGGAGGTAGATATCCGTTTCAAATAACATCAAAACGGACAAGAGTGAGCTTGCAGTGAAATATATAAGAAATCATTAACCACAAATAATTCATCTTCGAAATTTAAATTCAATATTCACTCTAGAAATTTAAATATATATATATAGTAAATATAATATATATATATATATGTATATATATATATATATATATATATATATATATATATATATATATATATATATATATATATATATATATATCATTTCATGTATAAATTATACTCTGGAAAACCCGATGAATATGCAATATATTACTTTATGAAATTTATATATATAACTGAAAACTATGAGAAAATATAAATTTTTTTGTTGTTGATGGTATATTATTTCAAGAGAAAATATATTAGTATGAAGAATCAATAAATATATTCGAGAGGATATATATATTAGAAAATTAAAAAATCAATCTACATAGATTAAGAATATTAGAGAAAATTGAGTACTCACAGTTTTTCCAGGTCGTCGATGTGCCCTGACATTGACACTGATACACATGAATGAATGTTCATTTTTTGATATGTTATTATGAATATAAAACGATCGACAGCCGTTTATATATAAGATCTATGAACCACAAAAGTTTGATTGAGGTAACGTTACTTATGAATTTAATAAGAGATTTTTTCTCCATAATTACACAAACAGGATGGCGTTTCTTGATAGTAGTCACTTATCATTCAGGATATATGTAAGATTTTGGTTTTTAGAGGAAATGAACTTAACCAGGCTATGAAAATATAATGATGAAAAACAGGATGATGATTAATCTAATTATTTCCTATATGAATTAACAGGAAAAAATTTTAATATTAGAATTTGTTTTTGGAGTATAAAATTAAGACATGATATATGTATATATATATATATATATATATATATATATATATATATATATATATATATATATATATATATATATACATTTTTTGATCGCTTATACTTCAGACTCTAATCATATTTTTTCATTCACAGAGCTATATAGATATAAAATAAATTATAACAATTATCGAATGAAATTCATGAAATTAAAATTCATGATAGAATTGTTTCCTATCTCATATTTCAGACATGAGTATGAAATTAAGACAGGAGATGAATATATTAATTTTTGATCGCTAATACTTCAAACTGTTTTCATATTTTTTCTCCTCGTGTTCCAAAAGTTATATATATATATATATATATATATATATATATATATATATATATATATATATATATATATATATATATATATATATATATATATATATATATATATGTGGTGAAAACTTGAAATTAGGTTAGGGACGCTATTTTATGACGTCATCAGAGACATCTGGTGGTGGGAACTTGAAATTAGGTTATAGTCGTTATTTTATGACGTCATCAGCGTCACCTGGTGGTTATAGTCGTTATTTTATGACGTTATCGGCGACATCTGGTGGTGGAAACTTGAAATTAGGTTATAGTCGTTATTTTATGACGTTATCAGCGCCATCT
Source organism: Cynegetis impunctata (assembly GCA_030704885.1). Lineage (NCBI taxonomy): Eukaryota > Metazoa > Arthropoda > Insecta > Coleoptera > Coccinellidae > Cynegetis > Cynegetis impunctata. The sequence continues at coordinate 338,891 of JARQZK010005134.1, read as the reverse complement.
GGTGGTGGAAACTTGAAATTAGTTTATAAACGCTTTTTTATGCCTTATTCACCGCCACTTGGTGGTGGAAACTTGAAATTAGGTTATAGTCGCTATTTTATGACGTCATCAGCGCCATCTGGTGGAGGAAACTCGAACCTAGGACGCCATCTTGAAATTTAGGTTACGCGCCAATTTAGGACGCCATCTTGTTAGGTTACGCGCCAACGAAAGGTCAAAGGTCAAGTTGAGGAGAAACCCCCATCATATAACTACTGACAAACAACCATGAGTTTGATTAAGATTCTGCGAAGATATTGACCACAGAACAAAAAAAAAACAGAGAGAATTTCTGGAGATGGTACACATACATCGGAACACGAACAAAGTAGTTAACGATAAACAAGACATCAAACAGTTGAGTAAAGTTTACTTACCACTTATAACATGACAACCAACTGAACCAACGTAAGAAGAAGATTGAAACAAAGCTTAAAACCCTGAAATTGACATGACATTGGCAGCTGACATGACGGAAGAACAGACTTAATATTCAATAGGGAATTATTGAAGACCGTCCTTTAAGGTAATGCCTTAATAAAGTTAAGCCTTATTTAAATAAAGCAAAACCTTAAATGTCAGAATAGAAATTGAGTTATTGAAACTCACTCCTTAAATTGACAGTTCTTAGGAAAGTGATAGTTTTATTTCTAACCTAAAAAAATTCTACTTTTACTTGTGTCTTGTCTGTTGTTAAAAAAATTTCAAATTTCAGTGATATTTAATTGTAATTTTTATAGCGGTTTAGAACAGTATAGAAAATATTTTGAAAGCCGTAATTTAAGGAGGTGGGGCCGGTGTTGCTTGATTGTTCTGCCAGTCGAAATTTGAATGTTTTGCCTTATCACCTCCCATCCTTCGGGATTTGATAGGGGATTTTGTCCTACAAACTCTCTTCATAGGGCCAAATAATCATTATAAGTAAACCTTAATCTGTTTTTTTTGTGCTGCATTCTTGACCAAGGATTCGTATTGGCCCACTCATATTTCATAATTTAAACTTGAACATTTATTCAAAAAAAACACGCAATTGCAGTAGTAAACCGACCCAAAACAAAATTCAAACCGAAAATACAGACGGATTAAGTACTTGAGTTGAGAAACTTTTTTTGGGAGGTTAGGTTTGGTGAATTAGGGAAATAAGGAAACCTTAAATACTTACGGTATCTAGCCGTGAATAGGGGAAAGCAGTATTTTATTATGGTTCCCTTATTAAATTTCTTCTAGTGTGCATGCGTACCTTTTATTTTCGGAACGACCATAATAAGGCATTTACCTTATAGCGTTTCTAATAATTCCCTAATATTTAATATTTTAAAGTGGACGTAAACATTGTGTTTTAGAATTAATGATTGTAAGAATTTTTATATCAATTGAATAGACCATAGCCTTCGAAACGTATATTTTAAACGAGCAGTTTTATTAGTAGATTAATAACCTGAAAATATCCAACGAAAAGAAGTTCAATATATATATATATATATATATATATATATATATATATATATATATATATATATATATATATATATATATATATATATATATATATATATATATATATATATATATATATATATATATATATATATATATATATACAGTGGCGTAGATAGGGGGGGTCAAGGGGATCAATCCCCCCCCCATGAGCCTACGATAATTATAATAGAACCGAATAGAAGTCTTTGTATCTATGTACGTATTTAAGTATCTTTACATGAAATATATATACTGAGCACTAGTTCCTCTTCTGCTATTATGTATGTGCAATTATAATAAGATCACCTAGATATGTTTTTGTCTGTGCAATTGAGTATTGTATCATTTCCGCGCCTCGAACAGGCCGACCAATCAGCAATGGACATAATTTTAACATTATAAAGTAACTAGTAGTTTTTTTATTACAGTAAATAGTAATTTATTCAATGTGGAATTAGTAAGTTTAATCGGTCACTATGAGCAAAAAAGTGTTAAAAAAGTTCAAATGGCTCTAATGGAAAATTTTCATTTCGAAAGGAAGAAGTCAACGAAAATCTCCACGCACTTCTCTTTTTAAATTGTATACTATACTTACTATTGAACAAAAGTGTTCGAGCTTTTGTTTAATGGTGTAGTATTATATCTAAAGCAGTTTTGTTCAATAGTACCTATAGGTAGTATAAAATTTAGGAAGAGAAGAAGTGCGATGAGGTTTTGGTTGACTTCTTCCTTCGTACATAAAATTTTCTATTTCAGTCATTTAAGCTCTTTCAAACTCGTTTTTTGGTCCTAGTGACCGATTAAATTCCTGTTTACATTCGAGGAGCGTGACTTCTGCTCATAGAGGATTTTCAATCAATATTTAATATTTCGAATTAGCTTTTTGCGATGGGGGGGGGATATGACTTTGTGTAAAATTCCATAAGTTTTTTGTCTGAAGTTTTATTTGTTGATGAAAGTAATCTTTCATGTAGCACAAAATAAGAAGAAAAAATTTTTAGGCTTAGCATCGCCTTGACGAAACAAATATTTCTTCCAAACTTTCAACAAACGAGAACAGCAGGTGTGGCAGTAAAAACATTCTGATGAAACTTGTCAGTTTTGATAAATTTATCAGCTGCTTTGTCAACTTCGTATAAATTATGCTTGAAAAACACCGAAAATCTTTTTAATATATTTAGTCTAGTCAAGGAGGCCTCGGTAGCCCAGCGGTGAGGTGTATCCCTTATAAACAGAGGATTGTGGATTCGAATCCCACCTTGCTCTTGAGTGTAATGTATGTCCGGAATTTAGTGGTCGGAACCGGCGTTAAACTGTAGGTCCCTGGAGTTAATAAAAAAGTCTAGTCAACAAATGCTTTTTTGTTCAAGTTTTTGAAGCAGTTTCGGAAAAATAAAAGCAAAGTGTTATTCGATTTGGAGTAGCATGTAGATGTTTTTTGAGAAAATTCGCAAGCGAAAGTTGTGAAAGTTATAAACAATATATACCTACTGAAAAAAAGGGAATTGGTTTTTTGCCAATATGTCAAAAAATAGTTGAGATTTTTGAAATCTGAAGAAATATACAAAAAAAAAAGAAGAAATTTCACAAAAGAAAAACTCAACTTCCGGAACTGTAGAATCAATATTCATAATTTTCTCAGAGAGGTAAGATGCGGCTGAAAAGGGGTAACTTCGTTTGGTCAAGTCACGCCCATGTAGGACACTTCAAAAATAAACATTATTTAACCATATAAAATATGAAAAGTTACTGAATCGGTGAATAAACAATAATCCGGCGATAATAGAAATATTTCTATTAGTTATGCGATAGTTAATTGTCAATTTTTTGGTGCTTGAACATGAAAATTGTGATAAATGTTCAAGTATAGATCTGAGATTTTTTGTTCTTGGAGCTATTAAAGTAAATCCCTATTGAAGAAATAAAAAATTTCAATTCTTCAGTTTTTTATTAACAATTTACGTATTTTTGCAAAATCAAACTGAAAAATGAAATTTTTTTAATGAATTTAATGGTCCGTTTTTTATTATCGGAAGCTACATGGAAATGGTTGTTTTCAATATTTATCTCCTATTGTTTAAAAAATTGTTATAAATAAATGCGTTGTTTATAAGAGAATCAGGAAAAAAAGTTATGATTAGAGTGTTTAATTTTGCAACCAAGTAAATTGTTAGTAAAAAACTAAACAATCGAATTTTTTAACGGGGATCTATTCTGAGGTCTTTCGAAACTAGCTCCAAGAAAAGAAAAAAATAATATCAGATTTATAGTTCAACAGTTAACACACTTGCAATGTTCTTGTTCAAGTAGCTAGAAAATATTGCATAACTAATGCGCGAAAAATAGCGATAAAAATTTGTTGTCGCTGGATTATTGTTCATTTACCTATCCAGTGAGAAACTGAAAATTTTCATTCCTTAATTTCCATATTTAATATAGTTGAATAATGTTTATTGTTGAAGTGTCCCAAATGAGCGTGACTTTCGCAAGACAGATTACCTGTTTTCGGCCGTATTTTTACCCCTCTGAGAAAATTATAAATATTTATCCTACAGTTCCGGAGGTTAAAAATTTCTTATCTCCTTCTCCTCTTTTTGTATCTTTATTTAGAAATCAAAATATCTATATATATATATATATATATATATATATATATATATATATATATATATATATATATATATATATATATATATATATATATATATATATATATATATATATATATATATATATATTTATATATATATATATATATATATATATATATATATATATATATATATAATATATAATAAATTGGCTTCCAGGAAGTTCAATTTTATAACCTTTTCCCAGTATTTTCGGCCTGAAAGAGGAAGAGATGTTACATACTTTTAACTGTAGATGTTTGTGAAATGTAGTTTGTCCGTTTTTCAAATATTCTTCTAATATAGTCTCAAAACTTCTTCCGGTATGGCCTACTTGAGAAGAATTACATTATTCACAGTCTAATTGTTCATTCCTGACTTTTGCATTGGATTGGATCGACTTTCGACAGTTTATTATTAAAGATCATTCTGTCCAATCTTCTATGGCTCGAAGAAGCAGTTTTCTAATTATTTATTTAATGATCTTCGAGAAAGAGATGTGCCTATAAGGACAGTTGACATCATATAACCTCTTATTGATGAAATGCTTTTTTTACTAGATTAGATGCATTATTTCACAAATATTTCAGTTGAAAATAATTATTTTTTTTCTCATTCATGAAATGCCAAATATTTTATACTGACAAGATTAGAAGATTAGAAAGACGAATAAATATTTTATATTTGGAGTACTTCATTTCTAATAATTCTTTTACAATTGATTGAGAACCAGTAAAGAGTCTGTACAATCACTTTGTTCAAGCCAGTTTAACAGCGGTCTGAATTCAGTTTGAAGTATTTCATCTCTCGACCTGAAATAGGAACAATTCCGGCCATCAATCCCTAAACCGTTTATCTGGGCATCAGCCGACCGAGTATACGTTTCTCATCTCTTCATACTCATATTTATAATTATAATTCAAGTTAGTTTTATTATCCCATTTAGTTAGTGTGAATAGAACTGTACGTTCAGTAATAAACAGATTTCACTATTATCTTTCACTCTTTTTCGGTTGTTGTTCGCCGATTTCAGTCATCATTCCATTAATATTTCTCTTGAGAAACAAATATGATCTGCAGTCTAACTTAATGTAAATACGAATTATTTCCAATTGTCCTGATTGGAGAGAGTATTTTGTAGTAGCTGTATCTACACCCTGTAAATAACTTCACAGTTAAGAATCGGTTAACAGTTCGATCAATCATTTTCATTCACAAACGTTTCTTTCCAGATTGTTTTCAAATGAACAAAAACAACAAAGTGAGCTATAAAATAATTTTAATGCAAATATAGTTCCAAACTAATGCTAACAAATTTTACGCTTACCACAATATATTTTACGAGACAGGAAAGGTAGTGAAAAAAACACAACTTACTAGAAATATTTTTTCTCATAATTTGGAATATATACCATACAAACGCAATCATCGAAAAAACAAGATTTTATTTATCATTTAAAATTTCATCGAAAACTAATACAAAGTGATTATTATAATCTTAAGAATTCGGGTTCGAATAGATCAACTCCAATAACTAACTGAATAAATTAATTATTCATCATCTACAAACATCAAGAAGAACAATTACACTTTTCAACTGCCAGATTCACAGGCCAAAACAGCAAAACACCTGCTTTTTGCTTGTTCTTTTCGAGCATTCTAGTTAACTGTCCAGTGCAATCTGTGCTTTCTTATTTACACTACATCCAAGAAAATTCTCATTCTAGATTATTCTGGTTCCAGAATACAGAGGTCTGCCTTACAATTATTCCTTCTTAATTTCTAGGAAACACAGTTTTCATTACATTATAATAATGTTACAAAAATGGACTGCATTTGAAACTTTCGAAAAATATCAACATCAATAATTTCTTGTCACAGGAAGGTATATTCCAAGCAAGCATACTTTCTGTGAAAATTGGGGTCTAAGTACAGTATCCGTATCTATAAGATCTAAGTGCCAATTCCGTTCTTAGCAGTTTTGCACTTCAAAGAACGCGCTAGTTGTATGAGCGGAGCGGTTGGTAGTCTATTGGGGCTAAGGGCCAGTCTGGTCAGTTGTCATAGTGCTATTGTCAGTGTAATATTTTCATGATGAATATAACTATGAAAGCTTTCCTTAGTGGAAGTACAGGAAACAAAGAGTCTTTCAAATGGAAAAGAAGGAAATTACGCACAAGTGGCCAAACATATTCAGTTGGCGCAAAGAAAAAGTGATATAAACAGATGTCTGCGAATATCCAGATGGTGTGAAGGTTATGTTTAAGTGTAATCGAGTAACACTGTTGTACTCTTTGTACATAACGCCGCTTTACGTTTAAGACAGTAGAATTTAACTTAGCCTGCTGAGAAAAAGTTAACTCAGTTTTGTGTATGGTAAACACTTTACATTAAATTAAATTAAGCGATAATTTTCTGATAATCTGAGCGTTCTTTTTGCAGGCAAAATAAAATAGTTCAATAGGCTCTTGCACCGTATATTTTAAACTTAAAAAGTTTAATGATAAACCGAGTTTAATTCGCCATTTTTGCTTGTCAAATGTCAAATTAAAGTAAGTTTATCATTAAACTTAGTTCAATAATATACGGTGCAAGAGCCTAGTAGTCTGTTATCAGATGACCATAAGATGAAGCGGTTTCAAGAAATACATAACCTAGATGCAGTTTCACAAAACACCTATTTGCTAGGCCTGCTGACGGTGTTGCCAGTAAAATGGAGACGCCGTGATCTTAATCTCTATCGCTTATACCGAGCTTTTAAAGAGAGCAGCCCTCAGAGCCAAGTTACTTACAACTTTTAATTACGAAACTGCGTGCAGACACGTGTGAAACCTGTGATCGGATAAAAATTTAAACTACTAATAAAAACCCAACAGTAGTCAAAATTGACAGAGGAGAGCACGCCTTGCATAACCGAAAAGCGGAAGCAGGGAGTAAGTATATCAAAGATGATTACATCAGTTCCACTTTATTTAGCAGTAATACTTGCACTGTAGTGATATATTTACAAAAAGTATTCCCTCGCCCTAAATTGAGTCACACCGATATGTATTACGCTCGCCAGCTGTCGTTATAACTTTGGTACTCATATTGCTGACACTAGTGATAGTCTTATGTGTCTCGGCACGAAAGAGAGTAATCGAGAATTAGAAACCAGATGGCATCCTGCATTTTCAGGGCTGTGAATAAAAACAATATAACTCATAAATTCAATTTAATCGTCTGAAGCAATAACTGCTGCGGTCAGATCAAAAACCGAATGATGATTTGTCTGTACATGTACTTAGTGGCTACTAAGATGTTCGATATAGTTTTTCTGCTGCTTACGGAAATCACGCTATTATTGGAAAATGATGGAAACTTATGCGTGCAGAAACATTGGCCGATGTACTGAAATATATAGTCAGTACTCGAAAAGAGGTAGGCCATTTAAAGTATTGGGAATGGCTGGCATATTCCTTGATTTTGACAAAGCTACAGAGTCTGTCATCAACACAAAAAAAAATGGCCATATCGAATGTGTGCCAGATCCAAAATGGCCACGAATAACCAGGTCTAATCCAGAGTGAGAAAACCTATAGCATTCTTGAATCGTGGGAAGTATACCGAGTCCTTAAGCCGCATGTTAATTTCGATCAAATCAGGTCTATTTATTTCACTTCTCCTGCAAAAGGATCCTTCAGTGAAGCAAAAAAAGGACCATGCTGCCATACCCCTCTCAGAAAAATAAGCAATATTTATTGACATAATCTCTTGAATACATTTCGCAGTAGTATTAGTGTATAAAGTTATGTTATTTTGTGTAATAAAAAAATTTACATGCTGTTTTTGCTCTTATTACCCTGAAATTAGCTCCTTTTAGAAAGTTATGATTCCTAGACTTATCTGAGCTATTTCCGTCTCTTTCATTTTCAGTTTTTTTTGTGGGCAAACCATGTACTGCAGAGTAATATTGCCTATTGCATATTTATTATTATTATTATTATTATTATTATTATTATTATTATTATTATTATTATTATTATTATTATTATTATTATTATTATTATTATTATTATTATTATTATTATTATTATTATTATTATTATTATTATTATTATTATTATTATTATTATTATTATGTGAAGCAGTAAGCGGACTAGCCGATGAAACTGCTTGAATGATATAAGTTTAACGTTTCTAAATGATTTTAAAATAGTCTTTTAATCAAGAGTTTTTAGAAAGTAATAAACCAAGTTGTCTTAATATTCTGCAAATTACTATCCACTCTATTTTTGAAGCTATTTATTGTAAGTCTCCAAATAACACTAGTTTTAATTCACTCACAGCTTGAATGTGGTGTTGGAATATATTTTTGAGCCAAATTTAAATTTAGTAATATGTGGCGATTTCAATAGAAATAGAAATAGAAATTTATTCACTATCAGTAACTACATAGCAAGTCAATACAACCAAATCTCAACTTAATACAAATAATTGAGTGTAAAATCTCGATCCTATTAGAGATCAAGTTAACTTTATGAGACTCACTAGTATTATGAATGGTTTTAAAGTAATAAATACTGTTCGTGAGAAAACTCGTGTAAATTATACCCTTAATTATAGCTTTTCTAATATTTTATCTGGTACAAGTAGAGTGTCAAACGTATTCTATTCTGATCATGGAGCGATTATATTCTCGGCCGCAGACAAGAGAGCTTCAGTCGACTATATTGAATTCAAGAGAGACTTTAATCAACAGATTATTCAAAATTTTATGAGTGATATTTCCAGTGAGAGCTGGGGTGCAGTTTTGGTCAAAAACGATGTAAACGAATCTTTCAATGTTGTCCATAGTATATAATACATTAACTACTTCAATCTCCACTTTCCTCTGAAAAAGTTTCATATTAGGAAAGAGAAGCAGTGGGTTAACAAGGAGGTTAGATTATTCAGTATTCATTTAAAGAATCTTTTTGAGTTGTCTAGGGTCTTTTCGGAACTCGGAATGGAATAAGGATGTCTGATAATACCACAAAACTTTTATGGAGTATTGTTGATGAAATTTTTAATGAAAACCAATACTCCCGAAATATAAAATCAAAAAGGGTAATTGCACTATATATCCAATCCCGGAAAGGTTGCCGAGTTATTTAACGTTTTTTACATCGACTCCGTTAGAGATATAGTGAATGGCTCACAAAAAAAAATTCCTTATCAAGACAAAATTCGATACCATGAGCAATCAATGTTTTTATTTCCTTTTACTGAGGAAGAATTCCGTTCACTGATTAATAGCAGACTAAAACTGAAGAAATCCAGTGGGGTAGATGATATTCCGGGGTTCCTGGTTAAAACAAGCCTTGATTATATATGTGAACCCTTGGTACATTCAGTTAATAATTCATTTTCTTCTGAGGGCACCATACGAAAAGAAGTTAATTCGGATCTTCTAAATAATTGTATTGTGTTATTTATTCTATACATTAACGATATAGTCATGGATTTGGGGACGGCATATATTCATACGCGGATGACGCAACAGTGGTAGTTTCGGGCACAGGAGAGGAAGCTCTGAGGGGAAATGTTCAAAATAATTTAGACAAATTACATCATTGGTTTAACAGGAACCTCCTTCATGTCAATGAATCCAAAACTTCGTGTACCGTATTTCATAATTCTAATAAAAATATGTTGGATATTAATGTTGCGTTGAATAGCACTGCTTTGAAAAGAACAGATAATGTGAGGTTTTTGGGTAGATGAATGTCTTACATGGAAAGTACATTGCCAAACCATGTGTTCGCGATTGAATTCTGCTTGTTTTCTACTCCGAAATCTGAGAGACATTCTGACCTTCGATCAGCTCATGTCTGTTTATTACGCGCAGGTGCACTCAAAAGTTTCTTATGGTACTATTTTCTGGGGCTCGTCGTCTGCGGGTTGCGATGTAGTCCTGTGTTAGAAGAAGATTGTCAGGTGCATGGTTGGCGCGCCTTATATTGCTTCCTGTAGGCCTTTGTTTAGTACTCTCAAAATTTTAACTTTACCTTCGCTCTGTATTTTGAGACTGGCTACTAATTTATAAAATGCGGAAGCAGCATTTGAAGCATGGCGACCGGCACCATTATGATACCCGTGACAGAAACGCTTTTGTATTACCTAATTTTAAGTTCAGAATAGGTAGAAGATCTCCATTATATTTGGGGTTGGAAGTTTTCAATAGATTGGACTGTAGTATTGTAAATGCCCAATCTATTTCCATTTCTAGGGCTAAGTTGAAACAGTTTCTAATTGATAAGTGTTACTATACTATAGGTGAATTTTTGTCCTGACTTTTTCAATTCAACGGAAATAAAGCTATATTATTATTATTATTAGGTGCTATAACTGCGTTGTTTCGTAGACTGTTCCAAGCGTAATGTACTGGATTGGCAAGGAAGTTTTTTTTCTCTGAAGTTTCGAGTTATTTTCCTTATTGAGCTTTAGGCAATGTCCACGCAGTGCAAAATTATTTTTACGTTGAAAAAATCAATGGTGACCGAATAATGTTGTAATGCAAAATCTTATAAGTCTCAATGAGATCTCCTCTCTGGCGCCGTTCCTTTAACGTGAGTAAGTTGAATAGTTTCAATCTTCCTTCATATGGTAAGTGCTGGCACTCTGTTGGTATTCTGGTAGCCCTCCTTTGCACGCTAACAAATCAATGTCTCGGACAAAGTATGGGCTCCATATGCAATAAGCGTACTCAAGAATCGGTCTTACGTGGGAAACATAAAATTTACTTATCATGTGGATAGACTTGTTACTTAAAGCTCTATTAATCATAAACAGTACTTTATTAGCTTTTTTAACTGTTGTAGTGGAATGTTGTTCCCACTTTAGGTCGTCACTAACGAGCACCCCCAAATTCCTTTGTAAGCCAACAGCACTAATGTCAATGTTGTTCAGCTTGTAGTTGTACTGTGGGTTATTAGAACCGACATGCATTACTGTGCACTTTAAGGCATTGGGATGCAGCTGCCAACCTTGAGTCCACTGTTCAAATGTTCTTAGATCTTCAGTAAGAATTCAAATGATGTCAGTGGATTCCAAAAAATTTTCGTGTCATCCGCAAAGTATATCACCGTGGACTGCACATCCTTCGCCATATCGAACAGATAAAGCACAAAAAGAAGAGGTCCCAATACAGATCTCTGAGGAACCCCGCTCCTCACATAATACCAGTCCGAGTAAGTATGATTTATTCTCACTTTACATTGTCGATCCAATAGGAAGCTAGCTATCCAGTTTAAGAGTTTACCTCTGATACCATAATGCTCCAACTTGAGAAGAAGGCGATTAAAAGGCACCCTATCAAAAGCCTTCTCAAAATCCAGATAAATGATGTCGACCGGCAGGTTCTTATCGTAAGACTGAGTCCACTGATTCAAACAAAGAAGGAGATTGCTAACAACAGAACTTCCTGGTAAAAATCCATAGTGTGACATCAAGAACTCGGTCATTTCTTTCGCCACTATATTTTCCATGCATTTACATATATTGCACGTTAGACTTATAGGTCCATAATTAGCTAACTTGGCTTTATCTCCCCCTTTAAAAATTAGCATCACAAATGCTTCTTTCCACAAACTGGGAAACTCATTACATATTTATGTTGTTCATTATTGCTGCCAGTGGACTAGACAAGGAACTACTGCACTTTTGAAGGAAGATAGAGGGAATATTGTCAGGACCAAGACCATAGAAATCTTAATATACCGGTATATCTGTACGTGTATGTAGTAATATCTATGACCAGGACACTCGTATCAGTTTTTAAAGAGTTGATTGCGGTACAAACCTTTTCTTCACTAAAAGTTATGTCAGGTATGGCATCTTCCATTCTTGATATTGCAGGGAGTTGTGGAATATTAGCAAGATCTTCCACAGTAAACATTTTCTCAAATTGATTTGCAAACTGATTTGCCACCTGTAATGGATCAGAAACCGGACTGCCTATGTCATCCTTCATCGTTACAGCACTAATATGGGAGGCAAGACTTCTCCTAATGAATTTAAAACACTGCTTATCAGACTGATTCAACAGATGTTTTTCAAATTCTTTACAAGCTTTAAATATGTTGTTCTTTACTACATTGTTTTGCTTACGATAGACCTCATAGTTCATTTCACACTTGTTTGTTCTGTTGAAGTCAAAATATACAAATCGATAGCTCTATTTATAACTGTGGTGAAACTATCAAAGGAATTCACGGCACAACTAGGACCAGTGAACTCACCGACAAGAAACTCATTCACGGTGGCATAGTTTGCTTTCCAGAAATTTCTCTTTCTAATTGAAACAGTTTCTTTAGCTTTTAGTGGAAGTCGGAAATCAGCCAATATTACAGCACGATCGCTCCTTTCAAGTGGTGGTCGACTATATATCTGTTTTATTACTTTCTTATCATTGACAAAGAGGAGATCCAACAGTGAAGGCCCCGGAATCGAGTGTTAAAATTCACTATCTGATATAAATCCCATGTCCTGTATGCATCAAGAAAGGGTTGCTTAACAGCAGTTTCAATTAGTTTAATTGAATGTTCTAATTCATTAACATCTGTACCAGGAGGTCGGTGAACACAAACAAGTCAGATCTTAACTCTAGCAATGACGATATCCAGCCATAATGCATGAATAGATTTAGGAATCTTGAATTTACTGTTACTATTGTAGCTGTGACAGGGTGACCATCAGCACTTGCAGTAAACACACACACCGCCTCCTTTATTTTCTTTTCTGTCATCTCTGAATAAACTGAATTGATCTAAACATACCAATGCATCACCTATATCCTCTCTAAGCCATGCTTCCATAAAGCAAATAAAATGCGGCTTTTCAAATTCAACAGTAGCCTCTATTTCACTAAGTTTCGTCAGTATTGATCCCAAGTTACTGTACATGTATCTTACTGTGAGATATGGTAGAATAGTTGAGGCACTGCTATTTAATTTATTGTTATAAATTAGTTTTTTGAAGTTGAAGGAGTGGTATTATTTGAATCTTTAGTACTTAGGTAGGTATTTAATTATTCTTGGTACATCGCTGACATATCGAATTACAAGGTCATTCTCTCCCTTCAGCCTTCTATCATCAAGTTCCCGCATAATCTCCTTTATATAATCTTTTTGCATTTTTGTCATGTCATACTTAATATAGAAGTCGGTATCCCTGGGTACTTTCTGCTTATACCTAAGTATTTGCTGCGCATAGTTCCTGGAAGAAAAAATTATCTTGACAGGTCTAGTTTTTCCTTCGGTGTACTTCCCCAGTCGGTGGAAGTTCTTCTCATTAAGATTGGCTTCAAGGTTAATTGATTTTAAAATACCATCAATTTTACCCTTTTCCCTTTTGATTATTTTTTCCTTTGACACATTTTTAGGCTCTTCCAATCCGAACAGTAAAACATTAGCTGATCGAAGTTATCGTTCTTTTAATTCCAATATGGTCAGTTCAACGTTCTGTTTGCTCTCTCGGTCAAGGTTAGAGCTCTTAAAATTGCCAATCTTCTGTGTTAGCGTATCTGTCTATTTGGTATAAGTGTCAAGCACTTCGGCATAAGTGGGTACCTGTGACTTGAGCACTTTCAGGTGTTCAATCTCCTTGCCAATGTCTACCATCTTCATCAACTGCGTTTTAATCTCTGTTAATTCTCCTTCCATTTTGTGGTCGTCGTATTGATCTTGTACTTTGGTTATCCGCTCTGTTAGATCTTCCTCTCTTTGTTGGGCTTCTGCTATGAACTTCTCTTGATTATGTTGAATGGATGCGATTTCCACACGTCGAGCAGCTATTTCTAGCTTCATTTGGTTCTGTTCAGCCTCAATTTTTTCCAACTTTGTTTCATATGATGAATAAGGGTTTGCCGTTTCAGTCTGAAACTTTTTAACATGTTCCGTTAGTGCGGAACCAATTACTTCGTTTATATGTTCCCTAAGTGCGGACGAAACACTTGCCTCAGTAGAAGCAGACGAGGGCCTTCTTCTTGCCTGCTCTACTAGGCTTGGAGAGTTTGAGGTACACAACTTACAATAGTAACGCGCACCATTTGTTAGCTTAGATTCTTTTTCGAAATTGGATTCATCGTCTATGGTTAGGTTAGCACAGTTGCGATGCATCCAGTTAGTGCACTTATTGCATCTGATGCTGTACACAGTCTTTCCGGTGGGTTTCAAGCATAGCCCACAATTTGTCGGATTAGGGGGCATTTTCAATACTTAAAAATTTTTAGTAGTATAATTGATTACAAACGAAGGAATGTTAGTTTACGAAAATCCACCGTCATAAAGAAAGGCTACGCCTCTGGAATATCGCACAAAAGCTGAACAGTTGTCTATGCACAAAACCTCATACGGCACAGATGTTTGTGTTAATACAACACAACAAACCAAATTTCAAAATTCTTTAACCAAAAAACATCACCAAAAACACATTATTTCAGTAACGTCAGACTCGGTATATGATAACTTCCGTCCCTCTTTATATGATTTAAGTATCAGTTAATTCATCGAAAATAATTTTTTCCAGTATTGCAAATCATACTGTAACAAATCATTTTTTGTTAATATCCAGGAATATCAAATTTGGCGTTTACCTCCCAAAAAATCATTCGATTGGCAAGGTTTTCTAGAAACGGAACCTTTGAAAAACTTCGACCGTTGATTTTAAATATTTTATGAGGTATATAAGGTGCATGGTGCATATATAGACTCATAGGACTTTGATTTGAGATTTGTAACAATATTACAATACACTCATGACTCATGAGCGTATTATACATAAGTAGACTTTATTGCGGATATCTCGGAAGTAATAGCGCCATCTAATAGTTGTGTGTCGTTCAAACATACCTTGTTCACTACATATAACCTCTATGTGAATATTAGTAGATTACCTGTCTACAATCTGCTGTCAAGGTTTTTATGTAAAATTGAAATTGCATTCCTGAAGAAATATTTTATCTGAATTTATAAACATTCTGCTATGTTGATAATTTGGTAAAATCATTTTTTCTCTGAAAAGTTATAGAAATCCACATGGCAAATGGTATTGAATTGATTTTCATGATTCAAAAATATAAAGAATAAATATGAAGTTTTCTCGGAGTGCAAATCAAACGTTCATCTAGTTTCATTTATATAAATTGTAATAATTAAGTATAGAATTTGTCAATATGTTATATATGTAGCAATGTCTAAACCAAGGAAGTGGAATAGGAATATTCAGGCATTGCCAGCACTGAATCATACCAATTTCTCAAAGTATCCTCCTATGGATAACTGCTTTTTCAGTGAAGAAACTTCCAGCAAGAAAGGAAATTTATTTGGTGAGCTACTTGAACAGAAATTTTCTCATGAACTAGAATCTGGTCCAGCAGAAGGTGTATCTTTACCTTTGAACAAATCTCAGTGGATATTGAATAAAATATCAACATTAAAAGAGGATGTTGATACAGAATCCATAAATTCTGGATTAAGTGAAATTAAATTGATTGCAAGTCTTTCAAGCTCCCCTAGTTGGAGTGATGATAATGATGGATGTAAAAGAGTACAAGATGAATTGGAACATATGGATAGAATACTTAGAGGAATTGATCCAATACCATTACATTATGATATGGATGAATACAAACAGTGGATGGAAACATTTCCAAATTTAAGGTATATTGGTCATATAAAATAAGCTTTGATAGTTTTCTTTGAATTGAAGTTTCCTGGAAATTATATTTTTACTGCTATAATAATCCCGTCAACTTATTTTAGCAGCAGTAAAAACCCCTTTTTAAAAGTATGGTTGTAGTTGTTAGTTACCTGCTCATGCCTGCTGTAGTTGGCAACCAATTTATAACAGTCGACTTGAAAGAAAAGTTCAAAGATTGAATGAATAGTTTTAGTCTAAGATCCTAAATAAGGTCGACCTTCACTCATCTGCTTGCCGGACAAAAATGATTTTTTATCAAATAAAAATTGAAAAAAAATGTTCATGGCTACAATAACTTAAAATTTCAAATCGTTATTTTTTTTCAAAATTCACCGACGTTCTCGCGAAACGAACTTAACTCCGAAGGATAGCATATTATATACACAATAGGATACGCCTAGGTTGCATACCTTTTTCTGGTCCCTATTACCAGGTTGCTGTGTATAAACTTTAACTATAACCTTATTCTGCCATTTTGCATCCACTCCTTAAATTTCTCCATGTCTCTCTGTTATGTGCCACTTGGAACCAATTTTTGCCTACGATCTTCTTGATGTCATCTAGCCATCTTTTTTGTGGCCTTCCTAGACTTCTCTTAGTCACCCTTGGTCTCCATGTTGTTAGTTTTGGTGTATATCGTTCTCTTGATTGTCTTGCGACATGTCTGACCCATTGACACTTTAATCATGCTACGCGTTTCATAACGTCTGTGACTCCTACTCTTCTTCGGATCTCTTCATTTCTCATTATTCTAGTATTGCTCTGTCCATCGCCCTTTGCGTCACTCTTAATCTTTGAGCACTACTTTTTATGAGTATCATTGTGTCGAGGCCATAAGTGGTCACAGGTAGTATGCATGCCTCGTATACTTTCCTTTTGAGGTTGCTTGGTATATTTCAGTCTATAAGTATGTAACTTAGCTTTCCAAATGCTGCTCAAATTAGACCTATTCGTCTGTTTACCTCTGCTGTTTGATTGGCTTTGCCTGGTTTGATGTTATGGCCGAGGTATACATAGTTTTTAACATTCTCAATCCTTTTGTTGTCCACTTGCACCTCTATTTCACTGTCATTCATAATTTTAGTATTGTCCAGGTTCATTTGCAATCCCACGTATTTGCTTGCTTCATTAAGTTCTTGTAGCATCTCTTTTAGTTCTTCAACTCAAAATTTTAATGATATCGTCCGCAAAACGTAGGTGGCTCAGATAAGACCCGTCTATATTGATGCCTTTCTTTTCCCATGCTAGATGTTTAAAGACAGCCTCTAGTGCTAGGGTAAACAATCTTGGGGAAATATGATCCCCTTTGGGAACTCCCTGTTGGTTTGAAATTCGTTCTGTTTCTAGGTCTTCGTTGATCTTTACATGGAAAGATGCATTATCATATATATGTTGCAGAATCTTCGAGTATCGGGAGTCTATTCTAGCATGATCCATGGCTCTCAAGAAGGCCCATTTTTCAAATGAATCGAACGCCTTCTGAGAGTCTACAAATGCGAAGTGTACGGGAACGTTGTATTCTGTGGTCTTCTCTATTAATAGTCGTCAGGTCTGTAGATGGTCTGTTTTACTATACTTTCCGAAAGCCTACGATTTTTTCGGACCGTTACAGGTTTTCTTCCCATATCTTCTGAACCATGTGGTTAAGGGGATATCCGGCAAAACCACGTGAAAGAGCAAGAATTTTTCTTGAAAATTCATTGGTCAAACGTATTTCTGGCTCAATAATACCCGAGATACGCTATCAAAAAAAAGGAAAATTTTCTAAAATATGACAAAAAAAGCAAAAAAATGCAAGTTTTCGGATAACTAAATTATACTTTGACACATATCTATGTATTAATATACATATTATGCATACTCCATCACCTCCCGCCTGTAACCCTTTCCCAGAAAAATTAATTTTTATCAAATAAAATATGTTTCTGAACACACACCGAGAGTGTTGCCGTAAAAAAAATGTTCATGGTATAGCCATGAACAATTTGATTAAATTTACAAAAAAATATTATTTTTCAAAATTCACCGACGTTCTTGCCAAACGAACTTAACTCCGAAGGAAAGCATATAATATACAAAATATGCAACACCTAGGTTGCCTACCATTTTCAGGTCCCTATTACCTGGTTGCCGTGTATAAACATTTAAGTTGTTATCAGTAATTGCGCTCATCTGTTTACCACTTGAATTATACTGGGTAATTTTTAAGTTGGTACATTCTTTTAAACACTGTATAGAATGCAAGAAAATAAGTTAAAATGGCATTTATTTCTTTAAACCTCAGCAGGTCGTAATTTTTGAAGCTTTAGGGTATCCCCAGAACGGGCCTGGATGGTCGCTGGTAGACTAGATGGTAGAGTTAGAAATCGCTAGATACTCGCACGTCAACGCCGGTAGATTGTAACTGGTCATACGGAAATCAACCCGCGAAGTGTTGCAGATTTGTGGTTAAAATTGATGATTCAATTAGTGACAGTGATGATTTTTATTTATTAGAAAACAATGCTACAAAGTGGTCTTAAAACAGAAAGGTGAAATGTTTATGTTCTCACCAAGCCCTTCATTTGTATAGATTAAAATTCGAAATTCCTAGCAATTATAATCTTTCAACTCCTTCCTTTGTACGCCTACTATATAGTACCGACACGGTACAATGCAAAAATGTTCATTCGCTTGAAATGTAGTAGTACTACGAAACTGCTGTCGCAAACAATTTAATAAAAATAGTGATATAAAAAACAAAGTCTAGTGTTTCTCATTTATATTCAAAAAATGTATTATCACAAAGTACCTAACAGACAAATCCATCAAATATTGGGTATTTCATTTCTGAATACAAAAATATTCTAAAATTTCTACTTATGATCTACATTCATTTCTGCGGCAACACCATCCCATAATTTAGCCACAATAAATCTGTTTTGATAGCCTGGATGGGCGTGATTCCAGAGAGTTGGTTTGTTCTGCTCAAGATATATCATTATTTTCACATCCATCCGCACGCTGGTCGCTGGTAGAATGCAAAATGTTGTTCTTCCAGCGACCAGCGACACAGCCTGCTAGCATACAATCGACCGGACCTGCATGCACGTACGGTACCCCTTAAGAAACTACGAAGATAATGCTCGCAGCCACGCGACCAGCTAGGCTACTCTCTACCATCCAGACGCGTTGTGCGGATACCTTTAGTTGCAGGTCAATTGTTATTCCCACTGTTAAAATGCTTCTTTGCAGCATCTAGTTTTGACATAATTCTTGGAATAACGACCTAAAATAACCTCGTCTGGCATTCATTTTGTGAATATTCTAGGTATTATTGGCATAATAAATGGTTTAATAATTTATTCCTGCAATATTTATTTAGGCAAAAAAATTATTTCTCTCCATATCCAAAAAGTTCTGGCTACATTATAGGAGGCACATAACTTATCCACAATGTCAACTCTTGATCTGTCATCAGGGTTGAGTAAAAATGGATTTTTATCAAAAAAATAAAAAATCGATTTGTCAGAATCCGCTTGACGCGCTTCTTGCAGTTCTTTAAGTCCGGACTTCTTTTTTTTTTCGATCGAGAAATTGCCGTTCCTCAGTAAATAATTTCATTACTAGTCAAAAGTTCAAAACAAAATACTTTGAATTAAATGATGGTGTTAATCGTGATTCAAATTACTTGATATAAATCAGGCCAACCCTCTCTGTTATACTCCAAAATTACCTCCGCTTTTCCTGAATCTCCATAAACTTCATTGCCACTGTGCATACTTACACGAAATTAATATCTCATTCTATCCTTTCTATAATATATAAGAAACTAACATACAAAAATACATTGTTTCTTGGGTCTCAGTAGGAAATTGAAGATTTTTTTGCTCATGATCCCCAATAGAGACAAATTTTTTCCTTCAGAAACTGTAACAACTCAAACTTGGTGAACAAGTTGTCCCTAAGTTATTTTTCGGCTTGTTCCAAACTGAGGCTGGTCTAGTCTTGGTGAATTACACTTGTTGTATAGTCCTTCAGGTCGCTTACCAGTATAGATCTCTAAATTGTAGGTACAGAAAAATTTATAACTGCATTAGTGACTATGTACTGTACTTAGTTTTTGTCATTTGTTCTGTGTTCCTGAACTGAGTTACTTTTACAGTTGTCTACCAATGATTGAAACAACGCAAACAGCTGCCAATTCATCTTTCGGTTTTTCAGACTCCCTCGTATTTATGTCACTGGAAAGTATAAATCTAAAGAAACACTTTCTTTGAATTCATACTGTGAGGTCCCTGTATAATTTTTCTATAAACTGACTATCACTGCTCAGGACCCCAGTAAGATAGAGTAATCCAATAAAGGCTTTGAACTCGGCTAGATTTGTTTCCTATGCATCTTTATATCTTTGAAAGCGATTGTAACTGTTTTCAATAAATATTTAATTCACAATCATATTTATCATTTTCAATGACAACATGCATTTGCAACATTCCAGCTGCGATTAAGCATGATTAGTACCTTTGCCTCTCTTTTACAATATCTTCCTAATCGTATCAGTTTCATAGGCTTTATCTTCATTTAGTAAATCATTCTCTTCATTAAACAGAAAATTGTGAATAACTGGTATATCATCCCGATTGTCTAGATTAAACATTCTTTGCCTTTTTTGCCATCTGATTCTTGAATAAAGGGAGAAAGAAACATGTCACATTCGAGCACACCCCAAGTAATAGATTATTTCATGTTGTAGTATTACGAATAATTAGGATAAATTTGCTAAATTGTGTCTTTGAAAAATTGCATGGTCAGACGCAATTAATCTCAGATTCAAAACTCTCTGATAAGATCGGAGGCCTTACTGGAAACAGAATGTCGGTATAGTAGTAGGGTTGATGGGGAATCAGAATGGTAACTTGTAATGATGAAGTACTATATGAAACTTCTACGAATACTAAGGAAATATGTTTATATAAACGAATCTCAAGTTTTATATATTGCAGAAAAACATTTGATATTCAGAAGACTGATAAATTTGATAACAGAGCTTTCATGTGCTCTATAATCAAGTGAGCTTAGTTGACATTTATCTAATTTTCCGACAAAATCATTGGTAAACACAACAACATAACTAGCCATTATCGGAATATAGTCGCATAGGGCTGACTTTAGAATGAACGTAAAATGAAGAAAATTTGTATCCGGCAAATGTCACTGGATTTGTGTTGGGGAAGGCAATATTAAAGTTCTCTCGTCGAGTGTCTCCCAAATTTAGTGTCGGTTGGTTTTTTATTATCAACAATACAGGTGCGAAATCAGTTTTTCCGAATTTCTGGAAAAACTATGCATCATAGAAAAAAGTGATGCATAGGCAATCAAAAGACCAATAAAATGAGCCCCGATAAATCGAAATCGGACAATTTGTTCAATAGTTATTGCAAAAAAACAAAAAAAAAAACCTGGTTTTTTAGCTTTTTTCAATTGTTTATAGGGTTGTTGTTATTTATTAAAATGCAATTAATACTTCCAAAAGTAATGAGTCTTAACGTATCGAAAAAGTGTGCGAAAGATGAGCGCTGTGTGATTAATAGTTTTTTGCAAAATCCTATTTATTTATCCCGTTTCACTAATATGCAATAACTTTAAATCTTTGTTGTGGGAAACTGGCCGGAAAAAAGATTTAAAGTTATTGCATAATTAGTGAAACGGGATAAATAAATAGGATTTTGCAAAAACTATTAATCACACAGCGCTCATCTTTCGCACACTTATTCGAAACGTTAAGACTCATTACTTTTGGAAGTATAAATTGCATTTTAATATATAACAACAACCCTATAAACAATTGAAAAGAAGCTAAAAAACCACGTTTTTTTCTTTTTTTTTGCAATAACTTTTGAACGAATTGTCCGATTTTGATCTATCGGGGCTCATTTTATTGGTCTTTTGATTGCACATTCTTTGTCTGTGCATCACTTTCTCCTATGATTTATAGTTTTTCCGGAAATTCGCAAAAACTGATTTCGCACCTGTATTGTTGATAATAAAAACCAACCGACACTAAATTTGGGAGACACTCGACGAGAGAACTTTAATATTACCTTCCCCAACACGAATCCATGGAAATTTGCCGGATACAAATTTTCTGTTTTCAAAAAGTCAGCCCGATGCGACTATCAGTAGTATCTGGATTTACTTTCAGAAATTTTAATGACTTTTCCAATTTGCCTACAACGTGATTATGAAAGTTCCGTGCACACACGCTTTCTGAGGTTCATTGATGTTTTGGAAATGATTTATTCTCATGATAATGGACCTTATTTAATCATCAACTATGAATAACATTTCTTTCAGTAATTCATTGAGGTTTAATAATGTATAATTTACTAGTTAATGCGACTCCATCTCCTTTTTAATAGATTCGCGAAAATATAAATTCACTAACTTATGTATTCAAAATTACAAAATGAAACTTCTGTAGTGTCAATTACTTAGTTACTTAAAACTGCTATTATAACAATATCTAGTCATTAACATAAAATAATAAGGAATTATTTGTTGGCACATAATAATCTAGAGAGAGAAACGGCATTTGTATGTACCACATTTCGTCTTGCAATGACATCATTGAAATACTTGTCCACCTGATATTGTCTGTTCATTAGCAAGCTGTCGAATAGTTATTTTCACTGACGAGACTCTACAAATTTTTGTTCACAAACTATAAACTGATTTGGAGGAAATAACTATTCGATCGTGCCATTTTCGTTGCTCAATGTATATAGTCCATCTTTAGTCCAGTCACCAGCGGTAAAAAACTGTAAAACCATGGAATTTTGAGAATCAACACCGATTTTGATAAAAATTTGGATTTGAGCTCTACTTACCCTCTTCTTCAAAATCTTTACTCTGCCGAAGTGTGCTTTTTATTTTTTAGGGGTGAAAACTACCCCTAATCGCAAAAAACTAAAAAACGTAGATTTTAGCATGTATTTAGTTAAAATAAAGTTCAAATGAATTATTTGTAGATCTATTGATATACTCAAACAAGTTAACGATTAATCAGAGAGATGCAACCCCTTCAAATCATCCCCTGATAGTAGTAATTTCTAAAACTAGTTTTAAAGGTATTTATAACTTGAAATAATTGAAAATTGCGTCATATTGAATTATTATCTCTGTTTAAATGAAATTATCATTTGCCGAGAAGCTTCAACCCTTATATGTCTTCTCCTGAGAACATGAATTATTGAAAAATAATTTCAACGATTTTTTCACAATAAGTAATGATTTAAAATACATTAATATTGAATCAAGAATATTTCATCAGTGATATAACTGTTGTCGTTTTTAAACACAACCCTTATAAAAGCAACCCTTTGTGAACAAAAATATAAATATTGCGGTTTTTTTGCAGTATTAATGAGAGAAAATGATAAAAATTTATTTACACTGAATATAGTTTTTCGTTTCCTCGTCGCTCTCGGTATGCACATCTTCCTCTTGGTCTAAAACTTGTGTCTTGTTTAGACAAATGTCTTCACTGCAGGTTCTGCACATTGCATTGCAAAAGAGACCTACTCGTCGATAACCGCACGCTGAACCGCATCCCTTTTTGCAATTACAAAATATCATTTGCAAAAGCTCCTCACCAAAATGAACCGGCGTTCATTTTGGTTTTTGATTGGATGCAAAATTCCGTCAATTTTAATCCAACCCCAATCAAAATAATTAATATTTTTGTCACCCAGCCATATTATGTGCTCATTGAAAGCACCTACTGTTGGAACAAGAGATTAAACTCTAACAGCCTTTTTTTGTTCGAGGTATTCAGACAAGTTAGTTACACGTTTCAATGTATTTAAGGTATAGTGTCTTTAGTAAGTCCAAACAACATTTTGGCACAGTATCTACCGGCTTCTAAAATATCTTCAAGCGTTGAAGAACTATTATGAAAAATCTTCGCCTTTTCTCATACGTCGAAACTTTCTAAAATATCGATAAATTTTTTTTCACCTTTTTTGAAGAAGGCAGAAGTTGAGTCACATCCAGCGAAGCTGTGAGAAAATAGTTTCAAATCTGCACTGTTTGGATAATCAATTTCTAAACTTTCAGAAGAATATGCCAGTGAAGAGAAATTTTGCTCTGAAATAAAAAATTCAAGAAGTCGGTTTTTCAACGATTACTCCCTCATTTTTTAAGCTATATTTTCAAAAAAACATTCTGTAAGGAATTTCAAGGTTTTTGACACCACGTTGATTAAAACTTTTTTAAATCTTTCATTTGAAAAGGGTTGACCTCAAAGGGCTTGGATGAGCCACAATTAATACGCGAATGCAAACTTTGAGCCAACATATCTCGTTCAATTTTCATGATACGAAGATCAAAAAAAATCAAAATTTTTAGTAGAGAAAACCCTCCAATTAAAAACAGAAACAGTTTTTCATATCATGAATAGTTTTTGGTTTATTTGAGAAAAATACATTTTTCTTCAAGATTACGAAAATGCGATTTTCAATTCAATCAACAATTTTTTTAAAATTAAGCATTGTAAGCTTATCAAATCACATGGATCATATTAATAACACTTAAGTCAAAATAATTGAAAGTGGGTTACGATTAATTTCATTTAGGGTGGTCATGACGAGGGAGTAAGTGTTAAATTAAAAAAATAATTAAAAAGAGTGACTTTATTTTTGTTATAAGTCAGTTAATTCTTATAAAAAGACTTTCGTATGAAAACTATTTTAAAGTTTTTTTCTTGTACTTTAAAAAGGGAGTCGAGTTTTACTCAAAAATTTCACAATTTTCAAATTATTTAACGTTTAAAGTTTTCAATTTTGGGTTTCCCGAAAATAACCATTCTTCAACGAGTAATAACTCAGACGTTGTTGGGTTCACAAAGGTCATACGAAAACGAATATCTTTTCTCTATCATTAGCTACATTTTTGTTTCCGATAATTTTTCCGATAAAATGAAAATTTTTTGAGATATTCGTAAAAAACTGTTTAACAACTTGCGTTTTTTCAATGAAAATTGCACAGTTTCAATCGTTAATAACTCGAAAATTATCAACTTCACAAAAAAACTCTATGAAACAAAAGTTGCTTAGAATTAGTCAGTTCATCAATTTCTGATGTTATTTTGATTAAAATCATTCTCATCCCCTAGAAGGGTAGCTTTTACCCCTAAGGCGAAAGCACACTTCGGCACATTATAGATTTTGAGAAGGTTATAAATACTACCTCAATTTTCAAGGAAATCTACCTTGATTCTCAAAATGCCACCAGAAAACGGCTGGTGTCTGGACTACTTCATTTGTATCTAAGATTATCAACCACATATTCCTAAAATCACCTCTGCCTTGGTTTACTTCCGGTATCTTTAAGCACTGTATCGCCTATATTACATTCTGTACACTTTGCAGCGGAATTTTGTTTCACTTTATTTGCTTTGTACTCTAAATTTAATTTCGCTTCGGACGATTATTTCCAATAGCAATTTTTTTTTGTACAGAGAGGGCCTGTCATATCCTTAAAATGCCATTTCTCAACAAAGCGTGCAGGTATTTTCTGAATTATGAAGTTCTGAGGTCGGCTTTTCATCGTTCTAGTCAATTTCTTCAAAGTTATCTATCACTTTTTGTATGTAAGTCTTCCGATATTCGCTGGTTTGTTACTTCATCAGGCATAGCCGATGATTTAAAACTAATTTTATTTCACTTTCAAACATCGTTTTATACGGTGTTTTCTTGATACCGTCGTGATAAGCCGAATTTATCTTTAATTGCACAAATGTAAGACCCTCCGACCATTTTGAGAATGTTTCATCCACGTCATCAAGATGTTCTGAATATCTTGATTGGCGTTCAAAAACAAATTTGAACAAATTTGCTTAAATGATCTTGGTGAACTAAAATAAATTTGAAATCACCATCCGGACTGCTCTGCATTTCAATTATATCAATTTGACACCTTCCGTTTATTTCGGATGATATTATTGGTTTAACGACTATTCCATTCTTGTTGGTTTTTATTTTCATTTGACAGGATTCACATAAACTTAAATACACAAATATTCATTTATCATGTGATATCTTCCGCTGTGAGCAGTATTACATGTGAAAGGTATGCAACACGTCAAAAAGATTTGAATATTTCTAAAAATATAAGATAATATTGACTTGTCCTGTCACTTGTACGATTAGCTGTCTACGCTTCCGATGGTGCAAATATCAAATCTTTTTAACCGTCGGTATTGCAGTGTTGAAAGCTTAGCCGCGAGTTTTGCTGACCTGATTTCTTGAATTACTTTATCGTATTGATCGTCACTCAAATAAAAATATTATCAGTTCGTTTTGATGTCAGTAACTCACAAAACTGTCAGATTTCGTTTTAAGAGTTGCGAGATTTTGCTACGCCGACATAGCAAGCAATCGCTAGGAAAGATGACGCAATACTACACAAAAACATTACCATGTGCGTATATTGTATCCGCTTTGCCCTCTCACGCGACATGTTTGCCCCCGCGCGTCCATCGTTTCGGTGAAATGTATATGAATATATATTATATATATATATATAAAAATATATATATATATATATATATATATATATATATATATATATATATATATATATATATATACAGGGTCACTCACGGTGGATGGTAGGTTAGACGTTTACGAAGAATGGGACATGAGATCATTCTGAAAATTTGGTTTCATGGGTAATTGATTTTGCTCTATCGATCTAAAATAATAGTGGCGCTGCGGCGTTGCCGCTTATACTTAAAAGTAGCAGCAACTATGAAATTTCAAATGAGACACCCTATATATTATTTCATTTTTTGCTTCTCTACCATTTTCCAATTGTTTTTGTATGATACTTTCCTATACCTATCTCCAGAGGTTTTCGAGAAATTAAATGGTTTCCTTATTTTTTTGTGGAAAACATAGCTTCAATTAAATGTTCATTACTAAGGTATTCAGATTCGTAGGACGCTGAAATTTTAGGTGTAGTTTACCAAGTTCAGACGTATTAGGAATATTCTAAGGACTTTGTTCTCCATTATACAGGGTCCTTCAAAATTTGCGATTTTAACGATAAATACAAAAATTGTAAAAAGGGCAGGCCAAAGATCTTCTCGGAAAGTTCAACCGAGCAAGATCGAAGACACTGATCAACCTCAGCAAAACTAGTCTAAAGACAATAACAGGATTTCTTACGGGGCATTGCAGACTCAAAGAACACCTAAGGAAGCTAGGTTTAGAGGGGGACAGCACCTGCAGATTCTGCAAGGAACGTCCAGAAACACCCCACCATATACTAATGGAGTGCTATGCTGTGCACCATGAAAGACTTAACACACTGGGATCATACCAGCTGACTGTAGAAGAAATACCACGAATAGACCCCCTTAAAATCCTCAAATTCCTGAAGGTATTGAGGCTTGAGGGGCTGCTGTAAAACGAGAAAACATCGAGAAGCAGAAGAAGATGGGGCACAATAGATCTAATAAGGTCGCAGCGCATCGGTCACCATCCGCACTCACCAATACCAATACCAATTGACAACCAATAAACGAGAGAAAATTTGTACGTTTACCAAATAATTTTATCACTTATGTTATGTTATTTTACGTAACGCAAATTGTTTTTTATTAGTTTAGTAAATTTCGTTTCCCTCTCAGTATTGACCCATCTTCTTCTTCTTCTTTTCAGTCCGGATTTGTCCACTCCTGGACATAGACCTCTTCCATATCTTTCCACAATTTCCTGTCCCGGGCTCTCTGCATCCAGTTCTTTCCTGCGATCTTTTGGATATCGTCCCGCCATCTTTTCTGGGGTCTTCCAATACTTCTTTTTGTTTCTCTTGGGCGCCATACTATCAATCTGTTGGTCCATCGATCATCTTGTTGACGTGCTACATGTCCAGCCCATCGCCATTTCAACTGTGCTGTTCTTCGCACCACATCCGTCACTCCAGTTCTTCGCCTGATTTCGTCATTGATAAAATTATTTGGTAAACATACAAATTTTCTCTCGTTCATTGGTTGTCAATAGGTGTACATTTTATTGAATTTTCTGCATGTTTTTGCTATTATTTGGTCACATTGACCATGTACAATAAATACCTTCATCAAAACTTCATGAGAATAGTTATTGCCTTCCATTTTGATTGTTTTCAAATCAAATTTTCGTTAATGAGCGATCTATCAATCTGTTGGTCCATCGATCATCTTGTTGACGTGCTACATGTCCAGCCCATCGCCATTTCAACTGTGCTGTTCTTCGCACCACATCCGTCACTCCAGTTCTTCGCCTGATTTCGTCATTGATAAAATTATTTGGTAAACATACAAATTTTCTCTCGTTCATTGGTTGTCAATAGGTGTACATTTTATTGAATTTTCTACATGTTTTTGCTATTATTTGGTCACATTGACCATGTACAATAAATACCTTCATCAAAACTTCATGAGAATAGTTATTGCCTTCCATTTTGATTGTTTTCAAATCAAATTTTCGTTAATGAGCGCGCGAACGTTTTATTGTTGATGTACTAATTTTCATAATGACATCTTTCTTGACATTTCATAGCTACCTAATACAAAATATGGCTAAATAATCGGATTTTCATAGAAACTTGCTTTTATTTCGGAAACCTGACTTTTTAGGTATAGAAACATGATATATCATTTGAAAGAAATTTCAATTTTCTTTCGAGATATTTAATAATATACAGGGTATTACATTTTAAAAAATGCACTTATCACTATTTTTGTATTTATCGTTAAAATCGCAAATTTTGAAGGACCCTGTATAATGGAGAACAAAGTACTTAGAATATTCCTAATACGTCGGAACTTGGTAAACTATATTCAAAATTTCAGCGTCCTACGAATCTGAATACCTTAGTAATGAACATTTAATTGAAGCTATGTTTTGCAGAAAAAAATAAGGAAACCATTTAATTTCTCGAAAACCTCTAGAGATAGGTATAGGGAAGTATCATACAAAAACAATTGGAAAATGGTAGAGAAGTAAAAAATAAAATAATATATAGGGTGTCTCATTTGGAATTTCATAGTTGCTGCTACTTTTTAGTATAAGCGGCAACGCCGCAGCGCCACTATTATTTTAGATCGATAAAGCAAAATCAATTACCCATGAAACCAAATTTTCAGAATAATCTCATGTCCCATTCTCCGTAAACGTCTAACCTACCATCCACCGTGAGTGACCGTGTATATATATATATATATATATATATATATATATATATATATATATATTTATATATATTTATATATATAATTATTTAATTGAATTGTTATTGCCTGTGAACGTTTTTTAACTTTTTGATAATTATTAGCAATAACAGACTTGGTGAATTTCAAAAAACTCGATTTTATTAAAAAGTTAACGTTTCGCCACGACATTCGTGGCTTTTTCAAAACTTTTGAAATATAGTAGTCTTTTTCAACTATTCAAATTTTTTCAAATCAATAAATGTCAAAGAAATTTCAATATTTCAAAAGTTTTGAAAAAGCCACGAATGTCGTGGCGAAACGTTAACTTTTTAATAAAATCGAATTTTTTGAGATTCATCAAGCCTGTTATTGCTAACAATTATCAAAAAGTTATATATATATATATATATATATATATATATATATATATATATATATATATATATATATATATATATATATATATATATATATATATATATATATATATATACACCCTTGTATTCATTTTGCGACCTTCCAAAAGTGGGATATGCGTCACCTAGAAATTGATTAGATTCGTTATTATAGAGTGTATTTGCTCTATTACATAATATGCTTAGTTCGATTTCGTACTTTGATTTCTAATTTTGCAATTTTTTTTCGTGAATTGTTTTTTGCCATTACACAGTTGTATCGAATTTGCGTCCGATATATACATTGATAGGTATTATACTTCCGAAAAGTATATACTTTGTCAAGATGTGTATTCATTTTACGTCGTAACTGTTGCCAGACTTACTTTAAATCAGAGACATTTTGATTACCTACAGCTTTTGATGCTCTTTCGATATAGATATGGTGCATTCAAAGCGATCGGTACAAGTCGCTGCCACCTTCTCATGCATGAGAGTGCCTATTGTGTATTGTAAAAATTAATTTTAAACATTAATACTTACTTTTGTGAAAAATAATTATATCTGGACTAATCCATTTGCCCTGTTTTCTTCTAGCTGAACTAAATGAATTCCCTTCAATTCTTACTCATATTAATTTATACATACTACAGTATTGTCATGTTGTAGATGATGCAAAATTAATACATATGTTGATGGAAATTAATAAAAGTATTCATTTCTAAGGGACTTTGCGGTAGATACTTGAACTAAACGTGTACTTTTCTTTTCAAAAGTGTATCTAATTTGCTTCCGAATTTTCTTACTTATCTTATAGATATCTCTCAAACTGATGCCATAGGTTACTTCGTAATTTGACAGATAGTAGTAGACGAATATATAAACTGGCAAATGAAATATTTTTCAGCATGAAAGTTATGAGCAAAATGGTAGTTTACGTAGTATACTGACACATTATACCACTGGACGCAAAATAAATACGTTTTTGCATGTTGATGGACGCAAAATGAATACAAGGATGAATATGAATATATATATATATATATATATATATATATATATATATATATATATATATATATATATATATATATATATATATATATATATATATATATACTAGGACATTGAATTTTTCTTGGGAATATTGGTTCAAAACTTTGGTAGTTAAAACTCCATAAATTTTTTGTTTATATTATATTAAAACGTTTCGACCAACATATGTAGTCTTCTTCAGTTTGGAATTACTTTAATAGCAAATTACAATTTACTTTAGAAATCGAAACCGATCAAAAAATAAATTTCTTGGACATGACACTTTACCATAAAAACAATAGTATCATGACAGAATGGTATACAAAAAAGACATGGTCAGGAAGATATTTAAACTTTCACTCCCAGCATCCCCTATCCCAAAAAAAATCAGTAATAGTCGGACTAACGGACAGAGCATTAATTCTCAGCGACCCACCCTACAAAAAAAAACTATCCAAGAAGTAAAAGAAATTTTAGTCAAAAACAGCTACCCAGAAAAGTTAATAAATTCAATAATAAAATCTAGAAAACAAAAACAAAGTGAGAATGAAAAACAACACAGCATAACACCCAATAACAATAATCAAAAGAATGATGACCATTATATGTCACTACCATATATCAAAAAACTGTCTGAGGGCTTTCAGTCATTTTTCAAAAAACACAAAATCTCGGTATGTCATAAAAATTATAATACACTGCAAAAAATTTTTAGCCAACTTAAAAGTAAAACACCAAAAAACAAAAAAATCAATACTATATATAAAATACCATGTACAAATTGCCCCAGTGTATATATTGGGCAAACATCACAATATCTTCATAACCGCCTAAATGGCCACCGTTACGACAAAAAAAATAAAACTGCGTTGACGAATCACGAAGAGGAAAAAAAACACAAATTCAATTTCGATGAGACAAAAATTCTGACTACCGAATCGAATAAAAAAAAGAGAGAATTTCTCGAAATGGTACATATTAAAAAAAATCCAAACTCTATTAATGAGAAGACTGATATAAAAAATCTAAATCAAATATATTTTAACCTACTCTAGAAAATTGTTAAAACGAAAAGAAAAATAACAGTCCTCAATAATGTAATCAAAACACATAACAAATAATAAACAAATGAAGTCGCAAAAAACATACATACCACATGCGAACCGAACAGTTTGATGTCAGTTACAATAGAGACGTGATGAAGCAATGAAGTTGCCAATGAAACGGATTTTACTAATTTATATTGATGTTAAGTATTTGTGAAGGTTTCGTATATTTGTCGTGTCCGTTGAGAAAAATTTTAGAAAAGTGTAAATGTCATAGTGAGGATTTCCTTTTTTGGTAAGTTTTTTCAAGAAAATAATCACCTGTCCGTAATTTTAAAAGTGCAATTTTTCTGTTCCCGTAGATTAAAGTAATTCCAAACTGAAGAAGACTACATATGTTGGTCGAAACGAAACAATATTCCCAAGAAAAATTCAATGTCCCAGAATATAGTGAAACGGTTCAAGAAATTTGAGAAATCTCAAGTATATATATATATATATATATATATACACATATAGGTATATATATATATATATATATATATATATATATATATATATATATATATATATATATATATATATATACAGAGGCGCCGACTTATGAAAAATATTGGGGGGGCCCATACTGGAGGTCTTGCCGGAGGAAATTTTCTGAATTTTAGATAAAAAATAGTGAGTTTAAAAATTTTTTTAAGCATTTTAGAGTCATATGATCAACATTAGAACACCGAACCTCAACTCTCGATAACTCGACACTCCGGGAAACTTGAGAAGCCTGACACATATTTTGGCATTGAAAAACGAAACAAAACATAAACACGCACGGTATTTTCTTAAAATACAGAAATAATTATGCTTATAGACTATTACAGAGCAGTGAATACATAGCTCCGAAAACACTGAAATTATATTTGAATAAAGCCTCAACTATCAAGTTTAAAGTATAAAACATAAAATATTGCTATCGCACAGTAATAGCACTTTGATTTAATGAGTGAAATAGCTAATTTCAGTTCACTTGGAATAAGGCTGAGGGTTCATTTAATGAAAACAATATCTCAAAGTTATTGCTTTGAAAATATTTAAGTAATATAATATAATAAATATAAATCAGTTGATTTTTCAAACTTTGTTTCACCTCTGTTCACTAATAGCAAATACTCTTGGTCAATTGCAATGCCCTGTGTGAGTCCAGTTGATGCAAACGGCTCAGTAATGCAAGATTGCACCCTTTCAAAAACTTCAATGTAAAGAGGTTTGTAGTATTCCTTCGGGGTTTTGAAAGTGTGCGGAGAACTGGCTTCGATGTTTTCATTCTTCTTTGGTATTATACTCGATTCCGAGGAAGCAAAGGATCATCGTCTTATGAAGGTTTTTCTTTCAAACACAATTCCGAAAGTGTGCAAAACTATCACGCCTTCCATTGCGCATACAAATCAATCCCTCATATATTTTTTTCGGATCAGAAATATTTAGATGCGGGCATTGAATTTTTTACATTCTCTACTGGGTTCATTGCATGGCAATAAAGGCGTAAAAGTCTTGAATTGTTACATTGACTCAAGGGTGCCTGCACATTTGTTACTCTCCATTGTTTTGTCCTCTGGAGAAAAGGAAAATGAAAAATACCAACATCATTTTGCAATTTTACAAAGCATAATATAACTAATAATTTTCTTAAATTATTGGGGGGGCGGAGCCCCCCCAAAAATTTTATTGAGGGGCTCGGGCCCCCCCAAGCCCCATGGAGTCGGCGCCTATGTATATATATATATATATATATATATATATATATATATATATATATATATATATATATATATATATATATATATATACACATATAGGTATATATATATATATATATATACTTGCAAAAACTTTTGTAATAACATCAAGATACAACTGATTAAAACTCGACCTAATTGATTATTGATATTTTTTAAAAGAATAAATGAGCAACAATATATTTTGTTTTTATCACAATTTTCATATAAATGTTCGCGAATGCTGTTTCGTTTTCAAGCGAATGAACATTTTTTTAATGAAAAATAAAAAAAGAAAATGTTCATTTACTTGAAAATATAATAGCGCTACGAAATTGCAGTTGCAAACATATAAATAAGAATATTAATGAAAAAGTATATTGATTCTCATTTACAATTCCACAAAGTAACGGACAAATCCATCCAATGTTTTTTCAAACCTTAAATTTGTTTATAGCCCTTGAGCTAAAATTCTTAAATAGTATAATTATGCTTGAAAAATGTAAAATGAGAATAACTGAATTGGAAATAATTACTTTTTAGTTTGTTTGGACAGAAAGATTATGGACCATACAAAATATCGAAAAATATCCCAGAATTAGATTCTTCATATAACAGTGGACTTGAAGAAGAAACAGCATTCACAAAAACCAATGAAATGAAAAACTTGAAACAGTATAAAGAAGAAATTAAAAAAGCTGTGATATATAACATTTATGAAAATCTTTCAACGAGACTCAATACTGAAATGTACTGTCGCACATCGGCATCTAAAATGCAAAAAACTCCTCGGGCAAATAATAGCAGTAAAACTCGGTCATACTTGAATGATTGTCTACAGAATTCTCCATTCACTTGTATTGTACAAGATAGATATAAAAGAAATTTTTCCAACAGTAAATATAATTCACTAGAAGATGAAGTAGGACTGTCACCTAGATTCGAATCATTACCGTTGATGTTTGAAAATCCATGCAAGAATATTGACTTGAGTTTCAATAAATACAAAAATGATTCTTTAAATGCTAATATGAGAAAAACGAGGAGAAGTATTATATTGCCCCCTATAGAAAATAATAAAGTAATATCCTCAAATCAGATTAGATCCATTTCTGCAACGCCGACTTACTCCTCACTTTTGTCAGCCAAAGCAATAAAATTGGAAAAAAAATCGTTTGATGGTAAATCGCGAAATATCCATTAGTGTGTGTCTGGAATTGCTTGCTTGTTTATATTATGAGAAAACGAAAATAAATTGTGATATTTAATATTCCTGTTGATTAAATAGATTTGATTTTTATGATTGGGTCAAATTATTCAATACAATAAAGATTTTTCCATCCACAGAACCATGTCGCTCTTGCTTCATCTCATTATATAGTTGTCATTATGAATTGTAACTTTTGTGGCAGTACGATCAGAAGATTTTATTTTTACTTCGTTCGAACATGATTTGTTTGAATGAAGTAACAGGTACAGCGTAAACCAGATTCGAATGTTTATTGTTGATATGTAGTGAGACGTAAAATATTTGGAGACAATTACTGAGGAAAAACTTCTGTAATTTTGTTGTCAAAAATGCAACCATCTGGAAAATTTCCAATTGTTCTGAACATATCCGAAAAATACAAAATTTTTTTTATCTTTTAGACTACTATACCTGTCTGCATATAAAGTTATAAAATATGAAAAAGATTATAAAATATCAGAATCAAAAAATCTTTACAAAATTTCTGAAAAATCTATCATCATTCTGCTTTTTGGAATGACCTCAAGGTCCACAATTTTGAATCCTTAATTACTTCTTATACGCCAGTAAATCACCTATACTGGGCATTCCCTGAAGAATTCTCATTAATTCATAATTAAATAGCAGTCTATTATATGACATGTATGTATATATTGAAAATAAATATTTATTTGCGCTACCTAGATGCAGCGTGTATGATATAGATACTCGATACGTCCTGTACCTGAAAATAATGAAAAAAAATTTGAGGATTGCTGCCAGCGTTGCTTGCATGGGTCATGAAACATCGAATGATGTAACACTTTGCAGAACTTTAGCATCTATGGTGGCTTTTCAGTGCAATATAGATTACTAAAAGCCTTCCCAAGCGAGACTTTTGGTTTAACCACTGGTTCACCTTAGGTTCAGGCTGTGACGTCAAGGTTCGTTTAGTCGCTTGGATATGTTGGTTTAACCAAAAACGTAGAACATAACCTTTACACTGCACATGTTTTGTTATTTTCTTTTTAAATCAATACTTTGGTTTTTAATAATTTTAATTACTACTGCTCTGTTGTTATATTAAAATTAAATTATTTTAATTTTTCCATAAAATCAGTTCTTTTTAGAACTAACTTTATTTTATCATATATTTAGGTAAGTGTTTATGAGCTTTACTGTTTGTTTTAGAAAGAATTTAGAAATTTAAAGTCAGAAATAAAAAAACTAAACTCGGAACTAAACTTTATAGTCAATAACCTAAAAATACAACTGTCAACCAAAGTGTACCCAACTCCTGAGGTAGGTTCACTTCGGTTCAACCAGTGACGTCATTTGACATAAAATAATGACGTCACGGTTAGTACCAAAGCTCGCTTGGACAGCTTGGTTGGTATTTTGGTTCGTTTTGGTTAAACCAAACGTTCGCTTGGGAAGGCTTTAAGTCGATGTAGTTGTTTTCTTTGTTTTGATGTGAAATCATTGTATTTACGTTATTTTCATTCATTACACTAATAAAGATCAAGTCTTTATTACTAAAATTACACAAATCAATTTACCATACCTGGTTATAGGTCCATGTGCGCTTTAAAGTGATAAATTATATTTTTTAGTTCGACAATGTTTATTACTGGATTTAGCGTTTGTTGAAAATGGCCCACGCATCAACAACAGAGAGTACACGAACATTTCCAGATGGCCAAGTGGACGAAAACGAACTATCCTATGTGTACAAAGGTTGGCTCGAATAATTGGTACAGCACTAGATGACCAACGTTTCATTTTTGTTCGTGAAAAGACTGATACTAATGATAAATGGGAAACTATCATCTCAACTATTATGCATTATTTCAGAAACTGCCATCACAAAGCACACAACTCGATTATCAAATCTGTTCGGTGATTTATGTAATAAGCTATGCAGGGCAATCCTGCTCCAAAACATCCCATTTCACTACTCCTCCATAGAATTTTCAAAACTTTGGGCTCGGAATATCAATACTATAGAATTATAGATGGTACAGAACACCTAGTTGAAGAAACAACAAAACTGTTGGTAGAAAGATGCGCTCTATTGAAAATTCTTCTGACAGCTAGTTTTATTTTCTGAAGCAAAATCCGATTTTAATAAATCGATGAGCAATAAAAACAAAAATATAGAAATTTGTTCATGTTAATACTGCAAGATGGTTCGACATATTATTATATTGCAAATTGTCGAAAGCGAATGGAAGCCGAAAAATCGAAACAGATAAATGCTAAAAACAGTTCAGACTCGTTAGTCGGCTAGTTTCTTAGTGCTAGTTTAGTTAGTTCGGATTTTGAATCTGCTGATTCTTGGATCTCGGACTCCGGCATAACTCATCACATGTCAACAAATATAACAATTTGAAACATTCGAAGAATTTCCAATTTCACAACTTATGCAAATGGCTAGAAGTGAAGTGATTTTTGCTTATGGATCTGGTCGTGTTAACATTGAAGTTTGGATTAATGAAAAAAGATCACCAGCTATTTCAAAAGATAACCATCACTTGCTTTTCTCTGATAGAAAAGCTGCTGAACAAGGAAATGACATAACCATCAATAATCAAGGGGTTATTGTTCGATGTAATAGTGATATAGTTGCAACTGGAGAGTTAGTTAGCCCAATTTATAGGTACTATGAAAATTCGAATGAGATACCCTAATTCTGAAGTAGAAGTCAACTTGGCAGCATAAAAAGAATGTCTACAGGGATGGCATGAAATACTTGGTCATCAGGATAAACGTCACATCCGTAATATACTATCTCGGTTCAGTATAGCAGTAAAGTGTTCAGACACTGCTTCGTTTTATTATGGGTGCATTCTCGGTAAATCACATCGAAAACCGTTTCGCACACGCGAAGATCGTCTATTGGTGAAATGATTCACGCTAACGTGACTATGTCGGTTCTATCAATGACGTTATTATGTTGTCTTTCAAGATTATTTCTCCAAGAATGTAGCAAAATGAAAATATTTCGATCATTTGGCGGCCGGGAATTCGACTGCAATACAGTGTTGAAGGAATTACTAGAACGAGGAATAGAATTTCGCTTAACTTCTCGATATACTCTCGAGCAAAACGATGTCGCCGAATAGTCTAACCGGCATATAGTTGAATTAGTTCGTTCATTGTTATTAGTGAGTAAACTATCAAAAACTTTCTGTGCTCAAGCTTGTGACAGAGCCATGTATTCAGCCAACCGCACTGGAAAGTGTTCAATCAAAAGTTTCTTTTGAACTTTGGTTCGGCATAATTATCAAAAGTTTCGACTATCTACAAATTTTCGGTTCAGAATGTTACTTGAATATGGAGAAACATTATTGGAATATTGGACATTTCGTTGGTTACGTGAATCATAAAGATGGATATAACATTTAGGTGTCGCCAAAACATCGCATAATTAAATTACGTTATGTTGATTTTCATTCTGAAAAACTGACAACCGACAGCACAATTCAGCTCAAACCCCAAAAAGATTCTGAAGACACAGTATTATTCTGACAATTTGGTTACTTGGGTTATAGGCTCTGCACTATGAATTGCCGTTCATAGCAAAAATCTCGATGTTTTAACTGAGACACTATATTACTGCATTTTTCGCCGTTATTGCTTTCCGAATATTTTTGTATGACACTTTCCTATACATATTTTCAACGGTTTCCGAGAAATTAATTAAATTCCATATTTTTTGTTCAAAACATGACTCCAATTAAACGTGTATTACTGTGGTGTTTGGATTCGTGAATAGCTAACATTTTGGAAGTAGTTTACCAATGTGTTGTGTATTTTTTCATCTAAAGTAATTCATGCTGCGTTATACAGGGTGAGCAAATTTCGATGTTTGTATGGAATATCTCGGTAACTATTGGCGTCCGAAATTAAGATCGTAGCGCCGGAACGGCTAATATCGGTACTAGAGCATGGGCCATTAGCTGTTTGTTTACATTGATTGGTAATGGTATTTACGCTCATTTCATTTTTAATTTTCGAACGTTTAGCTTCGTAATTTGTGTTTTTTTGGACTTCGTATTTTCTAGTGGTTCATTGTGTTTCGATTGAGGACAATATTATCTTCGTTCAACAGTAGATAACCTACCTACATCAAGTTGAAATTTACACTGAGTTTTTAACATTGAACATGAAAATCAATAATAAAATAAAGTAGAGGACGAATAAATTAATTGGTTGAAGGAACTATGTATACCTCATGAAAAGGCTGTATGATAGAACACCTATTTATTTAAAAAATAAAAAAACTTTCAAAAGTTTCAAGAAAACATCTCTGACATGTCTACTTTCATTACGAACTGAAGAATTTTTGAGTATAATGGACAAAACTAAGTACTTACCAGCAAAACTGAAAGAAACAACATGAAATAAAAGAAGAATTAATATGAATACTCTGCTTGAATGGTTTGAACGTAATGAGTTATTATATTTTTTTAATTTTCCTGACGTATAACAGCTCTCCTAAAAGTACGGTGGACTTCTGAGAGTCTGATTTTTTTGATAGAATCTCTGTTTTCCTGATTATATAATTGAATAT
The DNA here is from genome assembly GCA_030704885.1 of Cynegetis impunctata. Taxonomy (NCBI): domain Eukaryota; kingdom Metazoa; phylum Arthropoda; class Insecta; order Coleoptera; family Coccinellidae; genus Cynegetis; species Cynegetis impunctata. The sequence goes on along the minus strand of JARQZK010005134.1, from coordinate 299,736 downwards.
TTTAGTTTTACCTAGCTATAGAGTAAAGATTTATTTCATATTATTGATGTTATGATAAACTGTTATTTTGGTTGTGCAAATAAACATTATTTGTTATTATTATTTTAATAATATCTCTGGTTGTTACATGAAAGAAAATACAATTATCTAGAATCTCTAGATGATGGCCCAGGTTCAGATTCCGATAAAAGTGGAACATTTTTCGTTGGAATCGCATTGGACTTCAAAAACTCTAAGTTTTCGGTTAGCTGAAAATTGCACATCATTAGTTGGTATAATTCTATATGGAAAAATCCACAAACTTACTGCAGGGAAAATAATTATTCTCAGTTAACTGTGAAGAACAACTCTCTCATGTTCAGACATTTTTTTCAATCTTCAAGTTATGAATCCACACCTTTCTTCTGTCCATCATTTCCTTGTTTCCCAACTTTGTTTGGAATGCCAATATGAATTGTCCTGCCTTCGGAGAGGTATGTAAGCTATATTCGGGTTTTTTTTGCCCAAGATGAACAAAAGAATACACAACAATAGTGATTCATCTCTTCTGAACGTTTGTAAACGATCCAAAACACAATTAAAACTCAACAACTTCTCATATAAAATACACGTAAACAGATGTCAACAAAGCAATCTATCGCCCATGCTCTAGTAATAATCGACACCGGTAGGGGGCGTATCGCTTATTATGTTTTACCAATAGGGGTACAAAAAAAGGCGCATTCTCGATCTCTTTTTTCGAGACAAATTCACTGGCGAAACCCAAAAGTTGATATCGTCATTTCTTTTCGAGTTATAAAGAAAAGTTCGATTTTTTGACTTTTAAACTTTAGATTTTCTTTTGATATCTTGAAAATAGCTTTTTATTAGGTTGTCTTCTTTTTGGATAGCGATTCAAATATATCTCTGATGCAAGATCACAACTTCAAGTGCCTTACCCGGTTTCAGGTGTAGGCGACCTCTCTACAACTCTGTTTCTAACATATCATATTTCTCTACAACTCTGTTTCTAACATATCATATTTCTCGTAATTTCCTAACTTTTACGATAAAATCAGTCAATTGATATTATGACGGAAAGAAATCGACAAACTCTGTCATACAACACCCGCGTACTTGGAATGCGTTATTAAAAGCGACCCGACATATGATACACCGTTAGAAAGGGCAAAAAGATCCATTCCAACCAAGACACAGCTAACTATGATTCCCATTTAAAAAAAATACATCTTTAGCTCATAACTGGAGAGCAAGGTGCGATTGTGGGTTCGAGTCCCACCTTGCTCTTGGGTGTTGTATATGTCCGGAATTTAGTGGTTATATATTATTAAAAATTGTTGGGTAATGTACATAGTTCACAAGCCCATTGGCCGTTCGGAACCGGCGTTAAACTGTAGGTCCCTCGAGTTAAAAAAAAACTCGAAAACAATACCTTATGAATGTAAAAGATATTATCTCGTAACTTCACAAACAACCATAATATTCACAGTTGTCGAAAAATCGAACTTTTGTTTATAACTCGAAAACAAAAGACGATAGCGCCCTTTTTCGTATCTCTTATAGTTACCGTGATACTCCATACAAAAATCGAAATTTGTCCATCCTGTACATTCACGCACGGTTCAAGCTGAGCCCAAGGTTAAGTAAGTTTATTCAAACTGAGTTTTTGCCAGTGAATTTGTCTCGAGGAAAGAGATCGAGAATGCACTCTCCAATTTTTTGTATCTCCTATAGTTACCGAGATACCCCATACAAACGTCGAAATTTGCCCATCCTGTACTGTACAGAGTCGTTCAAAAATCTTGATTTCACCCGTATTTAAAAAAGGTGAAAGTGCATTTTTTGAAATGAAATGCCCTATATAGTATTAAATACTCTGAAATTCAATTCCTTCCAAATGATATATCATGTTCCTACACCTAAATAGTTTCGTTTCCGAAATAATAATGAAACATGTCATTATAAACATGTGGCACATAATGCGTTAACCACAAAACGTATGCGAGTTTCTTAACGATTGTAACGAAAAATTTCATCACAATGAAGTTCTGATGAAATTGTTTATTATTCATTGATAATGTGACAACCAATGAACAAGAGAAAGCAATCACCGCGTCCAACATAACATCTATGACAAGCTGCCAGGATGGTGGAAATTGATGCTCCCATGGGAGTGCCAAAAGTTTGTAGAATTTTTTGTTAAAAGAAAAATATGTGCTTTCAAACAAAAAGGTTATTGAATGATTCTTCGTTAATGCTGCACTCACCACCAATACGATCCCAGTTCTTATGAACTGCTCGTTGGTAGGCTTCTAAGTATACATTGCTGAACAACGAGACCACATCTAGATTGGTCAGATCATAGTTCTCCGGAGGGAATATGTTAAATTATTCATATACTTGAAAGGAATATTCTGTACAATATCCCTTATTAAAATTATAATTTTGGTCAAAAAGTCTGCTAACGGTTCCGTAGGGGCACCTATGGGGGCCTCTCTAGGTCTAACCGACATATAGGGATGTGAATAAATAATCGATTTTTATTTTAATCGATTTTTTTTTCATTGTCGATTTTTTATAATCGATTTTACTAATGGTAAACATCGATTTTTAATAAATCGATTATAAGAATTACACATTTTAAATCGATTTTTGTAAAGGGAGCTATTTGTACGATGGATGAAAAATTGGATAAGTTTACTGAACAAGTCGATAAAAAATCAGCGCCATCTGTACGTACTAATATATAATAAGTTGTGTGTGATATTTTTTGTTTATACCATAGAAATCTCAATATATATCTGTACTCAATATTTATAGTATATATCTATGGTTTTTATTTTCATCTTTGAAGTGTCAAAATAACTGTCGTTAACCATAAAAATGTCTTCCTCTAGTAAAACTCCTACTAAAATTTGCTGGCGAAAGTATGAAAATATGAAAATGGTCCATTTGGCTATTTTTTGATACTTATTATCTTGAATAGTTTTCACTTCAATTGAATTAAAATTAGATATTCATAATATATTTCCACTAATACATCGAATAGGCATTTTTCGTATAGAAAGTCGAAGTATAAATAAAAATCGATTATTTTTCTTTTAAATCGATTTTTCACAAATCGATTTATCTCTAAGCAAAAAAATCGATTATTGACTAATCGATTTTTCCGAATCGAGGTCACATCCCTACCGACATAATTGGTTTGTGACGTTTAGGTAGTTTAACAAATTTAGGAGGAATACCACTATTACACATGAGTTTCTTTGTTGTATCTTCAGTAATTTGATTTGTGTTCGTGATACATTTTATACGTTCATTAGCTTTTCTTTGAATAGAGGAAGTAGGGTCTTTTAGTAATTGAACATATGAGTCCCTGTTGGCTATGATGTCATTGGACGAGTTAACATACTTTTTTTTTCATGATGAGTGAAATATTACTTTATCTGATTATATTGTAGTGAATTTGGATTATGGTCAAAAAATTTCTTAGATTTTAAAAAAAAGTTCGAATAATGGATCTATTTTGGGTTAGTGAATGGATATGATTTGTGTCATATTAGTTGCACGTTCTGTAATGATATATCTCTGGTTATGTTCAGCGACAGTGGAAGTGATGCATCTACACATGCCAAAATGTTTTCTATTGAAATTTCTTTCTTGATAATTGGTTTAATGCTATTTTGAGTTATTTAATTTTGGACCTGAAGCTAGAAATTGTAACACGTCATCTGGGATGATAATGTTCGAGATATTTTAATCCAACTCGGTTTAGATTTCAATTTGGATTGTTATTGGGAATATTGTAAGAAGTTAATTTCAATCAAATTTCTGACTGTTTTATTCTTGTGTGTTAAATTTTGAATATTTCATTTGTGAGTGTAATAATATTCCCCTGCAATGCCACCAGAAAATGCTCCAGATTATTAATTAGAGAATGGCTTATTGTAATTTCCATATTGAATAGTTTGAATCCTAACCTGTAATTATTTGCTTTGATGCTAGTTAAACCTTCTTGTCATAGGAGTAAATTTTCAATGGATTTTGTTTAAGACGTGATGTGGTAAGGCAAAATTCCTTGTGATCTAGACTCGAGAAGGAAGCATCAAATCTTCTGTTATATTCTTATCTAGTAATACTAACTCCTCAATAAAGACTACTCACTAATATATATATATATATATATATATATATATATATATATATATATATATATATATATATATATATATAATAATATACAGGGTGATTCATTAAGGATGGCGACCGGCCGTATCTCGGAAACCGTATGTCCTAGAATTTGGGGGAAAAAATTCTTATATGAAAATCTGCCCGAAAAAATTGATTAAAAATATATTTGAGTTCATAGTTTTCCGCTAGGTGGCGCAATCTACCACTTATAAAATATAATTGGATTTTTTACGAAATATTCCCCAATTTAGGCTGGTAAAAAATATCAACTTTAGAAACTACTGTCCTAATTCTACAACTTTTGTAAAAGTCATTTTTCTGTATTACCTATTTTGAAATGGGGGGGGGAAGTTCTCTATCTTTGACATAAAAAAGACTGTAACTCCATAATGCATGTACCAATTTTCGAAAACATAGACTCTATGCAAAGAGTATTGAATGTAGATTTCAGTAACAAATAACAAAAACACTTTTAATTTTCCAATCGGCAACTGGAGGGCGTTATGTAACAGCTAGCTCTATTTATGATTTTTTTGAGAAATTTCAAATGCAATGCTATAAATCTAACTAGCTAACAAAAAGCCAAATTTGATGACTTATTGACCTGTCAAAACCGTGAACTGATATCTTTTTTCATTACAAAGATATTTGCATTTTTTGATGAGTGTTGGCGATTGTTGGCTCGCCCTGTAGGGTGGAAGAGAAATTATGTTGCTAAAATTGTTTTGAAAATAAAATAACAAGTAGAAACGCATCACAAAAATATTTATTAACATTACATAATGAAACAAAACTAAGGGCGCTACTCATAACAGAAATTTACAAAACGCTCCCACTATCTCATTATTTCAAATACCTACTCAAAAAGCTTGCCATTATTTGCTTTGAACTATTTCGGATAAAAATTTTCCGGTAAAAATTCAATCCCAAATCTCTCAAACGGTCTCTTATAGTTTTATGTTCATGGACGAGCTGCAATATTACGAATGGTGTTAAACTGTTGAGAGATAGAATTTTCAAAAGTCAGCAAGTTACCTATAAAAATGACACTAATGTTTTATGATTGTTTACTTTTAAGTTTTTATTGCTGTCAAATTTATTCTGACTGTTTCCAAACTAACTCTTTTATAATGCCTTTTTATTCAAATGAAAAAGCATATGATATGCTCAGTGTATATTTTGAAAGTCTACAAAATGAAGTAATTGCTGAAAGGGAGTATGCGATACGATATCCTGAAAGACGGCGTCATTCTCGGAAATTATTCAAAAGATTGGCACAAAGATTGCGAGAAACCGGCAATGTTCAACCTGTCGCATTAAGAAATAGGATACGTAGAAGTCGCAATGAAGAAAATGTTATTAACGTATTCGCGTTAGTTAAGTCTGAACCCCATTTGAGTATTCGAAAAATTGCAAGAGATCTAGGAATGAATTATTCTTTGGTGCAACGAATATTTAAGGATTATAAAATGCATCCTTATCATATTATTCCACAACAGCATGAAATTAGCCCAGACAAAATTGTAGACCAGATAATTATCTATAAAAAATTTCAAAATACTTTTTTATCTAAGAGTCGCCGTTTTTGAGAGATAACGATTCAAAAAGTTGAGAGAGTTGTGATCGTCATAATATACACGTTTCAACGCCACCTTTAATCTAGTGTTTTTTTGCATTTCTTTAAACTTTCTGAATATTAAAAACGGTGGCTCTGAAGAAAAAATTTATTCAAACGTTTTTTATAGATAATTAGGTGATCTACAATTTTTTCTAGGCTAATTCCATGATAGAACTTACTGCTTTGCTGAAAATAGCAAAAACCTAGTTTTGTGACATTCGACCCCGAGTAAATTTTTTTGCACGTATCAGATCGATGAGAACTTTTTAGATTTCATTTATTAGACATCTTTCAGACGAGGACGCTGTATCCCAGACGCGCGTATCTCAGAAACAGAAAAAGCATGCAGTTAAATTGTAGCTTACACACGGCATTCGGCAACGCATACAGTATCGCGCGACAGAATTTTTGAATCTTCGACTTTCAGCCGCCCGGCTACGAACGAGTATCCGGGATACAGAATTATCATGGTGGCTTATGGACCTCTTCAGACATGCATTCTTATGCGATGCAAAAAGTTCGATTTTAGACGCGGCCAGTATTTTCATTCAGAAATATTAAATATATGCCACAACAGAACGCACTCTTTAATATTCATTTTATGATAGCGACTGCACCGCACTGAAATTTGTATTTGTAATAAAAAAGTATGCCAAAAGAGTATCGGGATAGTCTGCGGCTATGATTCGGTACCCCGTATACAGAATCCCGCATACAGTATCCTCGTCTGAAAGAGGCCTAATGGTGTTTCGAACAATCCTACCAATTTTCAGCTGGGTGCGAATTTTTGTCACTCCTATTTTTTGGTCCAATTTGACCGGACTAGTTTTGTTTCATTATGTAATGTTAGTAAATTATTCATGATGCGTTTCTACTTGTTATTTTTTTTTTCACGACAATTTTTGCAACATAATTTCTCTACCACCTTACAGGCCGAGCCAACAATCGCCAACACTCATCAAAAAATGCCAATATCTTTGGAATGAAAAGATATATCAGTTCGCGGTTTTGACAGGTCAATAAGTCATCAAATTTAGCTTTTTGTTAGCTAGTTAGATTTATAGCATTGCATTTGAAATTTCTCAAAAAAAATCATATATCGGGCTAGGTGTTATATAACGCCCTCTAAATGCCGATTGGAAAATTAAAAGTGTTTTTGTTATTTGTTACTGAAATCTACATTCAATACTCTGTGCATAGGGTCTACGTTTTTGAAAATCGGTTCATGCGTTATGGAGTTACAGTGTTTTTTATGTCAAAGAAAGAGAACTTCCCCCACCATTTCAGAATAGGTAATACAGAAAAATGACTTTAACAAAAGTTGTAGAATTAGGATAGTAGTTTCTAAAGTTGATATTTTTTACCAGCCTAAATTGGGGAATATTTCGTAAAAAATCCAATTATATTTTATAAGTGGTAGATTGCGCCATCTAGCGGAAAAATATGGACTCAAAAACATTTTTAATAATTTTTTTAGGGCAGATTTTTATATAAGAATTTTTTTCCCCAAATTCTAGGACATACGGTTTCCGAGATACGGCCGGTCGCCACCCTTAATGAATCACCCTGTATATTATATATATATATATATATATATATATATATATATATATATATATATATATATATTATATATATATATATATATATATATATATATATATATATATATATATATATATATATATATATATATATATATATATATATATATATATATATATATATACGTGAGGAAAGATAGAACACTGCAAAAGTTGTTTGCTGGATACAAAATTTTCGTAACTACATCCGTTTTTGAGATACAGGGTATTGAAAACAAAAAATCATACACATATACACATATGTTTCGAATTTAAATTTTCTAGTACAAATTTTATGTCATCTCAACACCATTCAATTATACACCAAAAAGGTACTCTTGGTAAAACTCAATACTGTGTACCGATTTCGAGATATTTTAATTTGAAAATAATGAAGTTATGAAAAGTTTATTCATAAGCATTCGGTACGAATCATTTAACTAGCGCCCTAGTTATAAGGTTCATACCGAATACTTTTGAATATAAATTTTTATTTCTTCATCATTTTCAAATTGAAATATCTCGAAATCGTATATTATATATATATATATATATATATATATATATATATATATATATATATATATATATATCAAGCATTATTGAGTTTCGGGGGGGGGGGGGTTGCGACCCCATGTTTACGGGACTTTTTTTTCTCAAACTTACTTAAGAAATCTCCCCTTTTCGTTTGTACGAATTTAGGAACACCCTGTATATATATATATATATATATATATATATATATATATATATATATATATATATATATTTATATATATATATATATTTATATATATATATAGGTATACCTACGTATTTTCATATATATATACATTAAGATTTTCAGATGTAGCAGTCATTTTATTGTGTGGAAATAAGTTATACCACTGTTTCAATTCCCAATACGTCTCCATTTTTTTGATGGATTCATCAGGAGAGCTAAGAGATTCATATAGATAAAAAAAATTATGATCCATAATGCCCGCTCATAACGCGCTAGGGCATTATGAGTGTATTTATAGCAGCCTTATCTAAGGTGAAATCAACAAATAATATACAAGTTGTAACGTGTAAATTCTCCACTTAATTGCCGCCACTGAATTCTACACTGAAATACCGTGATTCACGCTATCATACGATACGTCACTTTTGTTTCCTCTATGATTAATGTCTTGCGTACAAGGGGAATATCGAGATAGCGTCGTATGTGCACGTATAGCATCACTCTCTTTTGCCAAATAGTTGTTGAATATACCACATCGTTCAGTCAATATCTATTGAACGACTATTCAATATATTAAAATTTTTAAGTATCTGTGGCGTCTGATAGACGGTAAGTTATGAGAATAAATATAATTATTTCGTATAAATGCATTATCTTGAAAATCTGAATTGATTCCTTGTTTCATTTCTTAGCATCTTTGCTTGAGATAAATTTAAATGTTAATTTGAATTGGCCATCGATACCCTACAGATATTCTAGGAAAATCTTAAGTTTGAGATTGTATGTTGATTTGCCCCGAATTATTTTAGTCATCTTGGCTGGAGTTTGAAAATCACCTTGTCTGGAGCTAACATTCACCTTGGCTGGAGTTTAAAAAACCACCTTATCTGGAGCTAAAAACCACCTTGTCTGGAGCTAACATTCACCTTGTCTGTAGCTAAAATTCACCTTGGCTGGAACATTTAACTAAAGCTACTATAAACCCACAGCTAGAGCTACCAAGAAACTAGGGACAAAGATAAGGCAAAAATCAAGAGTACAATCCACCTAGGATAGAATCTAAAACGTTTAAATAAAAAAAGAACAAATAAGTCTCATTCTATGTAATAAGAAAGTAGTAAATACCTTCATTTTATCTTGTTGTTATTACTGAAAACGAACTAGAACCCATATATGTTTAACCAATCTCCCAGCTAGCTCGGGCATAAATATATCTTAAAAGGGAGAGTGGTTACATAATTGGCGTCCCAACGTGAAGGGCCTAATTTTCTTAAATTTAACTTTTCTGTTCTGGTTAGTTCTCAGTGGTAATAACTTGTGCATGAGTTTATGACAAGTGAATTGCCTTCGTTAACTAAATTTCTTGATTAACATTTTCTTTTTCTAAATTTTGAATTATCCCTATTTATATTTGTTTTTACTTAAATTTACTTAGACTTTTTCTTTGATATTTTGAATACCTAACGTTAAAATTTATCTTTGTCGTATAACTTTTCTTTTAACTTGATTGCTCTGATTATTTCAATGTCGTTGAACTCTAGCTTCCTTATAGCTCATGAACTAGCTTTTGAAATATCAATTCGGTTAGAAACAAAGGTTAGTGAAACTGTAGATAGAAATCGCAAAACGTTAAGTTCTCTCACAAGAAAGGGCTAACCGAAATTTCATTGCTTTAGTTAATATCTCATACATTCATTCCTTAATTTTATTATTCCTTATGTTTTACCTTATATCACTTTTCCAGTTACTGTTTTTGTTTTTTTGGTGTACAAACTATCAGGTTTATTTTTGTTGGCAATTACGTAGATATATAATTACCTTCTCTCGTTAATTATCTTGTATCTTTTTCTTGCTCGACTTATCTTTGTATCTGTATCTTTCAGTCGAGGCAAGAATGTTTGGCTTAACGAGAGACCTGTGTATATCTGGTTGCCTATCACCTTTCTGAAGTTTATAGTGCTATGCAATTCTTATTAAAATCAGGGTGTAGCTCTCAATTTACTTCAGAAATTTCTGAAATTAGTGGATTTTTTATAGATTCAGTTATTAATTTTTAAATCGTAGGATTCTGTTTTTCCAGTACGCTAAGGGGATGAATGGTGGTGAATGAGGAGGAGTGTGGGTGAATGTTGATGAATGGTGGTGAATGAGGAATAAATGAGGTGGCTGCTTGGAATTACTTTATTCTTTTTCAGTTCTTTTTGTTTCTTTTCCCGATGCAATGATGTACACCAAAATTTTTTTTTTAATATCGTTTCCTTCAGTTTTTGTTTAGTGTACAACAATTTATCCTAAATTTTACTAACAACTATCTAATATACATATATATCTTATCTTATCTTTATCTTGTACTATTTAGTACATATAGATCTTATCTTTATCTTGTACTATTTTGTACCTATATGCGAAATAGGTTTCTGAGTTTACTAATAACTTTTAGTATATATGGCTCTCTATTAATTGACTGAAGTTTATTTATGCTATGCAATATCTAATTATAAATCAGTGCGTAGCTGCTAAGTTACTTTGGTGTTTATAGATTCATGAATCTTTTAAAGATTCAGTTTTTTTGGTACTGTACAAGGTGGCTAAATAAGCGAGGTAAGCGGCTGTATCTCAGGATCTGTACATCTGGCAACAATGGAATTTTTTTTATTATTATAAAAGTGGCCATGAGAAAGTTCTGGAAATTAACTGATAATAATTACATTTTCTTTGATAATTGTCCAAAAATTCAAATGGAACGGTATATTTTTGACATCATATTTGAAAAGTAGATAAAATTTGCAAAAACATTGTGAAAACCGGACGATGATATCTTTGCTCGTTTTAAAGTTATAGCAAATTAAAGTTCTTTTTACGCGCCGAGTCAAAACTTATATAGGGTAAAGTCGGGTGAGATGGCGCAGTGGGTGAGATGGCTCGTTCAATGTATTTCGTCTATGTGCTAGTAGATGGAATGCCGGTCGTCTCTAGCTCTTCTTGCATATGTTCAGTGTACGTTGGTAAAATATCGCGACCAGTTACTACTTCAAAGGTAAAAAAATTATGTATACTATGTTTGATAAATGCTTGAAAAATTTCAAGTATTTCAGTGAAACACTAGTCTTCAAACCTGACCTTAAAATAGCGCCTGAAATGCAACCATTAATACTAAATTGGGCGCGAAGTGATACTTTCACTGGTGGGTGAGACGGCGCGAGCCATCTGACCCGCACTGTCGGGTGAGATGGAATCCAACAAGACCTATTAACAGGTTGCAATTTGGCAAACTTCTTGCTGAAGCATGGACAAAATCATGATGTCTCCAGCTTTAGAGCGACAGGAATTTATCCCTTCAGACCTGAGGCTATTCCAGATTATGCCTTTCTTAATGAGAATGAAGCTCCTTTACCCGAAGTAGCAGGCAATAATGCATACAACATTACAAACAATGATACTGTTGAACCAATAGGCAATACACCTGGAAAAATCTTAGACTCAATAAGCCCTATTCCCTCCACATCCAAAGTCGAAACAATAAGGAAGCGAGGAAGACAACTAGCCGAAGTTTTGACCTCGAAGGAAAATATTTTGAAACGTAAGTCTTTATTAGAGAAAAAGTCAGAGGCAATGAATCGGAAAAATGAATGAAGATTTATGAACAAACAAAAAGCAGTGAAGATTGGATCAAGTGCATAGTGTCGACAATGGTTACGAGTTTCACAAATAAGTGTCTTCGCAGTGGAAAACGCAAATAAGATAATATTTTTCAGTTGAACACTTATTTTATGTTTATTTTATTTTGAATTAAAATTTATTTTCCGTTCTAAAGACGTATGATTTATTTCCAGTGGTTAGGTGAAAAAATTGTATATGCGCCATGTCACCCGCATGAATATCTTATTACTTTCTTAGTGCGCCATAATACCCGCCCTCGGTGGGAGAGACGACTCATTAGGCCTTTTTTTATAAAAATTTCTCACTTGGCGAAAGAAACATTTTTCGTCTTATTTCATATATTTGTGTTTACTTCTATTCAATATCCTTATTTTGTAAAATATTCGTTTTACTCATATGTTATTTAGTGCTCTTTCCACCGTTTCAAAAAAAGGTGGGCCAACTCACCCGACTTTACCCTACCGCCATCTAGCGTTCGGCCTTAAAATGTCTAAATGTCTAATTTTCTGTTTTTCTGCTGTTTTCTCAAACTGTTATCAAGATGCAGCCTGTTGTCATAATTAATAAATTAATACTTAAACTAATGTATCACAGAATCAAAGGAAGTTTATATGATTTTCTTAGGACAATATTTATTAACGAATTTCTTTTTATATTTAACTTGTGGTCCTTAAAAGGACCGATTTGAAACCCAAACATATTAGGTATTTAATGCCTCGATAGATGTTCAAACTGCTTTCCATCACATTCCAAACAAGCTGCCAATCTTCTTTGGGTGGATGAAACTGCTGTTTCGATTTCAGCAGCTGATATTTTATTAATGGCATCACGGATTCTGTTTTCCATATCATGTCTAGTTGTGGGTGGAGTTTGGTACACAATATCTTTTAAACGACCCCATAAGTAAAAGTCGAGGCATGTTAAATCGGGTGACCTGGCCGGCCAAGAAAATAAGACTTCCCCTTCCGATCCAGCGCCCTTGAAAATAATTATTAATATGATCCCGCACTAAACGGGAAAAATGTGCTGGACACCCGTCCAATTGGAAATACATGGTCTGTCTCACTTCCAATGTCAAATCTTCCATTAAAATTGGCAAAGCATTTATTAAAAAATTCAAAAAAACATTATCTACCGGTTAACGTGCCATCAAAAAAATAAGGACCAATAATTTTCATTCCGATAATGCCACACCACACGTTTACACTCCAGCGGCCTTGGTGCTGGACTTCTCGCATCCAACGGGGATTTTCGGCCGACCAATAATGCATATTATGCCTGTTGACTCTGCCATCGCTACTAAAAGTAGCTTCATCGGTCCACAGAATCTGAGACAAAAAATCCCTATTTTCGCGAATCATTTCTAACGTTCATTGACAAAAATCAATTCTGCGCTCAAAATCATGTTCGTTTAAGGCTTGGTGAAGGATTATATGGTAGGGGTGTAGCCTTAAAATAAAAAGAAATGCCTATATAGTAGTGTATTGAGGAGTAAATTATATTAAAAAGGTGTATTAAAAAGAATGTCCGCTAATGCAATTACTTACCTGTGGTCGTTCAGTATATTTTGAACAGTAGTTCGAGCTATTCCCAAATCTAAAGATAACGCCCGAGTTCCAATATGCCTATTAAATTCTACGTAGGCCAACACATTAATAATGTTTTCTTCCGTTCAACCAGTCCGACGCCTTCTAAATCTGGGACGACTAAAACTCCCAGTATCGCGTAGTCGCTGTACCAAGCGTGGATAAATTCTTCTGCCATAATGACGGGATCTGGATACCGAATGGCATACTGTCTTTCAGTTATTGCTGCATTTTGAAAGCACTCAAAGAAAACCGCAATCATATCGACAGCTTCATCATTTTTAAAAGGCATTTTACAAAAAATCGAGCAAAATATATTCAGAAACCAAATTGACAAGAATTAAACTGGCTCTAATAAATATTTGATGTTTCCAACAATATTATTTCAGTTTCTTTTGTTTTTGCCTCCTGCTATACGTTAATTAGACATTCTAAGGCCGAACGCTAGATGGCGGTATATAAGTTTTGACTCGGCGCGTAAAAAGAACTTTAATTTGCTATAACTTTAAAACGAGCAAAGATATCATCGTCCGGTTTTCACAATGTTTTTGCAAATTTTATCTACTTTTCAAATATGATGTCAAAAATATACCGTTCCATTTGAATTTTCGGACTGAAATCACAGAAAATGTAATTATTAAAAATTGCGCCCTCTAGCTCTTTTATAAGGAACTATATAGTAATAAGAATATCGGACATTTGAAGCAGCTACATTTGTCTTGCAAACAAATTTTGAATCGCTAAAATCGAATAAGTGGTATAGAATTTACACCGATTTTAATGATTACACATTCAATAGCTTCCCCCACCCCTACTATCGTTCGTACGCCAATGAGCCTTAGACCAAAATGATAGAGAATTTTCTAGGCTCTCTAACAGTGTTATCAAAAGTATAGTTTAATATATAAGTTTTTGAAAAAAAGACGTTTTTCTTATTTAATTTTTAGTTACGCCCTCTAGCGGTGAAATATGGAACTTGAAAATAATTTCCAGAACTTTCTCATGGCCACTTTTATCATAATAAAAAAATTCCATTGCTGCCAGATGTACAGATCCTGAGATACAACCGCTTACCTCGCTTATTTGGCCACCCTGTACACTAAAATTTATTTTTCTTTTTTTTTATCTTTGTAAGTTAACCACTTGCTGGCGCGCTATTATCCTTTCTCCTATTATCTATATTGTTTTCTTTAGTTTTTTTTGTTTATTGATTCATTTGTAGAAGGAATGAACGTAGGATAATATCTGAACAAAGCATCTAACGATTCCATGATCAGAAGTTTAACATTTTCTCTAACTGAAATTGAACAGGTATTTTGTGGTATCATTGGGCCTGTGGAAATTTCTTTTTTGAAATTCCGGGCAGTATTATCTTGTTGAATTGGATCTCCAGTTCAATGAGATATTACTTGGTTGGGTGGGATAAATCATTTGAAGTCTATAACATCGAGATCCTAATTTTCATTTTTCATTTTTTTTGGAATACTATCATTTTACGTGCCTTAGAGTTTTTTTTTAAAAACAAAAATTTGTCTAGAAACTGGTAGTAACTCATGAATGAACTGATTAACTGACTGTGAAGTTAACTTATTTGACTACTTTTGATTAACTTTATGTGAATATGTTTTTTTCTGTTAATTTAGTTGTTGAGTGTATCTTTTGCTGAAATACACTGACATATTTATCTTACCTTTAAATTTAACTGTACGTCAATACTTAGAGAATTGTTTTTATCGATTATATAATAGTTTTATATATTGAATTTTTACTATAAATTCATTTTTCAAATTAGATTTCAAAATTTGTTCAATAATTAAATTAAAATTTTCTTTTTGAATTAGCCTACATAATAATTTTATTCATGAGATGCCAGGTTGAAAACCTATTAATATCTGTTTCTTCTTTATTGTCATTTATATTTTCAATGTTGAATTTTCTAATCTTGATAACCCATAGAAAGTAGGGGTTGATAATTTTTTCGTGTTTTTTTTATTGCTATCGTTTTAAATATTTTCAATATTCATAGTCAAGCTATGTATTTTTCTTTATCGATTTTGACTTGTCTTATTATAGACACATTTTTTTTTCTCTTCCGATTATCTTTCAGTCTTGTATTACGTTGAGGTTTATCTTTGCTGGTGTGTCGACATACATATCTTATCTTTATCTAAAGTGTAGGCACTCAGTGTATCTTGAGTTTATGAGAACTCGTACCTTCTCAACGAATACAGATATGCTGATATATTTTTTTGATTTCCCGATTTTAACTTTTCTTATTTTATTTATCTTTAAATTTCATAGATGACTGACAAGTCAAGTGTTTTAGTGTTTCTTATACCTTATGTGTTATGCTTATATATTTTTATTTGATATTTTAAATTATTTTACCTTTTACCTTTCATTAATAACTTATTTTATAAATTTGTTATATGACTTATCTCGACGTTTTGATTTTTCTTTTACAGGTTTTCAAACATGATTTTCTTGACGATAATGCATTATAAAAACTTCTCATAACTTTATCGAATTAATTTTTCTCTCATTTTTAATTGACTATACGCTTCATTTTCTCTTTAATTTCAAAATTTTTTTTTGTAACTTTAAAGTTGAAGAAAAAAATAATTTTTTTTGGAAAATTATTTTTTTACCTTGGCGAAGGGGGTGTGTAACGTGTAAATTCTCCACTTAACTGCCGCCACTGAATTCTACACTGAAATATTGTGATTCACGCTATCATACGATACGTCACTTTTGTTTCCTCTATGATGAATGACTTGCGTACAAGGGGAATATCGAGATAGCGTCGTATGTGCACGTATAGCATCACTCTCTTTTGCCAAACAGTTTTTGAATATACCACATCGTTCAGTGTTAAGAGTTATAGTCAATATCTATTGAACGACTATTCAATATATTAAAATTTTTAAGTATCTGTGGCGTCTGATAGACGGTAAGTTATGAGAAGAAATATAATTATTTCGTATAAATGCATTATCTTGAAAATCTGAATTGATTCCTTGTTTCATTTTTCCGCCATTTCATTTTTTTTCATTTATCTATATTAAATTATTTATCTTTCAATATTGAAATAATCATCTTACATTTCTTAATTTAAAATATATTTGCTTATTTCATTCTCTCAATTTGACACAAGATTTTTGTAGGCTAACGATGGCAAAGGACCCCGCACGGGAGCCCATATAAAATGGTTCTCGTTGGAATTTCTTAATTTTTTTATATGTTTTTATATCCTTTGTTATCAATAAAATGTGAAGGTTTTAAACAGTTTCTATTTCTAGTTTCGATTTTATGGATTTTTGAAATGTTGCGATTAAGCCAAATGTGATAAAGCTTCAAAACCTTTGTTAGTGTGAAATAATTTTTGTTATAATAACTTTGGGACCAACTGTAGATATTTCACGAATAATATATATTTTTCATTCTTTTTTTAACAATTGCAAATCAGAAATGATTCTTTTCGCTACAGGGCGACTTTAAAATAGTTACAAAATTGGTCAAAAATTAATTTATATAACAGTATTTCTTAAACTTTTATTGTTATTATATTAAACACTTTTGAGAAAATCTAAATATTGAAGACGCTACTTTATTCATCATCCACCTAAATAGAAACCATAAAATTGTATTCTGATCCGACCTACATAGGTAAGAAAAACAGCTCAACATGACAGTTACAAAACTAGCGAAAATCGACTTCCTAGATTTTTCTCAAGCTAAAAAAGTATTGGTTGGCTTAGCGTTGCCAACAACAACAATAAATAAGGCGATTGTTCATGAAAAAATGTCAACCAAATTGTACCATTTTTTTAGTTTTTAATTCAGCTTGAGCAATTTCTAATTATTAATTATTATTTAGTTCTACTTTTGTATTAAAAAATGCCATTTAATAATAATAATAACCGTATCAATTGTTATGTGTGTAATGTTTTATGTGGAGTAAGATTTACAACAAGATTGGTAAATGATGAAATCAATGAACACAAGAGGCAAATAGCTATTTTAAGAAGAGTAAACTTAAACCACCCTGCCTTGGACTTTAACAACAATTCTTGAGTTTGTTTGAATTGTTCAAGATCTCTTAATGAAGAAATTGAAATGGTACAACAGGATCCGGAATGTTTGAAACTGAATGTTTTAAAGCAATCAGCGAATGCGTCTTGTGTAATTTGCAATGGACACAATCATTTAGGGTGAGTTTCAACAAACTTTATTACTGACATTTTTATAAAAAGCAATATTTATGTTTGAAAACATTTGGACGAAAACGGCCTTTTACTGCCAGAACTACTACCCGGTTTGCAATTTATACATCGATCGTATAAGCCTAAGGGCACCCAATTACAATGAATCTTACAGAACTTACGACAGAAAATTAATAATCAAAATAAGGGATTTGAAGGTGTTAATGATTTCACTGACGATGATTTTACCTGTGTTTCTTCCCTTACTAAATTTCAGTTTGAAGAACTGTATACCTCATGCCAAGGGCGCATCCAGGATTGAGTTTCGGGGGGGGGCCTAAACAAAATTTACCTCCTTAAATTTAAATAGAAAACTCACATCCCGTATCCGGTAAATCACAATAGATCTTATGGTTGACTGATAGTGACCAGTGGGCTCATTTCATAGTAGTAGATGAGCTCATTTTACAATTATTATCTTAGTAATCTCAATTCTTTTGAATTACTCTTTCAAATCTCGGAGGGGGGGGGCTGAAGCCCCATGGCTCCCCCCCTGGGTGCGCCACTGCCTCATGCGGAGGTGTTGAAGATAACGATCATTATGTAAGAACAGTTTCAAAGTAGGACCTTTTAACTTTTTTATGTAAAATGCGTCAGGGTAGGTATATCTGATGAATTTTTAAAAGTAATTTTCAATTATTCAAGCAGACAAGCTGTAAGCAATGCAGTTGCTACTACAAGTAGATCGATTATGACTGGCTTTGTCCCGCAGAACCTCGGTCTTCAGGCTATTACTAGAGAGGAATACATTAATAATCACATCACAGAATTTACTAATGAATTATACAATCCAGAACCAGGTATGCCCCGAGCAATATGTTATGTTGATGGTACTTACAGCCACATACAAAGAAGCAGAAATTTTAGAAGCTTGAGGCAATCATATTCAACCCAGAAACACACTCATCTAGTGAAGCCGGTTCTGGTTACAGCTCCAGATCGCTATATCTTAAATATTCACGGGCCATATTTTGCAGATGGCAAAAACAATGATGCCTCACTATTGCACGCAGAATTTGAAAGAGATGCCAATGGATTGCAACAATGGCTTCAAGCGGATTATTGAAAGTCGAAATGGACATCTAGAAACTATTTTCAAGTTGCTAGAAGGAGTAAGCCGAATTTCCCAAGTAACTCATTTAGGAGATTTTTACCATATTGCTGCGGCTTTAATCAACAAATTCAGGTCAACTATAAACATGCGGAATGCAGACATTGCTTTGGCAAGGAGAATGCGAGAGATATCCATCAGGGTAAATCGTCTACGAATACGTGTTTTAGAGAATAACTTGGCCCATATTCCTGCAAATTGGACACGTTTGAATTTAAATCATTTTCCTGATTTGGATTTGAAATACCTAAGTGAACTTTCATTTGGAGTTTACCAAATTGGATTAGCTTCCTCTTATATTAAGGATAGCTTTGAGGAAGAAGGAGCAAATGTCTTCGAAATTGATCAAAGGATCATAGAACCAGGGCTACTGAGATGTCGTTTATCCTCCAGGTTCAGAAATGCAGTGAAATCTCAGTTATCGATTAAATATAATACCAATAATTTAGAGAATAACTATGAAGAAATAGATAATGACAATATAATTTTAGGGCACTACTGCACTTGTAAAAGTGGATCGAGAACAGTGGGGTGATGTTCCCATATTTGTAGTGTTTTGTTGTATTTGGGCTATGCACGTCACCAAAATAATATTAAATATCCCAGTAGGTTTCTTTTAGAAAATATTTTAGATGCAGGTAATAGACCACAATAGTTAATAAACAGTTTTTTGATAGTGTTAATATACGCACTAACATTCAATTTTATCTAAATACAGTTTGAATAAATTACCATCATAACTGCGTTATATGTATATTATAATATGAACTAGATACCTTCAGTACTTAGATAATTCCTTATGTTTTCTCAAAAGAGTTTAATATAATACCAATACAAGTTTTAAGAAAATATTTCACAAAATATTATGAAATTTAATTTTTGACCAACTCTGTGACTATTTCAGAGCCACCCTGTAGGTACTGATCTGAAATTGTTAGAAAAATGATAAAGATATATATTCTCTGGAAACCGTTCACATAATTTTTCTCAAAAATTAATTGCACATGGAAAAATTCTTTCGAACAATTATCGCAATTAGCTTAATCGCAACATTTCAAAAATTCATAAAATCGAAACTAGACATAGAAACTGTTTAAAACTTTCTCATGTTGGTGATAACAAAGGATATAAAAACATATAAAAAAATTGAGAAATTCCAACGAGAACCATTTTATATGGGTTACCGTGCGGGGTCCTTTCACGTGGTCATATCTTATGTTCAGTTTAATGTTGGAACATATACTGTCTTTCTTAGCATCTTAGCTTGAGATAAATCTAAATGTTAATTTGAATTGGCCATCGATACCCTACAGATATTCTTGAAAAATATTAAGTTTGAGATTGATTCACTATGTTGATTTGCCCCGAATTATTTTAGTCACCTTGGCTGGAGTTTAAAAATCACCTTGTCTGGGGCTAACATTCACCTTGGCTGGAGTTTAAAAAACCACCTTATCTGGAGCTAAAAACTACCTTGTCTGGAGCTAACGTTCACCTTGTCTGGAGCTAAAATTCACTTTGGCTGGAACATTTAACTAAAGCTACTATAAACCCACAGCTAGAGCTACCAAGAAACTAGGGACAAAGATAAGTCAAAAATCAAGAGTACAATCCACCTAGGATAGAATCTAAAACGTTTAAATAAAAAAAGAACAGATAAGTCTCATTCTATGTAATAAGAAAGTAGTAAATACCTTCATTTTATCTTGTTGTTATTACTGAAAACGAACTAGAACCCATATATGTTTAACCAATCTCCCAGCTAGCTCGGGCATAAATATATCTCAAAAGGGAGAGTGGTTACAAAGTGAAAAATAAATATATATATATATATATATATATATATATATATATATATATATATATATATATATATATATATATATATACATATATATATATATATATATATATATATATATATACATACCTATATATATATATAATATATATATATATATATATATATATAAATATATACATATATATATATATATATATATATATATATATATATATATATATATATATATATATATAGATAGTTATCTATTTTTCTATCTATCTAACTATCTATCTATCTTTCTATCTATTCATCTATCTGCCGATGTATATCTATCTATCTAGTTATCTATCTTTCTATCTATCAATCTATCTGACCCGGCAAAAACTTTAACCATTGGGAGTATGAAAAATATATTACGACCTATTCTCAAACCGACTATTGTTATTTTCGATTGCCATCTTGCAGCCCTATTGCGGATCTGTGGATAAATTAAAAAAAAAAAGAAAATCGCGATGCAAAAATACGGGTTGATCTTAGAAGGGTAAACAATTGAGAGTAATATGAATTTTTCTATTCTAAGTCATGACAAAATAAAAATGACATAGATTAGAAATAATGTTATATGGTGGTTAAGTATTCTCAAATTTTCCAATTTCCCGAGCAATTTTCTTAATTTTTTCTTTCATAAGAACCTTCTTCTGACAATAAAAAACACAACAAAAAAAGAATTAGTGAAATCGGTCCAGCCGTTCAAGCGTGATGGCGTGACCAAGGGAAATAAGGATTCATGTCCCAGAAGTTCTCATGGAAGAAGTGGAGATGGCGCTGAAAGACCTGAAAAACGGCAAGGCAGCAGGAAACGATGGTGTAGTTGCAGAAATGCTGAAATATGCGGGTAGGAAATCCTGGAAGATATTAGCAGGTATCTACACCAACTGCCTAAGAACACGGAAAATATCGCAGCAGTGATTCACAAGAAGGGCAGTAAGGAAGATATAAGGAACTACAGACCAATAAGCCTACTGCTGGTAATCTATAAAATCTTCACAAAAATCATCACTAATAGAACACAGAAAATATTAGATGATGAACAACCACGGGAACAAGCTGGCTTTAGAAGTGGCTTCAGTACAATTGACCACATCCACACGCTTAGGGAAGTAATCAGTATAACAAAAGAATACGAGCTACCATTAGCACTAGCCTTCATAGACTTCGAGAAGGCATTTGACTCGATATACCCCAAAGCAGTAATTGAAGCCCTCACCCATCAAGGTGTCGACAGTCAGTATATAGAAACTCTGGCCAACATATACAAAGAGGCTAGAGCTAGAGTAAGTATATACGACGGAACCCCAGAATTCCCTACAAGCAAAGGAGTCCGACAGGGAGATCCAATATCTCCGAAGCTCTTCACGGCCACCTTGGAGAACATCTTCCAAAAATTGGTCTGGAACGGAAGAGGTCTGAAGATAGATGGAGAATATCTTAACCATCTAAGATTTGCTGACGACATTGTCCTAATCGAGAACAGCCCTGAAGAACTACAACAACAGATCAACGAGCTTAACATAGTGAGCAATGAAGTAGGCCTAAAGATGAACTTGAACAAAACGAAAGTCATGTACAATGAAATGGTAGAAAATCACGATATCACGGTCAGCGATACCATACTTGAAGTAGTGGACGAATACATATACCTGGGACAATTAATACATAAGTCTAGTTCACTACTTCCGGAAATCAACAGAAGAATAAAATTGGCATGGAAAGCATTCGGACAAAATTCAATCATCTTTAAATCAAGAATGCCACTCCGCCTAAAGAAGCGAGCCTTCGATCAGCTGATAATATCAGTCATGACGTACGGCTGTGAAACCTGGGCACTAAAGCAAGAGTTCATAAGGAAACTTCAGGTTGCACAAAGATCTATGGAGCGGTGTATGCTCGGCATAACAAAGAGGGACCGTAAGACAATAGAGTGGATTAGAGGAAAGACCCAGGTAATAGACGTCATCCACAGAATAAAATCCCTCAAATGGCAATGGGCAGGGCACCTAGCGAGAAGGACCGACAATAGATGAACCATAAGGACAACACAGTGGTACCCAAGAGGCGTCAAAAGGCCAAAGAGGCGCCCCAATAGAAGATGGGATTATGATATCACGAAAGAAGCAGGAACAAACTGGTATCAAGCTGCTCAACAACGTAATACATGGGCAGGAATGAAGGAAGGATATGCGAGGAGGCTGCACCGTACTTAACGGTAGACCATAGCTGCATATGATGATGATTATATATATATATATATATATATATATATATATATATATATATATATATATATATATATATATATATATATATGAAAAACTTGGTTCACGGAATGAACCGCGTAAAAGATTTGAAAAATATCGACGTTTCGGCTCCTTTTGCGAAGCCATCTTCAGGAGAATTAGAAGGGGAATAATTCAGAATCGTGGCCTCAATCTGCCTACTCCACGATTCGAATTAGGAGGAATCGGAAACAATACGATTGCGTGGTCTCAACCTGCCTACTGCACTAACCGTACTGCTTCCTGTCAACTCAGAAGTCTCAACCTGCCTACTCTTCAGAGTCAACTGACGGGCCGATCGTCGCGTGGCCGTATTTATAGGGGAGGGGGCGGGTACTCACGCTCATCAGTGCGGGATTCACTCTGATTGGGTGTGACATGGCGACCACTGAGAAGTGGTTTCCATGCTGATGGGAGTCTGTGACTGTCATCTCTGGTGTTCAAACAATTTGGACGTTTTTCTATTTCTACAGCTTCACGGAAAATTCGGGATTTAAAAGATCGGACGGGAGCAATAGTTCTTGTATTGGGGAAATCGATAATGTGGCCTGTTTGGGTGTGATGTTGGGAAAGGGCGTTGGTGATATCTGACTGTCTTACTGAAAGTGAATGTTCTTTGGCACGGAGCTGAATTCGTTGGTTTGTTTGTCCTATATAAGAACGAGGACAATTGGAACAGGGAATCTCATAAACACCGTGATTTTCGTTAGGAATTTTATCCTTGACGGATCTGAACAGATAGGAGAGTTTTTGTTGAGTGGTTAATATTGTTTTGATGTTTGTGTTTTTGAGAGATCTTGCGATCTTATCTATTACTCCTTTGATGTAAGGAAGAAATAATTTAGGTGTAGATTCTTGTTCAGTGGGATTGGAAGGAGGTAGAGGTGGGGTGATGTTTGTGTGTTCGCGTATGTTCTTGTTGATTTGATATGTGTTGTAACCGTTCTGTAATAATATATGTTTTAGAGTATTGAGTTCTGATTCACGGTGTTCGTCGTCAGATAGTCGATTGGAGCGTGAACCAAGTTACTTCCGACCGGGGAAATCTTTCTGAACAATATATAAATAAATATATATATATATATATATATATATATATATATATATATATATATATATATATATATATATATATATATATATATATATATATAGGTATACCTACGTATTTTTATATGTATACATTAAGATTTTCAGATGTAGCAGTCATTTTATTGTGTGGAAATAAGTTAGACCACTGTTTCAATTCCCAATACGTCGCCATTTTTTTGATGGATTCATCAGGAGAGCTAAGAGATTCATATAGATAAAAAAAATTTCAAACATAAATCAGGAAATTTTTTTTTATTTTTGTCCACTTTTGGTCGGAGGATTTCAAATATTTTTGTTCTTATAATTATTCTTATCTATTCCGTTTCAACTTCAAATTAGGATTACACATTATCAAATTGAGAATTAACAAAATCAAATTGAAATAAACAACTTCAAATTGAGAATAATCATTTTCAAATTGAGAATTAACAAAATCAAATTGGGATAAACAATATCTAAATGAGAATAATAATTTTCAAATTGGGAGTAATCAATTTCAAATTTGGAATTATCACAGATATGATACCTATATTTCTATGGCGTTTGAAAGTCAATTTAATCAATTCATTAACTTATTTAAACGTAATTAACTTATTTAAGTGTAAAGATTAATTAATTTGATAACTTGTTACAACAAAAATGCCTTAAATAAAAAAAAGGAAGCAGATAATGTGATAAGTCAAATTTGTGCTTTGTATAATAACAGCGGCGACTGGAAAGGCCTGGTAAAATATTAAAAAATCAACCGCATACAGATGGGTGAAGCAACAAACTGCAGAACAAAAAGTGCTTGACGGTAAGAGAAGAGTAAAATTAGTGAATGAACATCAAGGATTTATGGAAAGTATGATTCCAGAAACCCCTAAGAATACGTTAAAGGAAAAGAAAATAAAATTGTTTAACAATTACCAAATTACTTTCTCCACAGAATGTGTACGAAAACATGTGGATAGATGGATTATTGTTTACTTTAAAAGATATTCGAAGAGAACCGGAAAGGGCAAATTGTGAAGAAAATAAAATAAAAAGGCGAGAATACGTTCAACAACTTCTGCAGTATTAAGCCAAAAAATACTCCAATTGTATATATGGATGAAACAAATTTTTAGCTGTATATATCGCGAAAAAAAGCAGATCCAAAAAAAGTCGGTGTACATATATATAGGCAGGTAGCAAAGGCTCAAATATCATACATGTCA
Source organism: Cynegetis impunctata (assembly GCA_030704885.1). Classification (NCBI taxonomy): domain Eukaryota; kingdom Metazoa; phylum Arthropoda; class Insecta; order Coleoptera; family Coccinellidae; genus Cynegetis; species Cynegetis impunctata. The sequence continues at coordinate 274,588 of JARQZK010005134.1, read as the reverse complement.
TAGGTTGTATTGGCACTATGGGTCTCATTCATCATGAAATAAGAAGGGGGGCTTTTGAAAAACCAGAGGCAAATGAATTTGTGCGTCAATGCCTTAAAAATGCTCGAAACATATAGGTACCAAGAAGAAGTGGTTTTGGTCCTTGGCAATCCTCCTTAAAATGCATCAGTGAACGAGATCTTTCAAGAACAAGAATTTTATGAGCATCACTTACTCAGGCTTCTTCCGTACAGCTCGCAATTAAATGCCATTGAAAATGCTTGTCAGTCAGTCCAACATTTCAATTTGGGAGCATCAATTCAGTTGGAGGAAAAGTCAGTCGTAGGAAAGAAAAGTCACCATTTTCAAGAACTGATTTAGTATAAGTCTGTAGGTATATTAATTAGATACTAGTGTAAATATTGTCAGTCAATATGAATTCAGTCAGGTCTGCATCAAAAATGTTGTCAGAAGATTCGCAAGGTAATGTTAATTATGTATCATGGAAATTTAGATTGAAATCAAAAGGGTTGTACTTAGTAGCTACAAGCGTAGTATTAAAGCCAGAAGGTCCAAACCATAATGAAAAATATTAAAAAAATTAAACAATAAGAAAACAACTTGTCTAAAAACCACAAAATGAAAATAACTTTTTATTCGACTAGTTTCGCCTGTTACAGCATTATCAAGACTGAATACATAATTGCAAAGACATCGCTTGAAAATATATAAGTATTTCGGTTCGGTACCTGGGGGTGGTAAAATGTAATCGATGGGTCCAAGTTATCAGAGATTTAACAGTGGGGAGTGGTTTAAGTCTAACTGGTCATTAAGAAGAATGTAATTATGGGATTTTTGGATCTTGTTTATTTCCATGGCTTCCAGGAAGTTCATTATCATACCTTTATCACAGTAATGAAGAATTTTTGGTTTGAAAGAGGATGAGATGTTAATGTTTTTTTGACTCTATATGTTTCTTAAATGCCTATTATACGTTTTTTTAGATGTTCTTTAGCCTGGTTTCAAAACATCTCCCGGTCTGACCTATATATGTTGAATTACATTCTTCACAGTCCATTCTATAAATTCCTCTTCTCTTCATTGGATCGACTTTTGACATTTTGTTATTAAAAATCATTCTATCTAATCTGCTGTGACTCGAAAAAGCAGTATTCAAATTATTATTTTTAAAGAATTGAATGATCTTTGAAGAGGGGATGTGCGTATAAGGGATGCTCACAAACTTTTGTACATTTTTGTTATTGCAGTATGGTCCATATAATTTCAAATTGATAAAATGTTTCTCTTTTTTCGACATTCAACTATTTTATTATTTTAGTGGAAAATCATTATTAATACCTATCGGCGCGAATCACGTCAATTTCTTCCATAAGGGCTTGTTTTGATAAAGGAACCGAAAAAGCCCTGTGAATCATTGAGTTAAGAGCCGCGAGTCGATGGCTAATTGGACTGAAAGAATTATAACTTATGATGGCGTCTGAGAAAGTAGGTTTCCTGAATATTCTATATGAAAATTTATCCTGTTGTTTCGATATTGTTAGGTCGAGAAAATTTAACGAATTATTTTGTTCTGTTTCTACTGTGAACTTGATCTTATCATGTATTGAATTTAGATATGTTAGGTATAATTTAATATGTCGGTCTGTCCCATTGAATCCAACAAGATATCATCCACATAGCGGTACCAAAAATAATATGTTTTTTAGATAGGTCTGATTCTAATATTGTGGTTTCCATGTTGTCCCATGAATATGTCTGCTAATAACGGGCTGAGGGGAGAACCCAATAGGAAGACCTGAATTCTGTAAATATATTTTGTTTTTGAATCTAAAAAAGTTCTGTCTCAAAACAACATTAAATAATGGTTGAGAATTCTGTTTTTTGTTGCTGGAAGAGTTTTTTGTTTTTCTAAGATGTTTTCAATTAGAGGTATACACTCTTCGTAGGTATGTTAGGAAACATGTTCGAGACGTCGAATGACACTAATTTAAAATTTTCATCAAAATCATTTTTTTCTTTTTTAAGTATGAGTTCTAATGAGTTTTTCACACTATATTTTGGAGAGAAATGAGTATGTTCTTTGAAGGCTGTGTTGAGAAATTTTGAAAGTTTACAAGAAGGAGCTTTCGAAAACGAGGCAACTGGTAGGCCATCTTTGTGTACTTTAACAAGATCGAATAATTCGGGAGGTTCAGCACTCATTGGAATAACTTTTTTCTTTAGGTAAAAGGAATCCAACAATTCTGACGCTTGTTGTACGTTCGATTTAATTTGAGTTAAAAAGGACGTCGTGGGATCTTTTTGTAAAAGGGAAATATCTAATTTGGATAAGACCTCTTCCATTTTTTCAATGTACTCTTCTTGCTTCAAACATACTAAAGTGTTTCCTTTGTCGGCTTTGGTTAGTACTAGGTTGTTATTTTTGACTTTCTCTTTTATGTTTTTAATGATTTTATATTCACGGTGTTTCCTTTCTCCAGTCGCTTCATTTCTTATGGTATTTGCCAGAATATGTTTACCTGTGTTAGGCTCTGCAATTATTTTTATATTTTGTTGGATTGCAACTTCCAAGTGCACTCCCAAGATTTCCTTCTCATGTTTTTTTTGTGAAATTGGGTGAATATTTCGGACCTTTATTCAAAATCTCATTTTCTTCTATATCAAAGTTGGTATTTGAAAGGTTCTTGAACCTTGGATAGAAGTCGTAAATTGGTTGTGTCACATGTGTAATGGTTGGTTTTTGTTGTTTCGCTGACAATATACTTATTTTCTTCTGTTGAGATTGACGTTTAGTGTATATAATTTTACTCACTTTTTCTCTCACTGTATCATCTAAAATATCGAACTCAATGGCTTGAAGATGGCGAAAAAGGTTAGTGTGAACAAGTTTCAGGTAGGATCTGCAGATATGTCGTTTTTTATGTAAGGAATTAATTTCTTCTCTTATCCACTGTTTTTGTACCATCTTCTTCAGTTTTTCGGTTAAACTATTATTGATGTTGAATTTAACTTTCACATAATTAGGCACTAAACTCATTTTTACACATTGTTTGTTGAACCAAATATTTTGCGCGGCTGTTCTTTGCTTTATATGTAATCTATAGTATAGATTCATCAAACATGCCCGACTAGCATTATTAATAAATTCGATGGACGATGAATCAACTCTGTGGTAGTTCATATTTATATTAAAAAAATTAAATAATAAGAAAACAACTTGTCTAAAAACCACAAAATGAAAATAACTTTTTATTCGACTAGTTTCGCCTGTTACATTTTACCACCCCCAGGTACCGAACCGAAATACTTATATATTTTCAAGCGATGTCTTTGCAATTATGTATTCAGTCTTGATAATGCTGTAACAGGCGAAACTAGTCGAATAAAAAGTTATTTTCATTTTGTGGTTTTTAGACAAGTTGTTTTCTTATTATTTAATTTTTTTAATATAAATATGAACTACCACAGAGTTGATTCATCGTCCATCGAATTTATTCATAATGAAAAAGTTCAGGTTTGGCTCAAGCAAGATATTGAGACATAAACTCTCATAGGTTTAAATGTGGATAGCAACATATCGAAGAAAATTGCATATTGTAATAGATCTGTTGTTATGCTCGAGAAATTAGACTTTTTGTATGGTAAGAATTGTATGATTATTCAACAGTATGCAGAAGACTTAGCAAAATACAAAATCTTTATTGAAGCATATAGCAGTTACATAAAATATTCAAGTGTAAAAATTTTTTCAATATTACAGACATATTTAAATAAAATTACTAGGAAGAAAACAAAAGATTTTCATCTTACATCTAAAATTTTTGAGATCACGATATGTCCAGATGGCGGTCTGTCATATTATTCTTAAACATCTAAAGTATTAAAATATTAAACTAAGATCAAAACAACAATATCAATAAGTTAGCCAAATAAAACTTTTTTAACTTGCCTACAGAAAACATTGTATTTACAATTAAAAATATCAACACTTTTATTTTCGTGCATCACAAAGTTAGCAATTTTACACATTCGATCTATAGGCATATTAGTACCATAATTAGTTCTGTGAAGTGATAGGCTAAATAGTTCCCTACTTCGTGAATCCCTAGATGGAATATGAAAGCCAATCTCTGCAAGAAGGTCTGGAGAATCAACTACACCATTAAAAATCTTAAAGAGAGTACAAACATCGAAGAATTTTCTTCTATTTTCAAGGGTAGTGAGTTTTAGTAATTTCATTAGATCACAGCAATCAATTTGCTCATAAGGGATACCCATCTTAAGTCCAACCCTTCTTAAAAATTTTTTTTGTACTCTCTCCAAACTATCCATGTGAATAGCATAGTACGGATGCCAAACTGAACTGGCATACTCAAGCACTGAACGCACTAGTGCACAATAAACATCCCTCAAAACAAACACATTATCAATCTCAATAAGAGTTCTGAACACAAACCCCAGCAAGAATGATAGATCACTCTCCAACCAGACTCCAAGATCTTTTACTAAGGTTTTTCTCTCCAACTCCACCGAGTCAACAGAATAGCCAAAAAGAATTGGTTTTTTTATTCTGGAAAATGTGATGACACTACACTTATTTATATTCAATGTTAAGCCATTCTCGGTACACCAAGCAGAGAACAAATTTAGCTCACCTTGCAAAGACCGACAGTCACCATGATTAGCTATGATCTTGTTAATCTTGAAGTCGTCAGCAAAAGCCTTAAACTGGCAGTCACTAAAGATATTGCCTATGTCATTTACAGAGACATTGAAAAGTAAAGTTGACAGATGTCCCCCTTGAGGTACTCCTGATGTTACGTCAAATTCTGATGATATGAAATTTTTTATTTTAATGCTGCTGAAGGTGGAAAAATCGAAGAATATTGGATCATGACAAGAATTTTAGTAATGTTACCTGCTAAACTACATCATTTTCGTACAGTTTGGGACAATGTCAGTACTACTGATAAAAATTTGAATACGATCATTGAACGTCTTCGGTTGGAAGAAGATAGACTGAATGGTACTGAGGAACAAGAACTACTAATAAATGAAGGCAATCCACAGAGTAAAGTTGAATGTTTTAAATGTGGAAAAAAAGGGTCATATTAAGAAATATTGCAGAAACAAACCATGTCTTAAATATCTAGAATATTGCAAAAACAATTATTCTTGTAAAAATTGTAATCATAAAGGACATTTTGCAAAAGATTTTACTAATGGGAATGTCAGTAGTTAAGCTCATAATAATGGTCAGAGTAAGAGAAGTTCTCAAAGAAATTCAAATCGTAGAGCTTTTATTTCTACTGGTTTATCAACTGCAAATGTAAAGGACATATTGTCAGAAATTGATTGCAGTAATTGCTGGTATCAAGATTTTGGTACAAGTCAACATATGACATCGCATAAAGAATGGTTGACAAATTTTTCTGAACTTAAAGAACATATTAACGTGTTGATAGGTGATGCTACCAGATAAGAAGGAATAGGAATAGGTGAAATGGAGTTGATGGCATTTAATGGAAAAGAATGGTATGAGATTATTTTGAAAAATATATTATATGTACCTTAAATGTCTTTCAATATATTCTACGTGTCAGAGAAGTTAGACAAAGGATATATTCAGGAAGGAGATGCAAGGCAGTTAGTTTTTAAGAGTCGTGAAGGTAATGAAGTTGTAGCAATAGCCTAAAGAGATGAAAATTTATTCAAAATGATGTTTAGGAGAAATGAACCTGAAAGATGTCTTGCAACTTTGTCAATCAAAACCTGGCACTACAGATTAGCTTATCAGAATGTACAGTATGTGAAAGACATTCTAAAAAGAAATGGAGTGAGATTTGTAGATGATTAGAATTGTCGTCCCCAGGATGTGTATATGGGAAGCAGCACCACATTTCACATCGAATGAATACAAAAGTAGCTCAAAGACCATTAGATTTGGTACATTCTATCTTCAGGCGTAGCTAAATATTTCTTACTCGTCAAGGATGATTTTTCACATTTTCGAACAGTGTATTTTTTGAAATCTAAGAATGAAGCTGTTTTTAAACTGAATATTTATGTGAATATGGTTGACAACCAGTTTGAAAGAAATATAAAATGTTTGAGATCCGACAATGGAACTGAAATTAAAAATAAAAATTCTAGAAAAATTAGGAATCTTTCATAGTAAGTCAAATGTATATACTCCTCAACAGAATGGGCGTATTAAAAGAGAAATTACAACGATTGTTGAATCCGCACGATCTGCCATACATGCTCAAAATCTCAGTGAAAAACTATGGTCTGAAGCAGTAAATTATGCAGTTTTTACTATAAATCAGACAGGAAAGAGCTCACAAAATGACAAGAGTCCTGCTGATCTTTGGTTTGGACGAAGAGTTGATATTAAGAAACTTTGAAGTTTTGGATGTGAATGTTGTGTATTAACTGGGGATCCCAGAAGAGCAAAGATAGAGAAGAAGTCTAAGAGAGGAATCTTTGTTGAATATGATATAGATTGCCATGTTACAGAATTTATATTATCGAAAAGAATGATGTTATGAGTTCTGATAATGTTATATTTGATGAAAAGTTAGGATCAGAAAATGGATACACAGAACATGAATTGAATTTAGAAGAAAATCAAAATTCAGGAGGAGAAGAAAACCATGAAGATAAAAACCTGCATAGGTTATAGAAATGCAAATGATAGAAATGCAAATGGTAATACACGGAATTTGAGAAAAAAAATTTAGTAGATTTTTGAAATCATTAGGATTTGACAATACCGATGATGATCCATGTGTCTATTGTAATGAAGATAGGAATGCGATAATTGTACCTTTTGTTGATGACGGTCTCATTTCTGGAACCAACGAACAAGATATGTTTAACATTAGCAGAAATAAGAATTTGAAATAACTTATCACACTGCTGAAAATGATAAAATGTCCTATCTTGGAATGGAAATTCAAAATACAGAAGAAGTTATTTTTGTCAGTCAAACGAAATATACTGGAAAGATTATAAAACGTTTTGATTCTGATTTTTTACAGCACATACTCCAATGGAAAAAGGAATGATTACTGATCCAGAAAATCTTTTGAATGACAGACAACTAGAAATGAAACCATATCGTGAAGCAGTCGGAAGTCTACTGTATTTGGCTACGATAAGTCGTCCTGGTATAAGATATGCTGTAAACTATCTAAGTCGCTTTAACAGCAAACTAATGGTTAGTCATTGGAAAAAGGTTAAAAGGATTTTTAATATTTGAAGGGGACAAGTAATAATGGAATATACTTTGGTGGAAATAATGAACTAATTGCATACACAGATTCAGATTATGGAGGTGATACTGGTCATTCGACAAGGAAATACTTATATTAAGAGGAGGACCTATAGTAGGTATGGTATGCTCAGAAACAAAGACATGTAGCAACATCAACTGCAGAGGCAGAATATAAAGCTGCTGTATCAGCAATTGATGATATTTGCTGGATAAGAAGAATTGGGAAGGAACTTAAATGTTTGGATGATACCTACTAAACCAACTGTGATATGTGTTGACAACCAGTCAGCAGTATGTTGAATAATCATGAAGGAAAAATAAATAAAGGCAAAAAGCACATTTAAATTCCTAGAAAATTTATACAACAGCGTATTGGAAATACAGTTTTAGTGGAACAGTACAAAGTTGTGATCGGCTTGCTGATATACTAACAAAGCCTTTGAACCGTAGGATCTTTTTTCCATTGAAAACTAAAATAGTTGAGGAGGAGTGTTGAGAATATATTCATATTTGATAATTATTTTTGTATGTTATAGATAATCGTGATCCATGTTTTGTATGTTCGAATATAGTATGCTTAGAAATAATTGTCAGCTGTTAACAAAAGACTCTGTTCTTTTCTGCAACTTATTCAAGTCGAACTTGAAAAACTTTGTAATATAATTACTACTTGTCATAGAATAAATGTTCATTTGAAGTTATTCTGTTTTCCAACAAAATAAACAACACCATCTTAATATAAAACCGGCAAAGTGCGAGTCAGACTCGCTCACCGAGGGTTCCGTACAAAATTTTTTTTATTATATGATGTAACTAAAAATTTACGGTTTTCGCAATTTTTTCTTAACTTTTTTGTACTATAAAACGTTGCTTCGTACTGAATTTCAAGATTCTCTTGCGAGTGTCGAAAATTTGTGGCATAAACGGCTGTATCTTTTGATTGCGTTGGCTTAGAAGTTTTTTCACAGCTCCAAGGGACAGTAGACCTGAGTATTTGATATAAATTCCAGCTTGATACCTCCACACGTTCCTCAGAAAAAGGGTATTGACGGACGGACGGACAACAAAGTGATCCTATAAGGGTTCCGGTTTTTCCTTTCGAGGTACGGAACCCTAAAAACCACTCCAGTGGAATTTCCTCAAATCAAGATAAAATATATATATATATATATATATATATATATATATATATATATATATATATATATATATATATATATATATATATATATATATATATATATATATATATATATATATATATATGTATATATATATATATATATATGTGCTTAGTTTTCATATTTTATATAAACAGTTTTCTTTCTTTTCTTTTATTGAATATTCAAATGTTTGTTTCGGGTAGTATAGTTAAATTTTCTTTGGAATATAATTGTTATCGCGCAGGTGTATTGGCAAATTTCGAAAGAAGATACCTGCCGTGAAGAGACGCTAACAGACGTTTCTGAGAGTACTTAAAATAAAGACGTTTATCATTAAAATATAAATAGTTTCGTGTGTTTCTCAACATATCATCCAACGGAAGTAGCATCAGGGTAGCTTACCATCGAGTCCTGCCGAATCCATAACTCAAGGTAGGTGAAATTCGCCAATACTCTCAAAAGAAATATTATTTAATTTTTTTTCTTAATACAGTCCATATTATTGCGCCCCAGTTGGCGACAATGGTCCATTCGGAGCCGAATTTTCATTATAACAAACATTTTAGTATTCAAAATTTCATTGATTAGACGAATAATCATTAAATTCAAGTTATTTTTTGCTCGTGTTGTTACTGATTAAGAAGCGAATAAAGCATCAGTCCTCTATCCCACATATCGTTTGCTGATCATTAACATCACCATCTATTTTCTTCATCGCTGATTATTTTATTCACGTCGTCATTTCGAATATATTCATTCATTTATATTCAGGATTAATTTCTTTCCGTTTTAATCCATATCAATTCATATTTCTGTTGAAACATAGTTATACTGAGGGTTATTTAATTTTATCTAAAATAAAGCTGATTTTTAAATTTGATTTTCGTCTCTTTGCAGAATATTGAGTTTCGTTCATTAATTTCGATAAAATGAGTATTAATAAATTAAAGCAGGCAAAAGCCTTGCGCCAACTCCAGGTAGATGAAATTGCGGAAATACTGTCACTCGCTCAAATGTCCGTTACAGACGAAAGTTTGCATGTTCGATTCAAACTACGGTGTTCACATTTGGATGATATTCTCGAAGAATTCAAAACTTTGCATAATTCAATTATCTCCATAATGTCTACAGTCAATAGTCCGGAGATGGGAGCTGAGAAGATAACCAAAACTAGCTTTATGGATAATTTTTTCACTGTCAAGACTATTTATTCTAACTTATTCTCCGAGGAAACTACCGCAAATATGGAATCAAGTCCGGCAACGCCAAATGTTAAACTTCCAAAAATTTCTTTACCAACCTTTGATTGAAGCTATAAAAATTGGCCCACGTTTTTTGATATTTTTAGTAGCCTTATTCACAAAAATGCTTCTTTGTCCGACATTGATAAATTCCAATATCTACTATCTACCTTGTCTTCTGAACCGCGAAGTCTTTTGAAGGGATTTCATTTAACCAGTGAAAATTATCATTTAGCTTTTGAAACATTAACTGAGAGGTATCAAAATAAGAGGATTTTAGCAAATTCATTTTGGTTGGAAATATGTAATACGCCTAAACTTAACAATGAATCGGTAAGTGGTTTGAGAAATTTATTAGCCATTTTTGCGGAAAACTTAGAAGAAACTTGAAGAATGGGATTTTATATTATTTCATTTACTGATACAGAAATTAGATACGGCAACAATTAGAAGGTTTGAACTGCAAGAATGTTCCACAGAGATTCCCTCTTATCGTACCCTTTAAAAATTTCGCAAAAATCAGTGCATTCCTTTAGAGTCGCTTACGTTCTCGGTTTCGCAACGGATTAATACATCTCCAGTAAATGAAAAACCGAAACCTGGTTTCTTACAAAAGAAGTTCAACATTTGTGACTCAGTCAAAACCACAGATGCAATTATCATGTAACTACTGTAAAGGTAAACATACGATTTATAAATGCTCTTCTTTTCTTAATAATTCTGCCTCAGCCAGATTACAAATTGTTAAAGATAAAAACTGGTGTATTAACTGTCTTCATTCGGGACATAGAGTATCAAATTGTTCTTCAACATCCACTTGTCTTCACTGTAATAAGAATCATCACACGTTGTTGCATTTACAGACGGTTGTTCAATCAACAAGCATAGCGAATTCTCCCAATGAAATTTCATCTGCTTCAACTTCAAATGCTCGTCAAGTTTTAACAAATATTTCTGCTTCACCAGCTACTGTTTTGCTAGCTACTGCTAAGGTAGAAATTTCAGATGCTCGCGGACAATATCAAACCATCCGAATCCTTCTTGATCCAGGATCGCAGTAGAACATTATAACACACAGATGTGTCAAAAGTTTGGGTCTGGAATATTACAAAACTCCTCTTGATATTTCTGGCCTAGGTGAATCTAATTCATCTGTTTCACATTCCGTAACATGTACGATTCGATCTGTTAAATCTGTGAATCCATTTTACACTATTGAGGCAGTGGTATTACACAAAATCTGCTCTTATATGCCTAATAGTTTTCTACCCTTCCACGAGTGGATCCCTCTTTTAAATATTAAGCTAGCTGACCAAAGTTTTCATTCTCCTTGTCCCATTGACATGCTTGTAGGAGCTGCTCTATTTCCTCTAATTTTGAGATCAGGTCGATTACCAGGTAATCCATCACAACCTACGGCATTGCGAACCGTATTTGGTCGGATTCTCATGGGAAACGCGTCTTACCTCACAACTATTCAGATCAATTCCTTTCATCTAACAACAGAGTCTGCTGTTGATGAAACTCTCAAGCGATTTTGGGAAATCGAAGAAATTCCTAAGTCCGCAATGTCTGCTCCCGAAGATGCTCTTTGTGGACAAATATTTGTGCAAAGTCACTCTCGAACTGAACTTCTACTTGTTCATCATACTATGAGCCATCGTTGCATCACCTTCTTACATCACCCTCTGACTCAGTAGTCCGGTTCCTTGCTAGCTATCTTAGGTGTCCACATCCCTTCCTTTCTTTCCAGACGTAGAGGTTGCATCTTGGGTTCACAAGTAGGTGCGGATTCCTGGGAAGGCTGATCGATTCTATCTGATGGAAACCCAGTCCCCTTGGTGGATGCTGACGTAACAGCCGCCGTTGATGCTGTAAACAAAGAATCATTAGTCGAAGAAGGAAGCTTTTTCACGTGGCTAACATTTCGACGAATTTGTGTGCATTCCCCTTGGAGCATGAGTTCGTTACCAGATCGTTGGATGACAACATATTCAGTCCTACCAAAGCTGGGAGTTAACTTGTTATGTTGTATGATATTTTTCACCAAAACTTTGTCTCCAGGAACTATATCATGATGCTTCGCTCTTCTGGTTCTATCCTCTTTTTCTTTTCCTTTCTGTTTATTCATTGTATCTCTATCTCCAGCTTCTTCATGACGGTGTTCTATACTGAAGTCGGATATGGAGGGTATTTTATCTCGGATATTCCGACCAAACATCAATTCCGATGGCAATTTTCCAGGTGTCCCATGAGGCGTAGTATTATACATCATTAAAAAATCATGCAAAGCCACTTCATAGTTGCGATCTCCTTTTGAGTGAGAAATCTGAAGTCGTTTCAATAGTGCCTTGTTCATGTTCTACTTTTCCGTTCGCTTGAGGCCAGTATGACGCCGTATGTATGAGGCGGATATTATAATCTTCGCAGAATTTTTTTTTTGAATTCGGTTCCTGTGAACTGCGTTTCATTGTCGGCTCTGATGGATACAGGAATTCCCAATTTAGCGAAGAGTTCCTTCACATAATTAATTATTATTATAGTCGTCGTTGACCGTAGAAACTTTATATCCTGTTATCGCGAATAGTAGTCAATAGCAACCAATACTTGTTCTTGACTTGGAAATGGGCCCATTAAATCGATAGCCAGGACTTTCCATGGTGCTGAGAGTGTCCAATAAACAGTTTCGACAAGTTTTGACAGCTTCTTCTGCTTGGCGATAGATTAATGGCCATCTTGTTTTTTTTGCACGTAGTCTCCTTTTCATCACCGTTTGACCTGGATGTCCTTCATATGCAAGTTGTAGTGTTCGTTCGCGTAGTGATTCTGGCATGACAATTTTATTACCTCTCAACAAGACTGGTTCCAGTGTCGTAAATTCATTTCGGAACGGATAAAAGAGACTGTTGTCAGAGGCCTGCCATGATTCTTCGTTGACTTTCACCACTGTTGTTGCTAGTAAACGGTCTTCGATACTAGCTTTGACGATTTCTGATACACTTATCGCTTTTGGTCTAGCTCTCTCGATGATTGATTGCACATGTACATCGCTATCACTGTCATAGGATTTAGTATCTGTTAGCCTACAAAGTCGGGAGACTGAGTCAGCAATGTTTGATTTTCCTGCCTCGTATTTGATCTTGAATCGGAATGCTTGCAAACGAATGAGCCATCTCTCAATTCGTGCTGGTGGCTTCGATGTTGGGTTGAAGATTGCCTCAAGAGGTTTGTGATCTATGACCAATTCAAAGGTCAGGCCAGCTAGGTGGTAGTAGAATCGTTCTTCGGCCCATACCAATGCAAGGCTTTCCTTTTCTGTTTGTGAATATCGACGTTCTACAGGCGATAGACTTCTACTAGCAAACTATATGACTATGGGTGTTTCATTCTTTTGAAATTGGATAAGGACTGCTCCCAATGCGACTGGACTAGCATCCGCAATAACTCGACTGGCTCTAGTTTGATCAAAATAACCTAATGTAGATGGTTTCGTTAACTATACTTCAGTTTGTCGAAATTTTGTTGATGCTCTGCTGTCCAGTTGAATGTTATGTCTTTCTTCGTAAGATGCCGCAGAGGCTCTGTACCACTACTCAGATCTGGAATGAATTTTCCCAGGTATGTGACTAATCCCAGAAAACTCTGGATTTCTTCTTTTGTCGTTGGTGCTCTGAACTCGCGAATTACCTTAATCTTTGCATCGTCTGCTTCAATGCCTTTCGAGGATAATTTGTGGCCCAAAAACTTTATTTCTTCAGCTTTGAAAATCCATTTGTTCTTGTTAAGAAGCACATTATTATTTTCTAGCGTATTCAAGACTTTTCTTAAACAGCAATCATGTTGCTCATCAGACCCTCCAAAAGCTATGATGTCATCCAAATAATTTAGGCAGTTCTCACAACCCGCTAACAGTGCTTCGAAAATTCGTTGGAATATTTCTGGTGCCGAGTTCACTCTGAACATTAGGCCTTTATGAGTTATAAATGTCGTGATTGTGCGACTGCTCTCGTCTAGTTCCAATTGGTGGTATGCGTTTGTTAAATCCAATCTTGAGAACAATTTTTTTATTTTTTATTTAAGTTTAGTTATAAATGACTCAAACGTCGGTAGTGGGTAGTTTTCACGTTTGATAGCTTCGTTCGCTCTTCGCATATCAATACATATACGGATATCCCCAGATGGTTTAAACAAAAAGCCAAAAGCAATCGGAGGTATCCATGCACTTGGTCCTTCTACTCTTTCGATGATATCTTTCTGAAGTGCCTCGTTGAGTTTTTCTTCAACTTGTTTCTCCACTGATAACATTTGCTCTTGTTCCAGAATCAATGAGCATTGTGATAGCTACTCGTCCAATTGAACATTCTATAAACTCGTCGCTATCTTCATTAATTGTCTGCCGTATTTGATGGTTCTGACATTCTGTTTCTGTTATTCAGAAACACCCAAAATCTGATAATTCAGAGTCTTCGTCATTCGGGTCATTGGTACCAATGTGATAGAGATTTGAATGTCTACTTCGTTTAGCCGGTGGAGCAGATGGTTTTCCTCGACGTTCATTTAAAGTGACCGAATTCTCGGCTCTTATTCTGCACTTTGAAGCAAAATGCCCTATCAAGACACATGAATGATATTTCACCTTTCTCGCTGGACACCGTTCGTCGTCAGGTTGATGATTTTGTCGACCACATCGAGTACACCCAACGGTGGTACATTTTTGTCGACTTTCGATTCGATTGACTTGATTTCCAGATGAATGCGTTCCTGAAATCGATGGTTCTGTTCGTTGCATTTCTTGTGACTGGCTTATTATTTGTCCATGTATTCGGCATATTTCCATTGATTCATCTAATGTATTATTCTTTTTTCCAGTAGACGCTTTTTGAGTTCAGAATTTGCTCAATTATCGATGAGTTTATCCTTGAGGTTAATTTCTGATGCTTGTTGGACTGTCTCGCCAAAAGTACATTATTTTGGTAGCTTGTTGCCGAACACGCAGTATGAATTTGTGTTCAACCCTTCACCTTCCAGCGGCTTCATGTTACGAAATAGGTGTCTTTCAAACGTAAAGTTGCTTTGCGGTGAAAAATATCCGGTCAACTTATCGACTAATATCTGAAAAACATCGTTATTTCTTTCAAGATCGGAAACTTCGATTGCCCCTGGTAGCGACCTCTTGTAGTTGTGGTCTACCTAAATGAAGTAATTTATTTTTCTTTCGTACTCCGTCTACAATGTTCTCAGGCTCCAAATATAGCTTCAATGCCCTGAGCCATCTTTCCCACTCATTACGCAGTAGCGCTTTGTCGATCGAGTCGCAAAGAAATGGTTTGATTCCCGCGTTTTAATCTGTCATATTGCCCCTTAAATGAAGTCTCTGACACATAAAATAAAATTTTTTCCATTCACGTTCGACAACGTGGATGTTCAGAGACAGAACTTTTTTTTTTCTTGGACTGCCCTGAAACAGGGTAACAGTTTGGTTAACTTTACTTTTTATTTCGAACTGCCCTGTCACCAGGGTAACAGTTTGATTAACTTTACTTTTTATTTCGAACTGTCCTGTCACCAGGGTAAGTTTCTTCTTATTTCGAACTGCCCTATTACTAGGGTAACAGTTTCTTTTTATTTCGAACTGCCCTATTACCAGGGTAACAGTATCTCATGGACTCTGCCTGTGGAAACAGGTAACAGTTCCAATAATTTCGAACTGCCCTATTACTAGGGTAACAGTTTCTTTTATTTCGAACTGCCCTATTACTAGGGTAACAGTTTCTTTTCATTTCGAACTGCCCTATTACTAGGGTAACAGTTTCTCATGGACACTGCCTGTGGAAACAGGTAACAGTTTCAATAATTTCGAACTGCCCTATTACTAGGGTAACAGTTTCTTCTTACTTCGAACTGCCCTATTACTAGGGTAACAGTTTCTCATGGGCACTGCCTGTGGAAACAGGTAACAGTTCCAATAATTTCGAACTGCCCTATTACTAGGGTAACAGTTTCAATAAATGGTATTTTTCGACTGCCCTGAGATAGGGTAACAGTCAGTAACAAAAATTGAAATCACTTATTTGTTTGGAATATATAGATATAAGAAGCCAATATCTGACTCACCTCCTCTAGAAATCAACTTCCTGTGGGTGTGATTGCCCCTTCTCGTCGCCACTTGTGCTACCCTGGTTTGTAATGAAACACAAAGTATAATTTATATCACTATATTGTATATATATATATATATATATATATATATATATATATATATATATATATATATATATATATATATATATATATATATATATATTTATATATATATATATATATATAATATATTATATATATATATGTATATATATATATATATATATATATATATATATATATATCTATATAAATAAATACGCTCCCGTTTACTTTAACATAATATCTAACTTTCAACACTTTTAACATTATTTCCGAATAACAATAATCGCACTCGCACACACATTCGTAGTCTGTAAGGAACTGAACTTCTACTTGTTCATCATACTATGAGCCATCGTTGCATCACCTTCTTATATCACCCTCTGACTCAGTAGTCCGGTTCCTTGCTAGCTATCTTAGGTCTCCACACTTAAAATGTTGTTCTTACAGCTGACATAAAACAAATGTATCGACTGATTTTAATTCATCCCTCACATAGACGATTTCAACGCATCCTCTTCAGATTTTCTATTTCTGATCCCATTCAAATATACGAATTAAATACTGTGACATACGGCGTTGGCTCATCTCCCTATCTTGCTCTCCGAATATTAAAGCAATTAGCTTCTGATGAGGGGAAGGATTTTCCTTTAGCAGCAAAAGTTCTTCAGTCCGAGACTTATATTGATAATATTTTGTCCGGTAGTGATAGCTTGGAAGAAGCGAGAATAATACAAAAAGAATTAATTTCTTTATTGAAGAGAGGAGGCTTCGAACTCAGGAAATGGTTAAGTAATCGAGCTGAGTTGATAAATCATTTACCGGCAGATTATCGACATCAACAGTCGTTGAATTTCGATGATGATTCGGTTGTAAAAATTCTAGGTTTGAGGTGGTCCCCCTCTGACAATCATTTCTCGTACTCTATCAATACTACTGAAAGACTTGTTACAAAGCGGACTATCCTTTCGGATCTGGCACGAATTTTTGACCCAATTGGTTTCTTAGCACCATTCACTTTCTTTGCCAAACATCTCATTCAACATCTCTGGACTTTAGGCCTTCAGTGGGACGACGTTTCTCCCCCCGGAATCTTAAATCGCTGGACTCAATGCAAGTCAGAGCTGCTTGTGCTGTCCACCCTGCGAATACCGCGCAAGATTGCTACGGGAACATTTTCCAGGTGCGAACTACATGGATTTGGGGATAGCAGTGAAAAAGGATTTGCCGCTGTTATTTATTTCCGGTTTATATATGCTGATGGTACAATTAGTGTTTCATTTGTTTGTGCAAAGTGTTCATTCGTGGTAAAATCTTATGAATCTTCTTTGACAGTTAATGAAATCTTCGCGTGGTCAGACTCCACCGTAGCCCTTCATTCGATCAAGTCCTCCCCTTATCGATGGAAAACCTTCGTGAGCAATCGTACGGCACAAATTCAAGAGTTAGTTCCTCCCGATAGATGGCATTATGTCAAGTCCTCAGATAACCCAGCAGATTGCGCCTCTCGTGGCATGTCTCCGTCCCAGTTATCAGACTATTCTTTATGGTGGGCGGGACCTCCGTGGCTTCAGTCCATGGGTCCTATCCAAAAAACTTCTATTCCAGAGTTCAAAGACAGGCCAATTGATGAAGAGCGCAAAGTTGTTTTATCTAACCTTACAAGGTTTGACCTATTTGACGAACTCATATCAAGATATTCTTCTTTCACTAAACTTCAGCAAATTCTAATTTATTTGTTTCGTTTTGTATATAACCTTAAAAGTCCTCTACCTAAGAGAATTGGCAGTATCCTCTGGGTAGAGAGAAAACAGTCTTTTAATTTCCTCATTAAATGTGTTCAGCAGAGCATTTTTGGTGATGAAATTCTTACTCTTCGATCAAATCGCCGTCTCACTGTAAAATATCTTCAAAAACTGAATCTCTTCATAGGGGATGATGACATATTACGAGTAGATGGTCGACTATCGTATTCTAGTCTCCAGTATGATCATAAACATCCAGCATTATTGCCTAGTAAACATAAATTTACTGATCTGCTTATCGAGCATTTCCATCGCCTATATCTTCATCCAGGTTCACAAACATTGCAGTTTCTTCTCTCTCAGCAGGTTTGGATTCTGTCTGCGAAAAAGGCTATTCGTAGAGTTACTTCCAAATGTCTCACATGTTTCCGATCCCATCCAAAAACCCTTCAGCCGACAATGGGTAATCTTCCACCTTTCCGCGTCAACCAACTGAAACCATTTCAATGTGTGGGAATCGATTTTGGCGGACCGTTTCTAATAACGATGTCCAAATCTGGAGGTACTAAAGCACTTAAGGCCTACCTTTGCCTTTGTGTGCTTCACAACCAAATCCCTTCATTTGGAACTCGTTTCCGATCTGACTACTGAAGCTTTTCTGGCAGCACTAGAGCGTTTCATTGCACGCCGAGGAAGGTGCAATCGAATATTTAGTGACGGTGGCACTAATTTTAAAGGTGCTCAAAGGGAACTTCTCAATCATATGAAGTATGCTGCCGAAGTCGAAAATATTGATTGGGATTTTAATCCTCCTTCAGCTCCTCATTTTGGAGGACTATGGGAAATCGGCATTGAATCTGTCAAGTCTCATCTGTATAAGTTAATTGGTGATCAACTTCATACTTACGAAGAGTTGTATACTGTGCTTATTCAAATTGAAGCTATATTAAATTCCCGGCCACTTTGTCCATTAAGCACAGATCCGAATGACTTCTCGGTACTCACTCCAGGACATTTCTTCACACTAGCTCTTCTTTCCGATATTCCTGAGCCCGATTTGTCTAATTTATCTATGAACAGATTGTCTAGATGGCAACTGCTAACTCGGTTACATCAAGATTTTTGGAAACGGTGGCACGTAGAATACTTAAATACTTTGCAACAACGTACTAAATGGTTCAAACCATGCCATTTACAGTTATCACCAGGCAAGCTGGTACTAATCAAGGAGGAACAATCGCCCCCCCGTCGTTGGAGTACGGCTCGCGTTGTCGAGGTTCATTTGGGAAAGGACGGTATAGCACGAGTGGCTACAGTTCGTACTTCTTCCGGTATTCTGCAAAGACCGATAGTCAAATTATGTCCTCTTCCAAAACTAACTTGAAGATGTAAAATATTTCTAAATAGTTGATGGAATCCGTCGTTACTACGTGATAATTTAACATGATGAACAAAACTAAATCTGAATTTACTACGTTTATTATCACAAAATATTTTGAAAAATTTAACACTGCGATTGCAATTTCGGTCACTAGACCATCATCGGGCAGTTACTAACTCAATCTGCCCGATGATGGTCTAGTGACCGAAATTGCAATCGCAGTGTTAAATTTTTCAAAATATTTTGTGAAAATAAACGTAGTAAATTCAAATTTAGTTTTGTTCATCATAAAATATTTCTATTTTAGGTGGGCGGAATGTTTAGGTTTCATATTTTATATAAACAGTTTTCTTTCTTTTCTTTTCTTTTATTGAATATTCAAATGTTTGTTTCGGGTAGTATAATTAAATTTTATTTGGAATATAATTGTTATCGCGCAGATGTATTGGCAAATTTCGAAAGAAGTAGATACCTGCCGTGAAGATAATCGCAGTTTATCATTAAATATAAATAGTTTCGTGTGTTTCTCAACATATCATCCAAGGGAAGTAGCATCAGAGTAGCTACCCATCGAGTCCTGCCGAATTCATAACTCAAGGTAGGTGAAATTCGCCAATACTCTCAAAAGAAATATTATTTAATTTTTTTCTTAATACAGTCCATATCATTGCGCCTCAGTCGGCGACAATATATATATATATATATATATATATATATATATATATATATATATATATATATATATATATATATAATCTTCTGATAATTATTAGCAATAACAGGCTTGTTGAATCTTAAAAAACTCGATTTTATTAAAAAGTTGACGTTTCGCCACGACATTCGTAGCTTTATCAAAAATTTTTTTTTTTTTTGAAACGTCAACTTTTTAATAATATCGAGTTTTTTAAGATTCAACAAGCCTGTTATTGCTAATAATTATCAGAAGATTGGAAATAGTTTACAGGCAACAACAATTCAAATAAATATATAAATATATAAATATATAAATATATAATATAATATATATATATATAAATATATAAATATATATAAATAAATATATATATATATATATATATATATATATATATATAAAAAGTATGAAATTTAAAATAAAAAATACTTGGTTTATGTTTCACTATATAAAAATATTTAGATACTGTACGAGTATTTAGCAGTAACGAATAGTCGACATGTTTCGAGCTATGAACTCATTATCAAGACTGACTACAGGAGAGTATTACATCCTTTTTTATAAAACAGACAAAAGCAAAGGAGATACCTGAAAATCAATTTGTTCGTTTACAAGAGGTAATTGACTATTATGGGCGGAACTTATTTCGAGAATTTCAAGAAGGTTAAGGCGCTTTCCTTTGTTACCTGAATGTAACAATTGGGTATTGTTGAAATCCAGGATATGATTAAATTTTATACAATGTTCGGAGAGGCCAGTGGTATTTTTATTTTGTAAAATTGACTTTTTATGTTCTTCAACACGAATTTTTATATTCCTTCCTGTTTTTCCAATATAGAAAGCAGGGCATTCGTCGCAAAATATTTTGTAAACACCACTGTTTTCTCCGATGTTAGATTTTTCTTTATTATTGACCAAGAATGACTTCAAGTACATTTTATTTGTACAAATTGTTTTAACGTTATTTTTCGATGGTCTGTTACAAATTTTGCTACTCAAATTAGGCACATAATTTATTGGGAAGTATTTTTGTTCTTCATTAATAGTTTGCGAGGGGTACTTTATTCGTTTTTTCCAAATGAGTTTATCGATAAGACTTTCATTGTAACCGTTATTGGTGGCTAATAATTTAATTGTATTAATTTCAGTTTGAAAATTTGTTTCCGATAATGGAATAGTGAACAACCTAAGTATGAACGAATGAAAAGAACTGAGTTTATTTTAATGTGTTGGTTACTGTCGCTGTGAATTAAAGTATCTGTGAAGGTTGGTTTTCTATAAATCTTGAAAGTAAGAGAATTCAAATTCCTAGCAATCTGAACGTCTAAGAAATTCAAGGTACCGTTTTCGTTTTCTACTTCTTTTGTAAATTGAATCGAGTTGTAGAAAGTATTTATATATTCAAGGAAATTATCTAACTGCCTATCTGTACCGGTCCAAATACAAAAAATATCATCTACATAACGCCTCTATAATGAAACGTTAGTAATTAAATTATTATCAGCATTGAAAATTTTTTCTTCTAAGTTATTCATGAAAATTTCACTCAACAAAGGCGATAACGGCGATCCCATGGGCAATTCGTCTTCTTGTTTGTATAATATATTATTAAATTTGAAATAACTCTGTTTCAAACATAAGTTTAAGGAATTTTGATATTCTCAAGATTATTAACTAACTGAATAGAATTTTAATGCTATACTCCGGATTGAATTGAATTAAGGTGGGTAATTTCTTCTTCAAATGCTGACATAATTTATAC
This sequence comes from Cynegetis impunctata, assembly GCA_030704885.1. Lineage (NCBI taxonomy): Eukaryota > Metazoa > Arthropoda > Insecta > Coleoptera > Coccinellidae > Cynegetis > Cynegetis impunctata. The sequence goes on along the minus strand of JARQZK010005134.1, from coordinate 253,140 downwards.
GCAGGAGCGTTAATATAAGATACTATTGGACGTATCGGGCAATCAATTTTATGTATTTTTGGTAAAGTATGTAAATAAAAATTCGTGTTGAAGAACATAAAAAGTCAATTTTACAAAATAAAAATACCACTGGCTTCTCTGAACATTGTATAAAATCCAATCATTTCCTGGATTTCAACAAAACCCAATTGTCACATTCAGGTAACAAAGAAAAGCGCCTTAACCTTCTTGAAATTCTCGAAATGAGTTCCGCCCATAAGAGTCTATTACCCCTTGTAAACGAACAAATTGATTCTCAGGTATCACCTTTGCTTTTGTCTGTTTTATAAAATAGGATGTAATACTCTCCTGTAGTCAGTCTTGATAATTAGTTCATAGCTCGAAACATGTCGACTATTCGTCACTGCTGAATACAGTATCTAAATATTTTTATAGTGAAAGAGAATTCAATCGCACACACACACACACACACCATCACACACACACACACACACACACACACACACACATATATATATATATATATATATATATATATATATATATATATATATATATATATATATATATATATATAGTTATGTAGTTAAAGTACAGCTTAATCGCTGTTAGCCTATATAATCCCTCACTATCATAGAGCAGTAAGATTAATTAAGTAACTTTCGTCTTGTTAACTTCATATTGAATAAATTGTTTCTTTTTTAAAGTAATTTTTAGTGTTGAAAACCAAAATTGGCGACGAGGATGGGATTGTTGCATTAAACCCTTCCGAATAAAATAAGTTCAACAAACAAGATAAATCTTCCGAATCTTGTAAGAAGATTAATCAATGCGTTAACTTAAAAAGTAAGAAGAAAAGTTTAAGTGAATTTTAATTCTTGAGCACAATCCGAACTACAACACAAGCTCAGTTTTATCTCATAGTGATTGCGAATTTGGTAGTACCAAGTTCTACTGACCAGACAAGAATTCAAACAGGGTGCAAAGCAAGGGTAGCGCTCACGACTCCACCTTGGAAGAAACAATCAATGTAAGTTGCAAGTGTTAATTATCTTCCTGTTTTTCCTACGGTTTCCAGACCCAAAACCTAGACTCCCTATAGCTTACCGTTATAGCAGGTCATTTTACATTAAGTCAAGGGTTAAAAATATAATAAATATTTTCCCAACAAAAATTTTTCATAAAATTGAAAATTTTTCAATATTGATTCCCCAATAGAATCAATCGAAAATTTGAATTTAGATTCTCCACAGCGAACTAATTCAAATCAAATAATTAATATGGCAGAGAACCATAATTAAATGTTAGCTCGTGAATTTGGAGCATTGCTACCGAAATTTTCCGGTATACAAGCCGAATTGAATACATTTTTAAGTGCTTGCGAAGAATATATCGCACAATTCTCAGCGACAGAAGCAATCGTAAAGACGTATTGCGTTGCTGTGATTAAAAGTAAATTAATAGATAAAGCGAACGCGGAATATCGTTCCTCTAACGTACCAAATACATGGCACGCGTTTAGACATTTTTTATTACAGAAATTTGGAGATCATGCGAATTTAGATGTATTAAAGAATAAATTACAATTCTTACGCAGAAATCCAAATCAAGACATTTTAGATTTCATTGAAGAAATCAAAACTTATAAAATTAGAATTAATTACAGAATAGATGCGGAACCTATATTAGATGCTGCATTAAAATTAGTACACAAGCAATTGGTCTCGGACTTAGCCAAAAATGTTTTAATTAGTAATGTTGCAATAGAATTGCAAACCTCCTTACTAACGACACCGAATATAACATTCGATTTAGCTATTACAATGGTCGAAAAGTATATTTCCCAAAAATCCCAGTTAGATTTAATGCGAACTTGGAAGCATACGATTGATAGCCAACAAAAAGTATTTCCTTCTAAAGCAATTAATGTACAACCTAAAATAATTACGCAAAGACAATTTCCCACTAACGGACAAGTTTTTGGAAATAATCAACCTGAACCATCAAAAACAAATGTGTTTAAACGTAATAGTAATTATATACCAAAATAAAGACCATCCCCTATGTCTACGACTACTGCTAACCCGATAGCACAACAAAGGCAAGTGCAAAATAATAATAATCAAATACCCAACAGAGCGCCATATAATAGAAATGCGCAAGGATATAATCATTTCCAAAATACAAGACACATAACTCCTAATTATATATCGGAAAAAATTACTAATTTCGATATGGAGAATAACGCTGAAAATCAATTCGAAGAAAATACTGATTTCAATCACGAAAATAATTCAGATGTTATTGAGGTTGAGGGAGTAGATCATGAAAATTTTCAGATAACTGCCTCAGAAATTCCATCGACTTAAATTCCCTAAATAATAAACTTAGAAAAAATCATTTACCATATATTGAAATTGAATACCCAAAGTGTAAATTATTATTAGACAGTGGATGTACAGTATGTTTGATCGATCCCAAAATTGCATATAATATTACACCTCATTTGATTTATTCTGAAGATACAGATTTAATTACACCTCATGGACATGATGTGAGTCACGAAAAAGTTTCGTTCCCTCTTGATTCTTTTGGATTAAATAAAGAGTACCCCTTTGTACTGTATAAATTTCATACACAATACGAAGGAATAGTTGGTTTTGAATTTCTACAACAAAATAATTTTAAAATTGACTTACAAAATAATTTATTAATTGGAGAAAAATGTAGAATTTCTATTCATTTCCAAAAAGTAATTCCAAGACGACATTCTTATCCTGTAGATTTGAGACACTTACCAACAAAAATACAAAATCAACCAATTAAAATTTTCAATAATACAGAAAATGCTTTTCAGTTACCAGGACAACCACTTAATTTTAAATCAAAAATTAAACATAATATTAGAACGAAAGATGAAATTCCCATTCATGCCAAAATTTATAGATATCCGGAGAAACATCGCGAAGAAATCCAAAATCAAATAAAGGATTTATTAGATAAAAATATTATTCGACCTAGCATTTCACCCTGGTCATTTCCAGTAGTCATGGTCAAGAAAAAACAAGACCAATCCGGTAAAGAAAAGTGGAGTATGGCCATTGATTACAGCCAACTAAATGAAAAAACTATCGATAATAAATACCCGATCCCTCAGATCGATGCCATTTTATATAAGCTAAAAGGAGCTAAATACTTTTCAGCTTTGGACTTAGCATCAGGTTTTCACCAAATTTAGTTAGATGAAGAAAGTATAGAAAAATCTGCTTTTACTGTTGACAATGGGCACTATGAGTTCCTCAGGATGCCCTTTGGGTTAAAATGCGCCCCAAATACGTTTCAACGTTTAATGAATAACATTATGCAAAATTTTATAGAAAAAATTGTTATGAATACATGGACGATATAATAATATTCTCAAAATCTATAGAATCCCATTTAACGGATATACATAATATTTTAAAGACACTACAAAAAGAGAATCTGAAAATACAGCTAGATAAATCTAATTTTTACAAATCAGAAATAGAATTTTTAGGACATGTTATCACACCAGAAGGTGTCAAACCTAACCCTAAAAAGATAGAAATAATCGGAAAATTTCCATTACCACAAACTTACAAGGAAATAAAATCTTATTTAGGAATGTTAAGTTATTATCGTAAGTTCATTCCAAATTTTGCCAAAGTCACAAAACCTATGACAAAATATCTTAAGAAAGATGCCAAAATAGACACAACGGATTCAGAGTATAAAGAAGCATTTTCAACTTCGAAAAATTTATTGATGAATCACCCAATTTTAATTTATCCTGATTTCTCCAAAACTTTCAATTTAACTACGGATGCGTCAAATTACGCTTTTGGAGCAATTTTATCACAAGGTACTGTGCCTAGCTCAGATTTACCTATAGCTTACGCAAGTAAAACGTTAACAGATCCCGAAACAAAATATTCAACAATTGAGAGAGAATTACTAGCCATAGTATGGGCAACAAAACATTTCAGACCATATTTATATGGTACAAAATTCATAATTTTTACGGACCATAAACCTTTGGTTTGGTTAAATTCATTGAAAGAGCCTAATTCCCGACTCATGCGATGGAAATTAAAACTCGAAGAATTTAATTACGAGATAAAATTCAAACCAGGCACGAGCAATAATGCAGATTATTTGTCCCGTTTAAAAATGAATAGAGATAAAGCCTCATCTTCGAAGGACAGCAATAAACAAAAGGAAGCACTTAAGATAAGCGCATTGAACGAGTCAAGCGAAATTAATATGTTAGATGATGAAATAGATTCTTTGTTTCCGAACATAGATATGGACGAGATAGATATGGATATAACTGCTGAAGAATTAGACATCAAAGACCTTGAGAATGATGACGAAACAATACATAGTAGCTTGGAAAATCCAATTATAGAATTGCCATATACGGAGCGACCTTTAAATCATTATAGAAATCAGATAATATTTGTAAAAACCTCAAATGTTTATGTCGTACAAAAATCAAAATTATTCAAAAATCGTAATAGACTTATGGTCTCAATAAATGAGGAAAATGATTTTACAAAATTTATTGAAGAATATTTAATACACGGAAAATCATATTGTATATTTTTTAAGCATGACGAACTGAAAATTCCGTTTATACGAATTCTACAAAATAATTTCAAGGCTAAATCATTCGAATTAAAAATCTCAAATGTTTTTCTAGAAGATATAGAAAAAGAAAGTGATCAACTAGAAAAAATAGAACTTTATCACACATCAAAATCTGGACATCGCGGAATAAAAGAAAACACTCAAGCTTAAAAAACAAAATTTTATTGGCCTCAATTGGACACAGCTGTTCAAAAATACATAAATGCCTGCGAAATATGTCAGAAAAATGAATACGAACGCACACCTACTAAATTGATATTTAAGAGCACACCAGTGGGCTCAAAACCCTTTTCTCATTTGTACGTAGATACTTTCAAAGTTGATAATACTACTTGTTTAACAATAATTGATTCATTTTCAAAATTTACACAATGTTACCCTTAACTGCATAAAACAGCTAACGAAGTAATGGATAAATTAATTCTTTTCATGAGTAATGGAGTACCTGAACGTATTACCTGCGACAATGGTACCGAATTCAAAAATAAAACAATACAAGATTTTTGTGATACGCACAAAATAATATTACATTATATAACTAATTTAAATCCCAACTCAAATTCTCCAGTCGAGAGATTTCATTCTACGTTAATCGAACAGTTGAGATGTCTCTCTACAGAAAAAATTCCATTAACTTCACGAATCAATAGAGCCATTATGACGTATAATAATTCTATACATTCAAATTTAGAATATACTCCAATGCAAATTATTAAAGGCGATCTAAATTATTCTATCCCTTTAGAAAAAAACAACGCAAGAAATAGTAGCAGACTATGTACAGACATATCGTGAAAACATGGAAGAAATATTTAAAGTAGTAAATAATGCCAAAGACAAAAACGAAGCAAACATTGAGAAGTTAAATAAGAATAGACAGGATCAAAAAGATTTACAGGAAAATGAAGATGCTTATTTAAAACAACCATTTCAATCTAAATTGAAAGAACCTTATGAGAAAATACCTATAAATATCATTAGTGATATTATAATCAAAAATCCTCAAAATAAGCATGTTTATCATAAAAATAGAATAAAACAAAAAAAACATTAATTAGTTTTCATAATTTTCAGATGATCCCTGTATTTTTCATCCTTTTATTTATATTGGTTAAAGTTCATACATTCTCTGTTCAAGAGATTTCACATAATTTGTTACCTATACATTTAGGAAAAATTTATGTAGCAGATGATGCTAAATATTTATTGTTTCATTACGATATATCGGGAATACCCGAATTAATTAAAATCCAAACAGAGATAATTCAAGAAAGTAACAACACGACCTATACTGTTCCTGTGTTCCAATATCTGGTTATGGCTAATACTTCGGTCAATAGAAATGAGCAAACTTTTAATAATATTATCACACAGAAAATACGTTCGCGAAAAGGCCTATTGAATATTGGAGGATCCACTTTTAAATTTTTATTTGGTACTCTAGACGCGGACGATGAATTAATATATCAAAAATATTTTGAAGCAATTAAAAAGAATGAGAACATTTTGAAAGCAGAAAATACTGCGAATAGTATCCGATACTCAAACGAAATATGTGAATACTATTACTTTTTTAATTAAGAAAACTGAACAGTTAAAGGTAGCTAACGATTTAAGTTTAAAACTTAATTTAATAATTCTTCATTCACACGAGATAGCAATAATATTATCAGAAATTGAAAATGCCATCACTTTTGCACGTTTGCATCTTTTACATGAAAATATTCTACCTCTGTCGAAATTTAATGAAGTAATGAAGAAAGGAAAAATGTTACCATTCTCTCATTTAACAGACTATTATGCTGTATGCGTAACAAAAGTTTTTATTAAGGGTTTCAATATTTTATTTAGCATAACCATTCCAATTTTTAACAATGATAAATATGACCTGTTTAGATTGTATAACGTACCTTTCCGAAATACCAGAATTCCTAACCTTAATTCCTATGGGTTAACACGCAACGAAGAGATTGTATGGAATACCGAGGTCATTCAACAAGTCGAAGACTTCTACATCTGCAAACAAGAATACCTGAAGAAACCACCTGAATGTGTCCGAATGGTTCTAAAAACCCTGCAAGAACATTGTAATAGCAGTTCGGTTGAGCCTCAAGAAGATTTATTCGAAATGGAAATATCATTTCCATTAACAATGAAATGATACAAGAAGAATGGGAAAGTGGTTCATTCTCTCATAAAATCCCTAAATTGTCTCGGATTACGTCAGAATGTATAATTACTGATGGATTCAAGAGAATACACCCCCGAGAAGTTTTCAACACATATGCTCAGGTCTATCTTGCGCCACTGGAAGCGAATTGGACCTATGCAACAAATTGGAAGAATATCCAAGAAGAAGACATCCCCAAACTGGACGACCTATACCAATGGGCTCCACATTCTACAACTATAAGCTTTATATAACAATTGTATTTGTAATTTTTATTATTATTGTAGTGCTTATAATTTTTTATAGAATTTTCTTAAAGATTCGTCACCTTAAAAATAAGGGTAACGAACTTTCTTTAAATGGGGAGGAGTTATGTAGTCAAAGTACAGCTTATCCATTTTAATGACGTCAATCGCAACCTTGTGCTGATTCATCGCTGTTAGCCTATATAAGCCCTCAATAGCATAGAGCAGTAAGATTAATTAAGTAACTTTCGTCTTGTTAACTTCAGATTGAATAAATTGTTTTTTTTTAAAAAGTAATTCTTAGTGTTGAAAACCAAAATTATATATATATATATATATATTAATATAAATATATATATATATATATATATATATATATATATATATATATATATATATATATAAAATATATATATATATATATATATATATATATATATATATATATATATATATATATATATATATATATATAGGGTATGAAAGTCTTTTTAAATAATGTTTTCTTAAATTAATTCAAATATCTTCTCACGGATTTATTTGGAATTTGGCAGCGTTGTTTTTAGTGATAAGGGGCTGATTTGGCCCTAATTAGATGAAAATAAATATGAACAGTGGCATTATGGGGGGAGGCAATTTTTTAAAATTTATCGATAAAAATTTACGCCACTGACTTTAATTTTTTGTTTTAATGTGCCCGTTTCATGTAGGCGCCGATGGGGGACAATACGATTAGGAAACCTTTCAGTGTACAACCGCCTAGCTTCTAATGCATTCCATCAGCAAGTCCATAAATGAAGTGCATGTCGGTGATCTCGGTGTTCGTATAGCGATTCAACAATTTCAACAAATTTGATAGATAGGCATAGACAGATAGATACAAAATGATTGACATTCGAATAACACCTCAAATCACACCAACAAGTCATTGTTGCAAGTGGTCACTTTCAATAGTTTTTGTGAATTTTTTGTATAACTGGACATGCAATAAAATAGTTTCTATTTTTTTATCTAGTGAACGGAGCAAGATATGAGAAAAATCCAAGAAAAGAAGTTGTAGTTTTAGTCGCTTTATTTCAAGGAATTATCGAAATTAAATTAAAGTCTGTGGCGTACATTTTTATCAATAAATTTTAAAAAATTGCCTCACCATATTGTCTGATTATATAGTCGCATCGGGCTGGCTTTTTGAAAATAGAAAATTTGTATCCGACAAATTTCCGTGGATTCGTGTTGGGGAAGACAATATTGAAGTTCTCTCGTCGAGAGTCTCCCAAATTTTGTGTCGGTTGGTTTTTTATTATCAACAATACAGGTGCGAAATCAGTTTTTCCGAATTTCCGGAAAAATGCATGCATCATAGGAAAAAGTGATGCAAAGACAAAAAATGTGCAATCAAAAGACCAATAAAATGAGCCCCAATAGATAAAAATCGGACAATTCGTTCAAAAGTTATTGCAAAAAAACGAAAAAAACCCAATAAGCTTTAAATTTAATTGAAATTTTCAATTTTGCAATTTTTTTTTAAATCTGGGGTAGCATGAAAAAATAATAACTGGCTACTTGCCATAATCGTTAATAATAATCGAAAGTCATTAAATTAATTTTTTGAAAATTAATAACTCATTAGTAAGAAATTTTGAATATTGTTTAGAAGCTTGAAGAGTGTTGAGCTTTGCCAACAAAATTGATAAATACAATTTTTTCGTTAAATCGCGAAGTAAATAGTTATAAACAAAAAATTGCAAAATTGAAAATTTCAATTAAATTTATAGCTAATTGGGATAAAAGAAATACTTTTTCCCTCTTGTCATTTTTTGGAATAACGAGCCATTTCGAAGATAAAATCAATTGTTTATAACTATTTACTTCGCGATTTAACGAAAATAAAGGGCTAACTTGGCTCCAAAAGGGCCTAGCAATTCTTTTTTTTTTTAATGCGTGTTTTTTAACTGGCATTCGATTCCAGCCCATTTCATTTCACTAACGTGAATAGTTTCCAAGTTATTCTAAATGTTTATAAATAAAACTGCTATATTTTGGTAGTTACTTGTTTATTTAATTTAAAAGGGTTTTCGGCAAAAAAATTAAATTCTGCGAAATTAGAAGTCTAAGTCAGCTACTTACCTTCAAAATGACCTGGCTATAAAACCTTTTTGTCCGGCCAGAGAAGTGTACCTAGGATCGTTCTAGCTCACTTCAAGTCCGAAATGTCATTTCTGCGCATGCGCTACTAACTGTAAATATAGGTATGAGAATACGTATGGGGCCCAAAGAACTGAAATTTTTCATGAGGGATTCTTCATGGGGGCACCGGGGCTCCAGAAGTCTTCATGTAGGCCCCAGGAGTCTTCATGTGGGTTCAGGAGATATTATATGATATATATAGGAATAGTATTCAATAAACCTATATACGTTGGTTTTTCGATTTTAGATATTTCAAAAACTTATCTTTACGATTTTCATTACAATTTTATTAAATCAAAATTAAATGGCAGCAACATCAAGCTTCTTTATACGGACACTGACAGTTTGATCTACCATTTCAAACATCAAAACATCTACAACATCATGAGGGAAAATGTGTCAAAATTTGACACATCTGACTATGGTGATAATAATGTTTTCGGTATTCCCCCGAGGAACAAGAAGGTGATTGGACTGATGAAGGATGAAAATGAGGGCAAAATCATGGTGGAATTCATTGGATTGAGGTGTAAGATGTACACCTTTAGATTACTCAATCAGAGTGAAAAAAAGACTGCTAAAGGTGTAACAAAATCTTCGCTTTCAACGATCACATTCGAAGACTACAGACGTGCTTTGTTCAACAACGAAATCCTCACAAGACAGCAAAATTCCATACAATCAGACAAGCATATAGTAACATCGAAGAAAACATCAAAAATAGCATTATCAGCCAACGACGACAAAAGGATTATATCTACTTATACAACCGACACTGTACCATATGGGTATCAATATCTTAGATCTGAATGATCTTGAATTTTTGTGTTAAAAATTATTTATCTAATTATTTATTTATATATATATATACAAAAGGTTTATATTTTTTTATACTCTACATTTGTAAATAAAACTCTATATTCAACTGAATGTTTTATTCTCCTACGAAATTGAACATTTCTCTTTCTACATCATTTAAAACTCTATTTTTATTAAAGTACATACATTCTAAGATTCCATAACTTCCAATTGTTGGATTTATATTACAGAAGGCATGAATTACATCCTCAATAGATTTATTGCTATTCCAAGTAATTTCTTTAACAATTAGTACAAATTTACGATAATAAAACATCTCAATTCTTTTGGTTCGGATACATCAGATGCTGTGAAATATAAATAATTTTCCCATTTAGCTACTGAGAACACTTTTTCTACTTCATCGAAAAACACTTCAGCTCCACTATCATTTTCTCCTACACCATTATTCTCAATTAATTTCACGAAAGATTCCCATTCATATTCATCAAAGGACATGACAACTTCATTACAGCTAACTCTCACAGCAGGACTGAAGTCTCGAGCTGGACTCAAACCATTTTCAACTAGAAATACTCCAGCGTTAAAGCCACAATTTAAAATAAAATTTTTTTCATTTTTTGATGCCTCATCGTAGACACCCAAAATTCTATCCAATTCTTCGTCGATAAAACCGCTGTCTTGGGACATCTTGACGCTTCAAACTTCAAACAATACTCAACTGAACTTATAGTTTGTTTTTGACAGATATCCAAGAATCATGTGATGTTGGCATTCCTAACCAATGAACAAACACTTTATTTCCTTTTCTGCGCAAGACTTTTTCCACCAAGTAAACGTCAGAGTATTTAGCTTTCTGTAATTCCTCTCCGTAAAAACCACCACTGATGGGATGTCCTTCGGTATCTTCGAGTAGGTAAGTAACTGGGTTGGTTATCTGAACCTTAGCGATTTTGAACAGCTCAGTAGTCCAGTTAGGTGTATATCCTTTTGAAAACACATGCTTGGCCTTACTGATTCGTATCGCCAACATTCAATTTATTACTTCCAGCAATCTTTATGTGAGAATATACTGTACTCAGTAAGAGTTTTTCATTTTTCTTAGTGACGTCACGTGGGTTCATTCCAATAGTTCTATGTTTAGAATCATTATATTTGTCAACGTGAGTCTCAAGGACATCTATCCACTTGTAAGTTCCATTCAATGAAAAATATCTAAACAATTTATCCTTGAGAGTTCGTATAACTCGTTCAACAATGGCAGCTTTCTTGATGCTATACGTATTATAGTGGTTAATATTATATTTTTTCATTAAATTCTGAAATTTTGTATTGAAAAATTCCTTTCCTTGATCCGACTGTAGGTTCTTAGGTCTCCTACCACTTTTCTCGAGTATATCCGAAAACGCACCGGTCTTCGTTTTCAATACCCTAGCCCACACAAACTTTTAGAAACAATCAATGACTACAAGAATAAATTTGTTTCCTTTATTTTCGCGAGCATACATGTCCATCTGTCCCAAATCACATTGCCACAAGTCATCTAATCCCTTAATGATTGTACGCCTTCGTACGAAATTTCTTCGTGCAGGTTTATGTAGTTCTTTGACTACTTGATTTTTTTCTCGTGAATGTTGCATCATTGGTCTGAGGAGGTTGATGTTTTATTAACATGAATTCAATCAATAGGCTTCTTATATTCTTGTGATCGTCTGATATTTGTTGTTGTTGTTGATTTATTATTAACTTCAATTTTATCACTCAGCTTCTTTAATTCATTTCCAAGATTTGTAAGTTTATCATCAATAACATTTATCGTACCTCCCAGATTCAATTCATGAGTTTCCGAAATTTTCATCAGTTTATTTTCGAGTTGTTTCATATCAGATTTAACCTCATTCATCTTAGAATCTACGTACTCTTTGGTAGCTCCATCCGTGTCACTTGTTGGTATTTTAACGTTACAGAGTTTATGCGCGCCAAAGTCAAAGTCACCTTGCGCATTCGTGGGGAATCCTTCGATTCTCATACGTTTCACGTGAGACGTACGAGACGAACGACCAAACTTATCAATCGACATGACTAGATTGAATAGTTTTTCACTCTACTTTAGTATATAACATTAGCTTCACGAAGCTCCTCGATAATCGACTCGATTTCATTGTCATTAGAGGAATTTCCAGCAAGCTTAGAAGCGTATAATAAACGGAGTCGATCTACGATCTCATTCACATCATCCCAGTAGACAAACTCCATAGGTTTGTCGTTATACGTCATCAATCCTTTTCCACTCGACTGCGAAGGAAACAATCGCTTGATAATATATCTATATTTATCACTCTTACTACTTCTGACCGGTCTTGTGGGGTCAAATCCCCTTTTATGTACATTTGTTATTTCCAAAATTCTCCTATAATTTTCTGTATCTTCATCGGTATATTCTTGAGGATCTTTCATGAAAATCAGCTCATAAAGACCGGGGGTACCGACAAATTCCCGACCTTCAATAATAATGTTACCGCTTCTTTTATCGAAATCAATTACACGGTTACCCAGGGTCCACTTCGATATCTCGGGATCGTATTTTGGTCCGAAAGTAGGATCAATATGTGTCGACTGATTCCAAGCGTGATTGATATATTTACGTACTGGTTCTGGATATTGTGAAAAGTATTCATTCAACTGCTCGGAATTTTTCAACTCGTCAAATAGTAGTTGTGATTTTTCGGGATTTTCTCCTACTAATATAGATTTATCTTCGTCGTCGTCAGCATCGGAAGATTTTTCAATTTTAGATTCAGCTACTATATCTGTAGGTAGAAATCTAGGAGTTGAAACTATCTTCGAACGTTTCAGTTTAAACGGTGAACTACCTTCGCTAGGTTTATTGATTGTTAATGAAGGAGGAGGAGGATGATATTTCAACGGAGCTGATTGGAACGGAGTCGTTGGGGGGCCCATTCGTTGGGATCCGACGGGGGGCGTTTGGAACGGAGTCGTTGGGGAAAACACTCGTTGGGATCCACTCGATAACGGTGTCGATGGAAATCGTAATCGTTGTAACGCATACTTGTTGAACAACGGGGTAGTTTTCAACCCAGTCGTTGGGGGTTGAATAGTTGCACGTTGGAGTATTGAAGCCACTTGCTTATCCTCTATTCGTTCAAGACGTTCAGTTATTGGAGAAAATATTCGTTGAATCTTTTTATCCTCCTCAGATCGTCCCATCTTGAAGGAAGCATATTTTTTCCTTACATCTCTAACAAGCTGTTGAATCTTAAGTTTACGTTGGTGCTCCATAGACAAGTTCTTGGGAGTCATGATGCTGGAAGTCAACTGAACACTAATCTATTATGATTTTACTTTTATAAATTTATCAAAGCCCATTCCATAACGTCCTTTGTTCAAGTTGAAATCCTTCACTATAACTATAAACCCATATTTATCTGCGTTCCAACACAGAGAGCATAATTCCTTGAATTCATCATACGTCATATCTGGGCTAACATGTTCATCATAAACGTGACGTAGGTTAATATCATCCTGTTTGAAAAGGACTATTATGTTTCCGTTGTCACGTGTTAGATGTTTTTTCATAGAAACGTAGGTTTGGCATAGAAATGCTACGTCAATGGACTTATGTCGACCCATAGAATAATAATCCTTAATTTTATTCTGCTTGTCACCCATTATACCATCGAAAATGAAGATAGAATTTTCACGTGCTTCACAAGGATCAATGATCTCATCACTTTCCTTGTATGGATAATATCCAATATCGGGTATACTCTTGAGAACTTGCTCCAATAAGCGATACTTGGGCTGATAGAGACTTTTCGAGAAAATATAAACGTCCGTTCGGATTGAAAAGTAATGAGAGTAGAGCATTGGATTTTCCTGACCCACTAGGACCAACTATAAGAAATCTTCAACTGTTTGGGAATAAATCACCATGTTTTTTAGCAATCTGATCCTCGAAAATATCTAAATTATCAATAGGTAGCTTAGTTGTTTGTTGTATGACAGACATCTTGATACTAGTGTAAATAAAAAACAATCTCTATATAAATATATATAATTATTTCAAAAACAATTCACTTTTATGTTTCCTTAAATATTGATAAATAATACATTCACATCTACAAGATCCGAAGGATTCGCATTTTGAGCAAGCTATTCCATCAACATAGTCTTCATCTAGGCCTCTCCCAATACATTTCAATGGACAACAATATATTTTTCCATCAATTTTATTCCAACGTCGTTCGTCTTCTAAAATGTTGCATTCAGTTTGTAGAGGTTTATCTAAGCAATATATGGTTAAACCACACCCCGTACACTTTACATGATTATCGTAAAATATATATTTTTTAGGTAGAGAAGTTATTTTTACATTATAGAAACATCTGATTGAAACAAGAACGAACATAGATATAAGCAGATATGTTGATATGAATATATATTTCACTATTATTTCATAGAGTGACTCTTCAGACATCTTTACTCTGTTAATGCTCTACGTATACTGAATATTATTTGATGGAAGTGGTTATAAATAAATAAAACAATAATTCTTCACACATTTTTTATTGGGACACATCTTCTAGGTTTACATTTCAGTTTACTGAATCTATTTTTATTATGAAAAACATCGAACCAGGCATCCAAGGACATTCGTTTGAATGAATCAAACATCTTCTTCTTAGCCTCATAAGCAGCAATTTTCTTCTTCAGTATTTTTATATTTTCTAAATGTAGATCTATAGCAGACATGTCTGTATGGTGTTCTATTTCGGTATGAAGTTCCAAACCCATTCAAACAAATCTTTGGAATTTGTCATACTGCACATGCGCTCCCCACTACCATGCTGCATGCACAGAGGTCGTTTCAACTGAAACTTTGGTGGGGTCCAACCATAATTTTCTACATTTATTATTAGAAGCGTCAGACCAATACAATTTAATTTATTCAATAGAAAATCGTATTTTTGTTTTCCCTTCACATATACGATATCTACATTGGTTAGTAGTTTTTTGAGAATAGCATCTATTTCTTCGTACAATATATTCCCCTCTGAATACCTCAGACCATGATGATATCGTTCCAAGTATCTGATTTGTTTCTTATCTTCTAGGGTAAGTGTGGAATATCCTCTTGGAGGCTTGAATATGAAATGAGCGACTTGATTTCCATTATTTATAGCTAGCTCTTTCAGACAAAATTCTCCAGCAATGACGAATCCTTGGATATCTACCGCTACAACCTTCATCTTCAGAGTATGATCTTCAACTGATTAGAAAGATGTCACCTTCTTTACAGTTTCACTTAGAGGGAGATATTCGATGACGCAATCGTGTATTATTATACAGTATGCTCTTGTAGATGGTGGAAATCCATTTCTAGCGTGAATTTCCAATTTAACATCCACGGTAGAAGATTTGAAGCTTTCATCACGTCTAGAGCAGTCGATTACAAATATAGCCCGTGACTTGAATTGCGCATAATCGAGTAGAGCGGCCTTCTTCTCGTTCATATAACTTGATGAAAATTCCGAATAGTTATGATGAGCTTCGGCGAAATCGTTCCTTTCGAAATCTAAATTCAGGGTTTCTTGGGGTATATATTCACCGTTCAAAAGTAGTCTCACATCTGATACGTCAATGTTATCTAGATAATTTGGATCTTTAATATCATTGTCTTTTCTGTTTCTATGGAAGCAACAAATGACGTATCGAGGACATTCGATAATTGATCCAGTTTTCACGTTCCATACTTCCTTAGTGGAACCTTGTGTAAGAACTGGTAGTTCATGCAACTCCCAACGTCTGAACGGGATTAAAACGGGTCTATCCGTTTTGATTGATTGAAGAAGTTCTAATTTGAGAGGATCTGATGGATAAATATGTTTAACTCTTAATCCCATACTCTGAATAGTAATTTCTCCTTTGGTAGCTCCAACAGCTTCTCCCTCTGCAGGACTGACCAGGATTGAATTCTTGTCATTGCGAGCTCGAACGAAACGAATCAGCTATTTCCCACAAATAGCCATTCGATAATCGTTGAATATATTCAGGAGATGACTCAGCGGTATTCGTAAATAAAAGCTTCCATCTTCATTTTTAATAGCGCCGTTTGGATAATTCCATCCTGCAATAGCCAGTTCGCGAATTTCTGCTTTCTCATAACATAAAAATCCTCGTACAGTACTAACAAGTCCTGGATCTTTAACGGTGTCTATTTCGCTTCCACACAGTTCGTAAGATATGGAATCGAAAAGGAAAGCACCTGCGTAATTCACCAATGAAACATCTCCTTCACCCGCAGTTTTAGTCAATTTTCCTCTGATAATGACAGCTGCATCGTTCATGAGAAGCCAAACATCCGGTCTATTGATACCAATCTCGATGGTGTCGTTATTGTCAAAGGATTTAATAAAAGGTAAATATGTCCGACTTTCAACTTTGACGATTGAATCGTCGTTGACAAGGGGGCGGTAGAGATCGAAAGCCTGGCCTGATAACATGACCTATAGATTGTAAAAATATTTTATTTTCTAACGTCAGGTGTGATCTGGATGACTGTTGAATGACTAATGGTTTCGGTCTTCTTACTCTTGTATCTTTATACTTGGAGGGAAAAATCAAGACCATTTTTTAAGCTCCAATCTAACTATAATTTCTTCACCTCTAAAATTGACCAGTTCAAAATCCTGACTATCTGACTCATGAACCTTTCCAGCTTCTAAAATCTTCTCGGAGAATCCCAATAGACTTCCTAGGGAATTTATCTTCGTAAAATCGATAGAGTATGACTTGTGAAATATCTCGCTTCTTAAAGTATTATTATTGGGTCTCAGGAAAAATATTTCTTTGGAAGTATCCTTCTTTTGTTCTTCTTCAGATAGTAAATGTTTCTTCAAATAATCTTCGATATCGGTTATCTCATATGTACCTGTAGGTATAGTTAGGCTTGCTTGCTCCTTGTCAAAATAGTAAAACTTTGTATTATCGTCTATATTCGGTATTGTATTATATGAATAGAATCCGATCAATGCAAGCCCGTACTGACAATTCTCTTCCAATTCGATTGGAGGAACGAAATCAATGGATAATGTTGAATTGCGACTCTTCAGTGTGAATATCACAGACATGACTGATGAAAATAAAGCTAATAGTTGATATTTATAACATTTTATTCTGTAAAAATTCTAAACACAATTTTCCACAATTTTCCGTATTATAGGTCTGATATTGATTTTTTTTCGTGTAAGCTGTCCAATGACTACCAGGTCCCTGTGAAGAATCCAAGTTGATCACCCCACATTCCTTTTTCAACGATTTTTTAGGTAAATTATCTCGCATAAATACGCCCCTGAAGTGAGGTATATTTTTAGCATAATTTTTAATCTCATAATCGTATAGAGCTCTATTGGGCAGCTTAGTTAATAGTTTTTTGTTTTTTCAAGTAAAGTCCATATCCTCGTTTCGATTTTCTCACGTAGAGCCCTTTACCTATGGATTCCATCGCCTTGTTATGACGATGTTCCTCTTCCAACTTTTTAGTAGCATTCTTAGCGTCAACTGCAGTTTTGACAACAGCGCTACCTCCATTCAACAACATTCCTAGAGCAGATAGCCCCGCGAATATCGGAACTAACGGTAGAAGACCCCCTGATTTTGATTCGAATGGAATAATGCGGGGTACTCGTATATTTCTACGACCGCCTGCTTTCTTGATAGCTAGCCTTGCTGCTTTAAGTGCCTTAATGGAAGACTTTTTCAGATTTCCTTCAGTACCTTCTTTTTTCAACATTTTGGCAACAGGGTCAACAACAGTCATTTTGAACGACTTTTTATGTCCCATTCCGAGTTTACGTTGAGCTTTCATAATTCCAGTAACCATAAGAGCGTGAGATTTTTCCTTGAATTTAGCGTCCCTTGACTTAACTCGTTCCCAAGCCTTATCTTCGAGAATTTGATCGGCTTTATGTCTAACAGCTAGCTCTTTGCTTTTCGAGTATGCGATATCGTGTTCTTTACAAGCTTCGTCGAGTTTATTAATCCCTGGATCACCTCTACGAAGACGTTCTTCTAACTTGGTACCAGGTCCGCAATACGAATAACCTGGTAAATGTAACTCAATCGGTAATTTATTTATTAGTGTGTTGACGAGTCCATCTCCTACGAAAGTTAACATGATAATGAATTGACGTCATATAATTCTAAGCATATATATATATATATATATATATATATATATATATATATATATATATATATATATATATATATATATATATATATATATAAACCTACATTTGAAATTTGTGTACACATCCTGTATATTATATAAATTATTTTATTCAAAAATATGTAATAACTATTTAACGAGTTGAATGAATACTTTGTACATCCCTGTACTAATATGAATATTGTATATCAGCGAATTCCTTAGTTTGACCTAGAGCCACATCTCGATGTCCCTCTAGGTCGAACGCCGTCAAACTAAGGAATTCGCTGATGTGATATTTCTGCCGACTCCGATTCTACGTTCGTCGATCAGCTGATATTGACTCATTCTGTTTTCGTTCGAACGCGATTATATTTGATATATCAAAATGGAAATGAATATTTAAGAAAATAACTATTTTTTAAATAACTATGTTTGTAATCTGATATCCAAATCTACGAAGACGTCCTCCTATATACCACGAATTTCGGTCCCCCTACGGTCCTATATATCATATAATCTACTGAACACACATGAAGACTCCTGGGGACTCCGGTGCCCCCATGAAGACACCCGAGGGCCCCATTACTATATATATCATATAATATCTCCCGAACCCACATGAAGACTCCTGGGGGCCCACATGAAGACTCCGCGGGGCTCGGTGCCCCCATGAAGAATCCCTCATAAAAAATTTCAGTTCTTTGGGTCCACATACGTATTCTCATACCTATATTTACAGTTAGTAGCGCATGCGCAGAAATGACATTTCGGACAGAAAAGTTGAAGTGAGCTAGAACGATCCTAGGTACACTTCTGGCCAGTTTCTCATAACAAAGATTTAAAGTTGTTGCATAATTAGTGAAACGGGATAAATAAATAGGATTTTGCAAAAACTATTAATCACAAAGCGCTCATCTTTCGCACACTTTTTCGATACGTTAAGACTCATTACTTTTGGAAGTACTAATTGCATTTTAATTAATAACAACAACCCTATAAACAATTGAAAAAAGCTAAAAAAGCACGTTTTTTTTTTGTTTTTTTGCAATAACTTTTGAACGAATTGTCCGATTTTGATCTATTGGGGCTCATTTTATTGGATTTTTAATTGCGCATTTTTGGTATGTGCATCAATTTTTCCTAGGTGCATAGTTTTTCCGGAAATTCGGAAAAACTGATTTCGCACCTGTATTGTTGATAATAAAAAACCGACCGACACTAAATTTGGGAGACACTCGACGAGAGCCTTTAAAAATGATAAAAAGTGAAAAAAAATAATAGTAGGACGAAACCCATTATAAAATGAGGAGAATGTGATAAAAATGAAAGGAAAAATAATTTACGGGCGATTTGAGGTCGGGAAGGTGAAGGGGGTGGGTTTTTAAGGGTAAAAAACGGTTTATCTCGATTTCCGGCAAAACTACAAGTCCTATGGAAGAAAGTCAAATGACAAAGTTGTAGGTAATACAAAGATCTACAACTTTTGTATTCACACTTTTTTCACATAACCTCAAAATTTGTGTGAAAAATTCAAAAAACCACGTTTTTGGTTTTTTATTTCTATCTTTCACAGAAAAAAATTGTTTTCAACGGAATTTGGTGAAAACTTACCTTTTTATGTTCCAAATGCACTGTAATTTATTTGATTTGAAATATTTATTTTTTCACCTTATTTTGACTTAACATCGAAAAAGCACCCTAATTTTCAATCGAAAATTCACCTGTCAAAATATCAGCTTTTTCCAAAAACTTGATGTGCTTCATGTTCGATGAAATCTCTACTTTCCGATGATGTATACATTGCTATAGTAAATGTTCTCAGAAAATGCAAAAAATCGACAAAAACTCAAATTCGAATTTTTTTATGTACAATTTCATCTAAAAAATGTGACTGCTGCAATTTTTTTCAATGAAACAGTTGATTTATTAAATTCTAATCATATTTATGTCATAAAAAATACTATAGTAAATGTTCTCAGAAACACAAATGTTTCCTCATTCATCCGCCAATGTTGAGCAGATATTCTCGATGACCGTGGCTATGGCCAAAGAATATTGGTATAATCCTAAAAAATAACTATATATATATATATATATATATATATATATATATATATATATATATATATATATATATATATATATATATATAGATATTAAGGTTAAGTGGGGTAAGTGTGTTTTCACGGTAAGTGTGTAAGCGCCAAATAATACATTATCTAAAGGTTCATAATAGGCCATTGTAAGCTACAGCCGAAGTTAAGATAATTGCTCTATTGGCGGGAAAAGCTAATATTTCATAACCTCTCACCATACACAGTGCATGTAGTTGGTAGACGTTTACTCATCGTGTGACATCATAGTTCCAAGTGAGTTTTTTGAAGTTTTTTCACTACAAATATGGCAAGAAACAGTTCAATTTTAACCTACAGTCGTTATTTTTATTTTGGATTAAGCGTTTATTATTATTTGGTACTAGTACACACTTGTCCCACTAAAATTCTACTCTGTGGAAGTGTGTATTAATTCAGTTGGACAAGTGTGTACTAATAGTGAACATGAGAAAAGTTTCACTATTTGAAGAGCTGCTTCTGGAAATGGTGAAACAACACAGAAGAAAAGAAGACAAGAAACCTAGAAGAAAAATCGCGGGTGGAGCTGAAATTATAACTGCTCCAGAGGTAATTAAACATTTACAGAAAAAACCAATTAAGAAGAAGTGAAAAAAAGTGAAGTTTTATCCATTTATGGATGAACTAAACAAAGAAAATTCAGATGTAGATGTTAGTGATTGGATATTGGTAGTATTCATGTTACTGTCAACGAAAAAAGAAGAAGAGGTAAAATTAAAATTTTTAAGAAACGTTCATTCGTTAGATCCAACTGCTACAAATTCTTTCATCTAGGCTGATCCTGAGGGATGTGCTTTCATTGGAACTCAAAATGTTATTATGGTTCTTCCAAAGCTAGTTGTTAGTAAAAAGGGTCTGCTTCGATTTGGACTTTCTTTTACAGATTATAATGTTCATTAGTAATATAACTCGATTTATTCAAGTATTTTACTTTAAATTTAGGATATATTCATGTTTTTTCTTCACTTTTAGTTATTCAGTTAATGTCCATTTCTTGTTAAAAAGTTTGTAACTTGAAGAGTTTGTAAGATAAAAAAATTTTTTTTCACCAGTCGGAAAATAAAATATCGCAGTTTTACACACTTGCCCCAGACTTCTACATTTCTTGATATGTGCATTGCATTTGGCTTGCATACACACTTTCCCCGTTTCACAGGAGAAGTGTGTACTATGGGCATAGAAATATATATAATATAGAAATAAATGCGAAAATGTGTCTATATCAAAGTTTTATTAGGAGGACTTTTAGGCAATACCCATAACTATGTTATGCCAAAATTTGAGATCTGCAACTCTAGTGCTTTGTTTAAAAATATGGTGTATATACGAACTTTCCAAATATTGCTACACACTTACCCCACCTTACCTTATATAGATATTTGATTGAATATAGATTCTTTTTTTCATCTTCCGATTTTGAGTCCAAATATACCTACCGATTTCTGTGGTCGATTCTACCGATTCCGCTCATTGACGTTCAAGACCACTGTAGCCAGTATTCGAGATACTGAGCATTGTACAACATCGTTTGTAATAATACACGTGAAGGCTGAGTTACTTTAAGAGAATTGTGACAAATTTACTTTAAAAGAAACTTTTGGAATCTACATAGCAAGGTAAATACTACCTTTATTTCAATCTGTATCAATCAACTCTAAATTATTAATTTTATCTTGTCTTTTCAGATTATTAGTATGGATGAATCTATTTGTATAATCTGCAGTAAGGCAGACGATAAACAAGTGTATGAAATAAAAAAAGCAGCTTTGAATCGTTTAGTGGTGTCTAGCACAAAAAGAATCGACAATAAATACAAAAAATTTAAGACTTTGACATCAGCTTTTATTCATCGATCTTGTCAAAGTCAATATAATGATGATACTGCAATAGCTATATACTGTAGTTCAAGACAACGAAAAGCAAAGGAAGGAAAAGAAATAAATAAAGACGCTCTTGGATTTAATTTTCAATCTCATTGCTTTCTCTGCGGTGGGTTTTTCGGTAATATTTCAAAAGAAAAAATTTCATCCGTTCAAAGTAAGGATACAAGAGATAATGTATTACAGTATATTCAAAACCAAAACACAATGAATGATTTCGACAAAAACATTTCAGTTCGTTTGAGAAATGTGCCTGATTTAGCCGCAATAAAAGCGCATTATCACAGTGCTTGTATGGGTAATTTTTATAACAAAAGAACTGAAAGAAAAAGGGGTCGCTCAGCATGTGAAAACACTAAGAATTTTATCAATTATCTTATTAATTACATCGTTGACAACGAAACAGAATGTCAATTTTCTGTTAATGAAATAAAAGAAGGATTTCAGGAGATCTCCCAGACTACACAACTATTAAAAATAAATTGAGAGAGCATTTTCAGAACGATATCAAGTGTCATTTAATTAAAAGAGACATGATTATTTTATATAAAAATGGTACTGCAAGTAAGAAACTCTGCAAAGACTGGTACGAAAAAAGATTTAAAAGTAAAGAAGACGAACGAACTAGAATAGTTCAAATGGCTGCTGAAATTGTTCTAGAAGATATACGTTCTAAATTATACGATATCAATTACTACGAAACTCCAGATCTAAACAAAGGCAATCTTTTTAAGGATGTTCCTGAAACTTTGCAAGTTTTTTTGAATATTTTGTGTAAAAGTAATAAAGAAAAAAGTACAATTAATGTTCGTAGGATGGATAAAAAAGTGGCCACAATGTCTCATTGAATCATCACATCTGTAAGGCCACGTTCTTTTTTATCTCCAATTTTACTTGGTTTGTCGTCGATGATTCACAAAAAATATGCCTCCAAAGGATTGATAGACTCATTATCCAATTTAGGTTTGTGTTCCTCATATAAAGAAACTTTGCGCTTTGAAGCGTCGATTATCAAGGACCCTGCTAATCATACATTATCTCCAGATTCATACGTTCAATTTATTTATGACAATGCGGATCATAACACATGCACGATTGATGGCAAGAATACTTTCCATGCAATGGGTGGAATAATGGTTGTTACTCCGGCGTCTAGTGTTACTTCAAAGAAAACCATCTCTAGATTAAAACAGATTCCATCTTCTGAAGAGATAGGCGAAATTGGATTTGTGAAATTGAAACGTTTTGAAAACAAAAAGTCCGATGGATTGAAAACAACTCCGATAGAAGATATTTTAGATGTTACGGACAACTATGAAATTTCTTCGGCAGATTTTACATGGTCTTATTCAAAATTTGCAAACAACAAATCTGATGGTTGGAATGGGTTCATGGAGAAGTTGCATACTAATTTGACTTATCATGATTCAAAAATTATTCCTGTACCGTTTATAAGAAATCCACCGAGTGATTATGATACCATTTTTACATCGTTGGTAGAAGCGGCTAAACAATGCCAAAAACAAGAGCAAAAGATTTTGTTCGTAACGTTTGATCAACCGCTATACCATAAAGGTCGTGAAATCTTAGCCAGTATTGATTTGAATAATGATCCCTACAATTTGTCTTCAGTCCAAGTAAGACTTGGGGGATTTCATTTATTAATGTCGTTCCTCGGAGCAATTGGATTCATCATGGATGGTAGTGGACTTAAGGAGGCGTTTTGTGAAATATATGCAGAAAATTCGTCCGATAAAGCTCTTTCCGGGCACGCATATGCACGAGCTATCAGAGGACATTTTCTAGTACAGCTCGCCTTGTCTGAATTAATTTTTTCATCGATGGAGTTGTCAGACACAGAAAAAGGGCTAATGGATACATTTTTACTGGATTTAGAAACAGAAAATTTTGAAGACAATTTGCACAAACAAAATTTTAAGATCATAAAAGAAAAATTTATCGAGCATCTAAAATTAGTACAAAAAAAGAGGTCCTACCGCAAAACTTTGGATGCAGTACTGGCAAATGATCTCATTGGTTAAAGATGTCATACGGGCTGAACGTGCAGGTAATTGGGAATTACATTTAAAATGCGTGGAAAGAATGCTTCCCTATTTTCATGCAAGTGGTCACTTTTTATACGCAAAATCTGATCATCTTTATCTCCAAAATATGCGTAAGCTTAAAGACACAATGAATGATGATTATGAATTCACGCGATTCACCGAAGGGTTCTTTACAATTAGACGTACCCACAAGTTTTGGTCGGGAGTTTGGACGGATATGACGATCGAGCAAGTTTTGATGAGATCTATGAAAACTCAGGGTGGACTCACACATGGTCGTGGTTTGTCTGAAAGTGTTTTAAAAAAATTTGTATTAACAATGATCATACTTGTCGAAGTTTGCAATGAAATGGAAGATTTTTGTAATGTTTCTTTTGCAACTACAGAGCAACACATTGATTCTAGGGAATATCGAATAAAAAGAGATGTAGCTGATTTACAATATTACAAAATTTTTTTAACAGGTATGATCCTTTTCCAGAGACTTATAACATTATGTCAATATTTTCTGGAATTATTGGCAGTAATTTTGTAAATTGCCACGAAGCGTATGAAGAAGGAAAAAAATCTTTGCAAGCTATTGTTGGAATGAATTTTGGCAGTGTAAAATTTAAAAGGAAAAACAAAGTCTTGTCTCTAAAAACGGTTCAATCTTCCGTTAAAGTGAACGGAGATATTATAGCCATCGATCCATTATTGCTATTTCAAAGAATATCGTTAGCGATCGAGGGTAAAAATGATATGGAAACTTATTTACAATACGAGCTTGCACCTTTTCCGTTATCACTTTTTACAGAAAATGGCCTCAGGAAAAATGTTAAATCTCAACTCTACGAATTATTTGTTAGTGCGAATGGACCAACGCATTCTGACGGCATAGTGCATGTCGTCGACGGTGGATTTTTACACAAAGTAATTTGGCAGAAAAATGAAACGGTGGAAGAGATTATCAATAAATATTTGCGCTATGTTGAAAAACATTACGCAGCAAGCAGCTTTATTGTTTTTGATGGGTACCCCGAAATTAAAAACTCAGTTACTGTCACAACGGTACCAGCAGTTAATTCAACTAAAAGAGGAGAACGTAGTCGTAGAAAAACCTGAGACAATATTCCAGAGTTCGATTATCAAAACCATACAAAAATACCATTTTTGCAAGAAAAATTTTTATCTAACGAAAAAAACAAGGACAAAATAATAAATACGTTAATGAAAAGATTACAGTCACGAGGATTTTTCTGTAAACAAGTAGAAGAAGATGCTGATGCTAACATAATCAAGACCTCGATTGAAATTGCCAGAGATACTAATAAAACTGTCATTGTTGTGGGTGAAGATATTGACCTTTTGGTTCTTTTGAATCAATTAAATTCAAATAATCATGACATTTATTTTCTCAAACCAGGTTCTGGAAATGTGAAAGATCTATTTTTTAAGTGTTATAGTTTCAAATATGAATCCATCAAAATTATTGTTGCATTTCTGCATTGTTTTTCTGGTTGCGATACAACATCTGGATTTGCCGGGAAAGGAAAGAAAAGTATCATAAATTCATTATTAGACAATAAAATTTTGTCAAATTTGGTCAATATTTTTTATAAAAAAGATGCATGTGAAGAAGATATCAAAAAAAATGGATTACAATTAATCAAATCTATTTATAAATGTAAAAATGATGAAATAACACTGAATCAATTAAGATTTCAAAAATATCAATTGGCAAAAATTAAATCAACTTTCATATTGGCAAACCTCCCACCCACAGAAGGAGCAGCAGAACAACATTGTTACAGGGCATATTATCAGCTTCAAACTTGGTTCGGTAACAAACTAACAGCAACAGATTGGGGCTGGAAGCATCAACGTGGCATCATGCCCAAATTCCGGAAATATTCCTCAAAACTATTTGCTGCAGCTGTGAAACTGGATGTAATAGTTTAAAATGTGGCTGCCGAAAACATGGTTTAAAATGCACAAATTTATGCGCAAATTGTCATGGTTCTGGAAAATGCTCCAATATAGAAGAAAAAAACTACGAGGAAGTTAGTGATTCAGAAGAAATTGTGGATGAAGAACCAAGGCAGACTGAAAATAATATTGGAGACGAAGAAGGTGATGGTCATGAAGATCTACTAGAATCGGGAAGGTTTGTCGAATCTAGCGATCAAGAAATGCCATCAAAGAGACAAAAACTGGTGAATAAGTGATTAGAATTCAAGATAAGGTATTTATAAATAACAAGATTAATGTTTAAAAAAATATTATAATGAATAACGTAATCAAACTGAACTATCTAAATTTAATAGTACGATTTACATGTATATTCATATATTATTAGATTTTCTTTGACATAAATATGATTAGAATTTAACAAATCAACGGTTGCATTGAAAAAAATTGCAACAGTCACATTTTTTAGATGAAATTATACATAAAAAAAATTCGAATTTGAGTTTTTGTCGATTTTTTGCATTTTCTGAGAACATTTACTATAGCAATGTATACATCATCGGAAAGTAGAGATTTCATCGAACATGAAGCACATCAAGTTTTTGGAAAAAGCTGATATTTTGACAGGTGAATTTTCGATTGAAAATTAGGGTGCTTTTTCGATGTTAAGTCAAAATAAGGTGAAAAAATAAATATTTCAAATCAAATAAATTACAGTGCATTTGGATCATAAAAAGGTAAGTTTTCACCAAATTCCGTTGAAAACAATTTTTTTCTGTGAAAGATAGAAATAAAAAACCAAAAACGTGGTTTTTTGAATTTTTCACATAAATTTTGAGGTTATGTGAAAAAAGTGTGAATACAAAAATTGTAGATCTTTTTATTACCTACAACTTTGTCATTTGACTTTCTTCCATAGGACTTGTAGTTTTGCCGGAAATCGAGATAAACCGTTTTTCACCCTTAAAAACCCACCCCCTTTCCGACCTCAGATCGCCCATAAATTATTTTTCCTTTCATTTTTATTATATTCTCCTCCTTTTATAATGGGTTTCAACCTACTATTATTTTTTTTTGTTCCAAAAATTATCGACCCTGGTCTACAGTCATTATCCTATGTCAAAAAATTCCAGCACGTTTAAATTATAACAACGAAAACTTTTTAATTTTTTTATTGTGATAAAGTAATAACAAGAACTTGCACCCCATTTTTACTCGATATCCAGAAAAACGGAAAATAACACTAACACTGTAACATGCGTATTAATCGAATTGAAGATATGGCATGAACTAAAATAGCAGAGATAAGATCAATTTAAAATATCATTTCATTTTAATTTAATGAATGCTCAAAATTCCGCCCTCGAACCTCGATACATTTTTCGCACCTTCGGATTAGTTCCTCATGGGTAGCTCTTCTAATTGAATCCTGTGATATGTTTTGAAAGGCATTTCTTACTCTCTGCATACAATCTTCAATATTTCTATGTTTTTGTCATCAACAATACGCATAATAACATAATTTTTAAAATTTTTGAGTATGCGTTTTACAGTGTTTGGTGACGGATTCTGACTTTCTGGATATCGAGTAGCAAATGTGCTGCAAGTTCTTGATATTACTTTATTACATTCTCCATAAATAATATACAAATTTAAGAAGTTTTTGTTGGTATAATTTGAACGTGCTGGAATTTTTTCACATAAGATAATGACTGATTGTTTCTAATCATGGCTATTATGATGAAATGATTACAATTCATGAATTTCTAATAAAATCACAAATATTTCGAAAAGTTGTAGCCTTAACCCCCACAATGCTAATATCAGAAAAAAGGGAATTCAATTTTACACAACTTGACGTAAAAAAATACAGGGTGTTCCATTTGACCTAAACAAGTTTTCGCGGTTTGATCATGACGAAATGTAACGCGAAAAACGGAACACTCGGTATGATATTATTGAATTAATTTCAGTTGTAGAACGTAGTTCTTCTTGTGTTCTTTTCATGTGACAAGAAGCAAATGAGTATCTTCAACAGGAAGTTATACCGGTTATTGTAAACCGTTGCAACTGTCAAATGTTCTATAAAATGTCAAATATCTCTGAAACGGCTAGGTTTAGGCATAGGGTATTCTCCACATTTTCGACTCAGAATTTTATGCTCTTTTCGAAAACCCTAAAATATATAGGGTGTTCCATTTCAAATAAGCAAGTTGGTATCGACTTCCGGTATAAGCGGAAGTGCCAGCTGCTTGTAATTATTTTGGTTGGATTGGCCACACCGACATTAGTAATCATATAAATCTTCAAAATTTTCTGATCCGTACTTTGTTCTATATCGATCGATTCAGTTCCCGGTGCGACACCCTGTATATTTATATATATATATATATATATATATATATATATATATATATATATATATATATATATATATATATATATAAATATATATATATATAGGGAGGACTCTGGGACTCCGCCTTCCCAAGAATTCTAGAAATAATCGTATTTTTTTATTTTCAACACATAAATATATAATCATATATAATTTTGAACCAGTTACTATAAAACTTTGGCAATATTTTAAAAATTTAAACAAATCCATACGCTCCACCGTAATCTACGAAAATATACCAGTATTTCAATCCAACTGCAACCAAGATTATATTTCTTCGATGAGCACGGGCGTTTGAGCCACGAGTCCACATCATTCAGGAACAGAAAGGGTATGAAAATCGGCTGGGTTTTAGGAACAAATTTGAAGAAAACATGTGATGAAAGTAATGCTATTTTTGTTTTGTTTGATAATATTTGGAGGGATGAAAATTAGACAAAGGTAGGAATTTGTGATCTCAAACATTTGGTAGACAAGATTAAAAAACATGAAAATTCTACAAAGCATGAAAACAGTCATCTAAGTTTTCAGCTCTTGGGAAATGTGAATATTGCGTCTTTTTTAAGTAAGGTTTATGCAGAACAGATAAATATTCGTAAGTAATATCATAAGGGTATCTAGTTTTTCCGAAAAAAATCGAAGAAACACGTTGCTAAGTGATATTTCAACAAGAAGCATGAGAGCTGGTGGCAACACTTTTTGCACCTGCACAAGTGCTTTGACCATGTTATCAATTGAAAGTGCTATGGTTCAAATTTAATGAAATGGTGATAGAGAAGTTCATAGTGGACAAAGAAAGAAGAATGTATTTTAGCTTCAAAAGATAAGTAGGTGAGTAGAAAGGTACATTAAGAAAATTATTGATTTAGATAAATCCCTTAAAGATATTTTAATGGCTAAACATTTAGCCAAAAAAACCAAAAACATGATGTTGGAAGTATCGATATTTCAATATTTAAATTATATATATCTCAATATTATTTTTGCGACTAAACCCAACCCTATATACATAATAGTCGAAATAGATCCAATGTCTTGCCTAATAAAATGTTATATAATGTCAATAATGAACTTTCTTGCCATTTATTTTGTGGAAAAGCTTCACTAAGATTAATGGAACAAATAAGTTCTCATTTTGCTATATGAAGTAATATAAATAGTTGATGGAATCTGTCGTTACTACGTGATAATTTAACATGATGAACAAAACTAAATTTGAATTTACTACGTTTATTATCACAAAATATTTTGAAAAATATAACACTGCGATTGCAATTTCGGGCAAATTGCAGTCGGAGTGTTATATTTTTCAAAATATTTTGTGATAATAAACGTAGTAAATTCAAATTTAGTTTTGTTCATGAAGTAATATATTTTAGATTCATAGTTCTGAACTCTATAAAAAAAATGGGAAAAACAAATTTATATTCTAAGCAATTAATGAATTTAAGACATCCTCATCATTCCAAATTTTCACTCTATCGTTCAATATTTATTACTTATATCACAAGTATTTCAAAATTTAGGAAACATACAGTAATATTAGTTTTATAGTGATGATTAGAGCACTTCAATATTGGTCAATGCTCACCATATACTTGAAATGTACAGTTTGCAGTTTATACAAGGAATATGACATTTCATTTTTCATTAGACTTAGCTGGAAATGTACATATGAATTTTTAGTAGGTATCTTCAGTTAACTATTATTTGTTTAGATTTCCACATTTTCATGATCAGTTTGAACTGATTTTCTTTCAAGTTATTTATTTAGTGAAAATAAAAATGAATTTAATTGGGCAATGCATTGACGTTATAGAACTTAACTAGGTATACATAAAAAAAATGTGTAAAGCTGTGGGACATTTCTTCCATTACCTAGTATTATTAAGGAAACAAAATTGATATTATTACCTACCTTTCATATACTTCAAATATCAAATCACTGCCTTTATCATAATAGAAATATAATAATTGAATAAGATTTGCAACCTCTAATGTTTAATCGATAAATTAGAATTCATTCAGCTTTCAAGAATATAAAGTAATTATGAAGTAATCACTGTCGAATCTTTTTCTTTGTTTCGTAATCCTGCATACATTTCTTAAACTCATTTACTAGTAGCTGACATTTTCTCCAGTCATGAGTTTCTGCAATACATTCTAGGACCTTATAATGAAATTCTATACATCCAGTTTTTTTCAACATTTCTTCAACGGGGTCGGTAACTTCAGGTATTCCATGATCTGGCATGATTAATATTTTTCTGTAATGCTATATTTCCTTTTATTTTGAAAAATAATACTGAACATGATTCAATTTAGAGCCTTTATTCTCTAAATATCACAGCATTCAAAGATGCAATAAAACATACCTACTCAGTCAAATTATTGTATTTTTAGCAGAGTTTGAAATCAACACTAGTCATAAGTACTCTGTTAATAATAGTGACATAACTCATAACATAACCTAAAACCTACACCTACTGTGCACCTACGCTACGACCAGTGTTGCCAGATGGGGCTATTAAGCGCCGATGGGGCTATTTCCCTTACCGAGCGGCGATAATATTTTATCCCCTGGCTACAGGTAGCCGATCGGGCTATATAATTTTTTTTCAGAAATATTTAACTAACAAATCATTTTTATGCAGAAAGAAAAAAATAACTTTTACAACAACAATCAGTTTCAATAGTTTTTATGTTAACCGTCTCGCAATACATATATAGGTACATCATTTTATGTGAAATCGGAGTACTAGACACTATAGGCGTCACTACACTACATAATGTAAAAATATTTAATATTTAAAAAATACTTAAATACTTTTATTTTATAATACTTATTAAGACAATATTTGATAATACTTAGTTATTCAATAACACTTTTTAAGACAAAATACAATCAAAAAAAATAAAAAAATCTTGACATTTTTACTTCAATATTTGAATCTTATTTCTGTTTGAAATAAATTATTGTTAATTAATAGTAGGAAATTAAAAAATATAAAAGCAATAATAAGCTCATAAATTTATTACAACTTTTCCGCCTTAACTACCTGTGCTCCATGATGATAGAAATGTTAACGTTCAAAATCTGTTTATATCGCGCCCATAGGTATTATGTCTAGATGGTCACCGCAACCGAGGGCATAGAAAAAAAAAAGAAGGAGATAGTATATGTAGTATATATCTATGGCCATGATGGGGCTATCTCGGGGCTACACGCGCCCTTCGGCAAGGCTATTCGAGAGAAAAATATTCTGGCAACACTGGCTACGACCTTTCCGGTTCTAACCTCAATCCTCATGCGACAACGCCTTCGTCTTCGTCGGGCCGGATGCTCCCGTGTTTCATTTTCCTTTCGTCCTGCGCATGACGTCACTAAAGACCTTATTTGTATTGCTGAGATAGCAGTTTTGTATGTTTTTCTCTACTTACGCGTTTATTTAATTAGTTTTAAAAAAAACTGTGGAGACAAAGTATGTTCTAAATGATCTGTCCTATCCTCTAACGACATAAAAGTTTTGAAATTTGTGATAATTATCACTCAAAACTCTTATTTTTTACTGTTTAAATGGGCCAAAAATTGTTTAAAAATTTAATTCATCTTCACAACGGTAAATAGAACACTACCAAAACGTTGAAATTAAAAATACAAAAACATATTGTGGTTTAATTCCCAAAAAAATAAGAAAAAGAATAAGTAAGTTGTTAATTATTAAATATTAATAAAATGTAGAATACGTGATATGTAGGAAATGTAAAGTTATCTTGAAATCCGGTATTTACTATTTCGAAACTATTCAAATGGAAAAATATGCCTGCGTAAAAACCATAAATAAAAGTCCACTTTTTATAAAATGTTTTCGCGTTTTTATTTAATCTCGCATTCCCCTCCTAGACTAGTGTTGTGCTCTACAAATTAGTTCCTTTCCCCGTTTACTCTATCTTGCACCGTTTTAATGAATATCGCGTTTTAATACTTCGAAGAGAAAATTCACAGTAAACAATAAGACTTTTGAGAGATAATTATCACAAATTTCAAAACTTTTATGTCTTAAGGGGATAGGACAGATCATTTAGAACATACGTTGTCTCTACAGTTTTTTTTTGTAACTAATTAAATAAGCGCGTAAATAGAGAATAGAGCAATAAAAATAAGGTATTGAGTGACGTCACGCGTCTTATTAACGACCGCCGACTCATGCGCAACATCCTATCTTCTGACAGACATTTTTTTCAATCTTCAAGTTATGAATCCACACCTTTCTTCTGTCCATCATTTCCTTGTTTCCCAACTTTGTTTGGAATGCAACTTTCAATTGTCCAGCTTTCGGAGAGGCATGTAAGCTATATTCGGTTTTTTTTTTGCCCAAGATGAACAATAGGATACACCACAATAGTGATTCATCTCTTCTGAACGTTTGTAAACGGTCCAAAACACAATTAAAACTCAACAACTTCTCATATAAAATACACGTAAACAGATGTAAACAAATCAATCTATGGCCCAGGCGTTAGTAATATTCGACACCGGTAGGGGGCGTATCGCTTATTATGTTTTAACAATATATAGTATATAAATTTAGTGTTGTAAATATCCGTATCCTTTCGACTATATATCGATGTCTGTAACTCTGGAAACAGACAAAAAATGGACGCAGTTATTCCTTCATTCTAAACAATAATTAGGCTCTTGCACTGTATATTATTAAACTAAGTTTAATGCTAAACCGAGTTTAATTTGACATTTTCGCTTGCACCAAAATATGAACGGCGATTAAAACGCCCTAAACCCCGCATAAAATAAACGCCCAATTTTCGACGTTTAATTTTGAGGTTATTTTTAGAAGGAACGGTTTATTTTTTCCTCAAAAATTTAATTCTTGCCGGCGGACACTCGAAACTTTGTTCAAAATGTTTTATGAAGAGTTTGATATCTATAACGACAACTTGGACGTTCTAGAATTCCCGGAATATGGTAGCCTGTAACAGTAGACATATATTTATTTCAAAAATGTTTGCTTGGCAATCGTCAAGCTATGCAAAAGTGTTGGTATCATGTTGGTATACGATTACATTGTATTATTGTTATAGATTTTTCTGTTCAATCAACAATAATCATCTTATAGGTATTTTGCCAGTTATTCTATCTAGGTGTTGAAAAATATGGCCAGCAGAACTGAAAGCGTGGATTTATAGTTTATGTATACTAATGAACAATGCAATCATTAAACTCATAATTGCAAATTTACTCTCCCTAATTAAAAATACACACAAAAAAAACTTATCTAACTTTGTAGGAATGACAGCTTGTGCCCCATGAATCAGCTACTTTTAGCATTAGGTAAAATTGTATGCCCATGGAGGATATTTGCACAGTTGTTGGAGTTCATACATGATAGTATCAGTGTGGTCCTCTTTTCCCTTTATTATTATCTTGCTTTTTATGCATATTTAATACAAACAAATCACAAAAAAACTTCTTTACTATTAAAACTAGGTTAGAAAAGTAGAGAAATAAATTCTGTTTCTTCTTTTTACTTCATCTACATCGCTGTTTCATCCAAAATACAATACTACAAAAACGCAATTTAGCAATGGGTCGGTTATAATTCCTTGGTGCAACGACCAGAAAATTAACGTTGTTTAAAAATTAAACCAAGTTTAGTTAAACAACGTTTTATAATAAAACGGTGCAAGAGCCTGTCCTGTAAATATATTAAAGTTTCTATGGTTGGTACACGGTACACGATCGCTACCCGATATGGCCTTCCTTACCCAATACGTGTGTAACCGCCCTTACATTGCTATTTCTAAAGCCCGCTCTACACTCTCCCGCGAATCTTGCTGTGAATTCACGCCACGATCCACGCCGTGAATTTCGCGTTGAAGCGTGTCCCTCCACACTCGCAAAGCTTCGCACCGTGAATCAAGCGCGACCCTTTGTCGCGGGACAAAAAACCGACACCGATCGGGGAACAGCGCGAACGCGAAGGCGCGAAGCACGAACGCGATTGTGCGAACCCATTTACACTGGCGTTTTCGCGCTGTTCCCCTATCGGTGTCGGTTTTTTGTCCCGCGACAAAGTGTCGCATTTGATTCACGGTGCGAAGCTTTGCGAGTGTGGAGGGACACGCTTCAAAGCGAAATTCACGGCTTGGATCGCGGCGTGAATTCACAGCAAGATTCGCTGACGAGTGTAGAGCGGACTTTAGAGAAAAGATCCAATACTATATATTGGTGCACCTATACTACATATTGGTTGCGACACCGACTTTAACAATACACCGATGTCTTTTATGACCTTGTTTTTTACATTAACGATGTTATAATTTTTGTTAGCAAAAATCCGCCTGTTATAATTTTCTCTATCAGTAAAAATTGACCAAGAAAGGGTTTGAAACAGTTATGGCAAATTCTAAAGGCACGTTCTCACAGGGTCAACAAAAATCGAACTAAAATGTGTGAACCTATGATTCAATCTTTGTAGATCAAGTTTATTCGTTTCCACAAAACTTGGACCTATTTCAACTGGGTGTCAACAAGTTGAAACCCGATCGACCCATGTGAACCTGCATTTTATTATGCAGACGACTTGAACCATTACAAATGTGCAGATCGAAATACATGTCTATTGTTTTTATGTACTTGTGAAGTAAAAACTAATGAGAATGTCAGTAAAGTGGTCGGAAAGTACTGTTTTAGGGGTTTTTGAGTTATACCAGAGGCACGGCTGCCTCTGGAACCACAAATGAGACAATTATAGAAATAAGAACACAAGAGATAATGCATTTACAGCTATTGTGTGAAAGGTGCGAAAAGTATGGGAGGACTCTTTCATATCTTGTAATCTAAAACTATCTCAAGGAATGTAAAGAAAGGAGTATATATAAAAATAATGAGTCCTGTGGTTATTTACGGCTGTGAAATATGGAAATTAAATCTAAAAGAAAGATAGTCGCTGGAAATATTCGGAAGGAAAGTTTTAAAGAAAATGTATGTCGGAAAGAAGGTGGGGGAAGTTTGGCAAAAGAGAACAAATGAGTAAATAAGTGAATTATATGAAGATCCATCAATAAGTAATATAGTGAGAGCACAAAGGATGAGATAGTTGAGGCATATAGCTAGATTAGAAGAGGAAAGACCAACAAAACATGTCATGTTCAGAGAAATTGTTGGGAGAAGAGGAAGATGGAGACCAAGAACGAAGTGGATTCAAGTGGTGGAAAGCGATTTATAGGAGCTGGGAATACGGGACTGGCAAAGAAAAGCAATGAACAGAAAATAATGGAAAAAAACGTTCAATCAAGCAATAGGCCTTCTTGGGCCGCAGCGCTGACTTATATATATATATATATATATATATATATATATATATATATATATATATATATATATATATATATTTATATATATATATATATATATATATATATATATATATATATATACATAAACATAAATAAATAAATATATATATATATTGATATATATATATATATACATAAACATATATAAATATATATATATATATATATATATATATATATATATATTTATTTATTTATTTATGTTTATGTATATATATATATATATATATATATATATATATATATATATATATATATATATAAAGACGAGAGGTGAGATTAACTTCATTAAATAATCAGTTTTATTTAATACTATTATTGGACATTAGGTATTATACATTTTGGAGAAAATACTGATGTAAGTATTCAAATATCATCGTTTTCTAAAGAGCATAACTTTTCCAAAGAACATCTCATCTTGACAATATTTCTTTGGTTATTTTTCGATGAACTATATTATAGATTCTTTGGGATTGATCAAACAGCAGATCAAATGAATTGTTGAATATAAAACCACTATATTGTTAGACATAGGATTATATAGAATATAAGCAGATGTAGTATTCATATTTCACATCATAAATGGGAACATAAATCTATGATAACTATATTTTTCTAATCGTTGACTTTTCCTAAGAGAACAAGTATCTTAAGGTGTTAATAATTACGCTAATTTGTCCATTTCTTTGAATTATTGAAAAAAGTTACCTTTGAGAATTTTATCTGTTAGTTATACCTGAATCCGTGAGTTACATTATAACTCGGAGTCATGAAAATTTAAATCTCCAATATCGGAATTCTCATAACATGAAATGAATAAAATATCATAGTAGAGTATTCCATTAGACGAACATCCACATTTCTTAATTAGTTATTGTTTTTACACAAAAATTACAGAAGATAAGGGAGCAAATTTTTCCTACACCGGATAATTTAATATTATTTTTAGAATTGGCTAAATATTGTCTTTCTTGATTACGGATGAAATATTTTTGGAAATATATTCTGCCTATATAGATTAAATTTATTGAATTAGACAAGTATTCACGTGGCGACGTCGCCAGTTCATGGTCCCTGTACCTACGTTGCCGGTATGGGCCTTTGACATACGCCGAAAGGCTTTTGTGGCTTAATTGCCGCAAAACATTTTTTTCAACTACAAATAGTATAGACATTGAAAATTCACACCAAAATTCTGTAGGTCTAGTTTGACCGAAAATACTGGTTACATTATGTTTGGCCGTATGTTTGTGTATAATTTGATCAACTTTTCATAAATAATCCAATAGGTACCTATGTATTTAGTGCTGAAATATATTATAAAATTGTTTGATCTATGTCTACAATAATGTCAAATTTATGAAGAAATTATTAGCTGCAAGTAAACTTCTATATTGATTTATAAATTAATTATTCTCACTGATAAGGTTGACTTAAAGGTACGTGAATCGATAAATATATATTTTTATTTGAAAAATAGGACTTGTAAAATCTGGATTTACGGTACGCGGTATTATTCTACAAACTGTGCGCGGTCTCGACTTGCTAACTCTATGATTTCAATGGAAATAAGGAAAGGTTAGAACCTATCCGATTTCATGGCTTCAATCTACCTACTCCACCAACCGAATTCTATAAGTAAAAACTGAAGTCTCAATCTGCCTACTCTTGAGAGTTGACTGTTTAGTTAGTAGATTTTTCAATTAAACTTGTTGCTGTTAAAATGAAGTTCAACTTTACAGTCTGTAGAAGTATTATAATCCATGAACATCATTCTCAGGACAAATGATTTCACTCATTAACATTGCCAACCAGACTTATACTCAGTCAGTGCTAGCCTGACTGTAATATATTGATACGTAACTTATTTCAAAATCTATGAATTAGCATTATTAATAGTAAGTGTAAAATTGATAAAATTCCGAGATAAAATACTAAATAAGTTGAATTTTTTTTTAAAGTAGGTAAGAAATTAGTTACCCAACTAAATGTTTAAAAATGGTACTTAATGTAATTCCGAGTTTGTTGCCAGAAAGTATTAGTATTTCTAGTCGTATTTAAAAACGAAAAAAAATTTGTGGGTACTCTACGCTATCCTACTTCTTACGCTTCTGTTCTGTAGTAAGTTTTACTCTGTATGAAATTCCACACAATTTGGTTGCGACATCTGTTCGTCGCTATCTGTACTATAAATTCTTCTGCAGAATCTATAAATTCGAAAAATAACAGAATCATAAATCACTTAAATCATTTCGATTGTCATTATCTATGACTAACAAACCCAGACAAAATAATAATATCTAAATCTTACATTTTATGTTTCCCCTTTAGTTTTGTGTAGTTTTGTTCGGTAATTGAATATATGCTTCAATCTTTATATTGACTTATCAATATAAACGGAAATTACTTCATGTGCAGTTTCAAGAACTAAGGGTGATTACAAGAAATATACACATACGATGTTTTGAAAAATCTGTTTAATTGCAGAATATATCGATTATGCCAAGATCTTCTTTTGGTTCATGCATTCAATGGCTTAATCGTAAAGATGAAAATCAAAATCTTATTGCTGCAGTTTTTCACATAAGTACTATTACTCTTGTCAGCATGTCCTTGGTGGGTTTGCCATGGTTTTCTATATCTGGGGAAGTATGTCAAAAGCAACTGACGTTGGGACAGTTTTTCTGGTTTCGTTCATCTCTCAATCATATGAATCCTTCAGGTAAGCCTATTATAAGTATTCTATATATTATTTTAAAATCTTATTGAGCTTATATCTTCATTAAAATTATAACGATATGTGTTATAAACCCAACAACAAGATGTGACATGTTGAATGAAAAGGGCCCATTTTCTCAAATTGAAAATATAAGTTTTGATTATAGTCCCAACCTATATTTTAAATAAAATGTAAATTTTAATTAGTCTACATAATTTTTATTTTACAATTGTCAAATGGAGGAAATTTTGAATGTTCATGATTTAATAAAATACTAGCTGACCCTGAGAACTTAGTACCCCGTAACAGTCAATGTAGTGATACCTTTTAGCTAAACTTTATTCATGATTTTAATTAACATAATAAAATGAACACAAAAGATTATTAATTTCAATAGGTTATTAGAATAATATGTATAAAGAAAATAAAAATTCAATAAAAGTACAAAAATCAAGTATTTCAATAGCGTGTCGGCAAGACATTTGCTTTGATGAAGTTATGTATTCTGCTGCATGGGTCACCCTTGGGTTGATTCTCTTCAGTGTTATGGGATCATGAAATTAAACATACTATTACTTACACTTAAGAGATGTGTTACAGACTTAACTTGAAGCAACTTAGGTATTTTTCATTATTGATTATTATATGTAGGTATTAGGTACTTGCTGACTAATATATAATAATAATAATAAAGGATTTTATTCCGTAAGAATGTCATTAATTACATAAACAATGTCAGAAGGTATAGCAAGAAATCCACATAGATCGTCTAAGATAAACATTCTTCTATTCCTTCAATTCAATATTAATTTTTTTCAGACAATTCAACACGCCCCCTCAAAAATTATCTCTAAAACTGAATCAAATTAAATTCCGAAGATGCTTTCCCAACATAGTTTCCTTGAACCATACTTTTATTTAGTCCAACATTTCTTGGTCATGGATTAGGGAAAACCCAGCAGTGTATGGAAAAACCTAATAGACCAAGCTATAGAGATTTGGAGTGAGCATTTTGTGTAAAAAGTGTTAGAAGAAAACCAGCTGCGCCTTTGTTTGGAGAATAGTTTCATATGATATAGTGAGATGTTTCTCACTTGACTCTATTATTTAAAACTGTCAGAATAATCGTTTTAGTGTCAACAGATATTGTAGAGAATGAAAACACGAAGAAAATGAGTGGTCAAACGACCCGATTAGGTCTTTAGTTTGGTAAAAAAAAATTCATGCCTATCTCGGTTATTTTTTGAGTTGTAGTGTAGATCCTCCGGTCAGTATTAGTTTTTAATATAAACTTCATATGTGTGAAAAGCAAGCACTGTTCATTGCATAAATTTCGATCTGCAATTTTCCAACAAGCCTGAATACGATAGGTATGGTCCGATTTTAATTTACAAAAACGATTTCGAAATTGAATCTTTAATACTTCAAAACGTTAATCTTGGGTTTTGCGTTAAAATGCAGAGAAATATGTTAGAAATTAAGCTGAGGATCACGAGATACATTCGAGCGCGCGAGAGAAGTTGAATAATGGGGGAGAGCAGTAGATAAGGGGAAGCATTAATATAGTAGTAATACTGTTGCTCCACGTACATTTCATGATCTTGCTGCTCTCCCAACCCTCCAACTACTATCGCACGCTCGGCCTTTTCTCGTGATGTTCAGCTTCATTTATAATATATTTTCCAGCGTTTTATTGCAAAACTAAGATGAACGTTTTGAAGTATGAAAGTATTATCGAAATCATGTTTGTAAATTAAAAACGGACCATACTTGTTGCATTCAGGCCTACTAGAAAATTGCATAGTAACAAATTGAAATGGCCACAACAGTTCGAAAACTGTGCACCAAACATTGCTTGCTTTTTGCACAGATGAATTTTATTTTAAAAACTAATACTGGCTGGAAGATCTATGCTATAATTCAAAAAATAACCTAGTTATAATTTTCCAGATTTTCTCCTAAACTAACGGTCCGATCGAGTCGGTCGACCTCAAATTTTTCAAATGATCTTAAGGTGACAGGAATACGGATTCACGTGGCAACGTCGGCTTTGGGTGCCACAATTGCGTAATAATTCAACTTAACCGATTTGATGTAAGTCTTTAATGAAACATATGGAAAAACCTTTCATTTCCCTTGGCAGTGATCTTATCGATCGGCAGGTTTTAACTGTCTAGCATCCGACTGTATTTTTCAGACTTTTAGTTCCTGGTAATAATTTTCTAATATTGAGTTAGAGATAAAGTTAAGGTTGAAAGGGATGTTCGAATAACCTTTATTGAATGGTAGCTTCACTGAAAGAAAAATATTTTTTCTCTTTGCATAATTGTGTGGATTGATTATAAAAAATATATACTTGTATCTACTTACATAATATGGCAGATCCACAATCGAAAAAGTTGCAGTGCAAAAGTAGAAACGTTATATATTCTGTATCTTCGAAAAAGCAAGGGATCAAATATGTTGTCGTCAATGCGACACCTAGTATATGTTCAATTTTTTGTCTCCATATGACATTTAGAATACAACCATGTATCATTTGTTACTGTTTGTAACAATTTTTTAAATTTTTTCTTCGAAATAAATTTTTATTCTAGAGGGCTATAGATACGTTCAAATAACTAATTTCAATCCTAAAATGTTCGTAAAAATACAACTTCACTGTTTTCTATCAAAATGTTTCATCTAGGTATGTGACGCTTGATTTGAAAATTAACTATTTTTTCAAATGGCAACACGATGGCTTGTTGAGTTAGAAAAAAAGAGCATTTTATTACGATCAATTTGATACCGCACTCTATTAGG
Organism: Cynegetis impunctata; assembly: GCA_030704885.1. NCBI lineage: Eukaryota > Metazoa > Arthropoda > Insecta > Coleoptera > Coccinellidae > Cynegetis > Cynegetis impunctata. The sequence continues at coordinate 211,488 of JARQZK010005134.1, read as the reverse complement.
TTGTAAGAACTGAAATTACTTATTTGAACGTATCCATAGCCCTCTAGAATGAAAATTTATTTTGGAGAACAGATGAAAATACTGTTATAAACAGCAACAAATAATACATGGTTGTATTCTAAATGTCACATGGAGACAAAAAAACTGAAAATATACCATGGATCCTATTTAAAAATCGAAAGTTCATGTCAGTTTGGTTAATCTAAAATTTGTATGAAGTTGGGTAACTTGTCAAAAAATGCAGTTTCATGCATTGAACAGATTCTCTAAATTTCATTCCATTATATCCAAAAACAATATAGTTATAGGGGTGAGCCACCTTCCGTGGACACGGAAGATATATATATATATATAGATATATATATATATATATATATATATATATATATATATATATATATATATATATATATATATATATATATATACAGGGTGAGTCATTGATATGGGAAAGCTTGATTGCACCTACACCGTTGATGATATCGAAACGAACCAAACGGTTCTGCAAATGGGAGGTCAGAGTGCAGTTTGTAAAATTATTTTGCCCTTTACAGGGTGTATCATTTTTACGGAGCAAATTTTAAGATACTTTTTTTAAAGGGCACTCTATATATTTTTACACATCTTTGAATTTGTCCTTTATTGAGATTTGTAAATCCGTTAGGTTTTTGCAAATCGCTTCAGCCGTTCATAAATTATTTATTTTTTTTTCTGAAAATTAATGCCTTTGCAGGCATTTTTTTAAAAAATCGCAGGACACTTGGTTTTTTGAATATTAAGTTGTTATTTGGGCTGTGTCTAAGTAATTGTTTTGGGTATAATTTGACGGAGAGATAATCTATTTTAATTGTGATATTACCTTACTGTGACACATTGATTTTGGTACACTTTGAATGGCCATATCTTGATTTTTTCAAATGGCACTCTATTTATTTGATAACTTAGTCACATTGAACATGTCATTCTTCATCTTTTCTATTTTTGTTTTTTTCCAAAAGTTGATGGTTTAGAAGATAATTCACATTTTCAAAAAAATCAACACATTATTTTTCATCTTTTAAACGAGTGACATGAAAAACAATAAATTCTGATAACATACTTTCACTTGTTCATTGTTGTCATCCATGGCCTTCTATTGATTTATGCATTCAATTTCAGAAAATTGTCTTTTATTTGCGCGTTTCTGAGAAAAAGTTTATACTATCATATATTTTTGAAAAGGTAAAAAAAAGACAAATTTTATAGTCTATAAATATACAGGGTATTCCATTTAAAATAACATAAGTTTGCTTTATAACTCAAAAATAGTAAATATGTAATAAAAATGATCTACACCAATGCATTCTACGGCAAAAAATCTATAAGAATGTTATATTACCTTTTTGATAAGATGAAGGATAAGATGATCCCAAAACGCAACATTTTCAAAATTGCCCTGTATCTTAAAAACTAAAAGAGCTATTAAAATTCTGTTGACGGCATCTTCAGTTTTACGAAAAAGTAGCACAGTGTCGCGAAAACCGCAACCCTCTATCTTCAAAAATAACGGAGATACCATTCAAAAGTACCCAAAATGGGACACCCTGTACTGAGCTTCTATAATTTGTTTTCAATAATTTCTCATCAAACTTTGAAATTGACGCCCGTAGCAGTTACATTGACGTCTGTTATCAGAATTTATTGTTTTTGATATCACTCGTTTAAAAGATGAAATAATGTGTTGATTTTTTTGAAAATGTGAATTATCTTCTAAACCATCAACTTTTGGAAAAAAAACATTAAAATAGAAAGGTTGAAGAATGACATGTTCAATGCGACTAAGTAATCAAATAAATAGAGTGCCATTTGAAAAAATCAAGATATGGCCTTTCAAAGTGTACCAAAATCAATGTGTCATAGTTGGGTAATATCACAATTAAAATAGATTATCTCTCCGTCAAAAGATACCTAGAACAATTACTTAGACACAACCCAAATAACAACTTGATATTCAAAAAACCAAGTGCCCTACGATTTTTTAAAAAAATGCCTGCAAAGGCATTAGTTTTCAGAAAAAATTAGATAACTTCTGAACGGCTGAAGCGATTTGCAAAAACCTAAGGAATTTACAAATCTCAATGAAAGACAAATTCAAATACGTGTAAAAATATATAGTGTCCTTTGAAAAAAGTATCTTAAATTTTGCTCCGTAAAAATGATACACCCTGTAAAGGGCAAAATAATTTTACAAACTGCACTCTGACCTCCCATTTGCAGAACCGTTTGGCTCGTTTCGATATCATTAACGGTGTAGGTGCAATTAAGCTTTCCCATATCAATGACTCACCCTGTATATATATATATATATATATATATATATATATATATATATATATATATATATATATATATATATATATATATATATACCCTAGCAGATATAGTAGCCACCTTCGGGTGTCAGGACGTACGAGTTCTCGTTGCCGAAATGTTTTCGTCTGACTGAAAGATGTGGTAAAATTGTTTCCGACTGGTGGCGCTGTGTCATCTTTATATGCCATTGTGTTGCTAGAAGGAAAATATAAGACCGTTTGAAATGTTGGGTTGGTTGTCACTGTCGATGGATGGATGATACTGATGAGCCCCAATGAGGGCGAAACAGTATGTCTATCAATTTCCATCGATTGTGATAAACAACTTTACATTTTCAACACGTACTAGATGTAGATATTTCGATGCTTTTAATTGAATTCTTATATATATATATATATATATATATATATATATATATATATATATATATATATATATATATATATATATATATATATATATATATAATCTCTTGATAATTATTATTATTAGCAATAACAGGCTTGTTGAATCTTAAAAAACTCGATTTTATTAAAAAGTTGACGTTTCGCCACGACATTCGTGGCTTTATCAAAACTTTTGGAAAAACTTGAAATTTCTTTATTGATTTGAAAAAATTTGAATAGAAAAGAAACTACTATGTTTCACTAAAATTTTTCGGCTGTGGCCGTTCTTTGTTATTTATTACGTGCTATTCAGTCCAATATTAACATTCAAATCTGTTATTATTAGATGGTAAGGAAAACCACAGAAACCTTTACCCACGTAATGTTCGAAATAGGTTCAAATTATTTTGATTTTGAAGAATAGGGTACTATTTATCTTTTTTTCAAAAATTATTGCGGCTATGGCCGTCTTCAGTTATTAATTACGTGCTATTTAGTCCAATATCAACAGACAGGTCTGTTGATATTAGATGGGAAGGGAACCACAGAAACCTTCACTCACGTAATGCACAAAATAGGTTTAAAATATTTGATTGTTGTCTTTAAAAAGACATTACTTGAAATTTTGGAGATCACATGTTCTAAACTATACTTTCTTTTTAGAAAAATTGAAAATTCTAGATGTTTAGATTTTGTCTAAGAAGATGAGTTGTTATGGTTAGAGTTTGTTTGTTGAATTATTTTGTTTTGATTTATGTTGTTTTTTAGAAAAATTAAAGAATTAAATCTGCGTATATTGAACTCAAATGTTTGATATCTGTTCTATCATTTACGACTTTATTTAAATTTTGTTGAATATGTAACATTTCTAAAATTTCTCTGCGTTTTTGATCTTTTTCTATTTCTAGAATTTTTGTGCTATTAAAGTTGAAAGTATGATTCTCATTGTTTTTATGTTTTATTAGTGCTGTGGTTTGTGTTCTGGTATATTTGTGTGCTTTTAATCTTCTAAATTTTGAAAAGTTTGTCCTATATATGATTTATTACAATTATTACAGGGTATACTATAAACAACATGAGATTTTTGCAGAAGAGGTGTTTTACTTTTTAATTCAGAATATATTTGTTTAATTTGGTTTTGTGCGGTGTGGGCTACTTTAATATCGTGTGCATTTAAAATTTGTGAAATTTTATTACTTAAATGAATATATGGAAGAGGAATATATTTTTTGTTAATATTTTCTTTTCTTGATGTTTCTAATGTGTTGTAAAGTTTATGAATTCTATTTTTAGTGATTTTCTGTATAAGTTTTATTGGGTAATCGTTTTTTATGAGTAATTTATGGACATCTTGTAATGTTTCATGTCTGTGTGTAGGTGAAGTAAGTTTAAGTGCTTTGTCTATATATCCGATTATCAAACTCTTTTTTTGTGACAAATGATGTGTACTGTTGTAGTTCAATGTTCTTTGTGAAAAAATTTCTTTTCTATGCCATTTTGTGATAATTTCATTGTTTTTGTGTATGAGAGTAATATCAAGAAAATTTAATGTATTGTTCGTTTCTTTTTCTAGAGTAAATTGTAATTTTCTATTAAAGTCGTTGAATTTTTTGAGAATATCATCAATAAAATCTTCTGATGTTATTATAAGGCAATCATCAACATACCCTTTGAAACTTATAATTCGTTCATTCGAATTATTCAATACATTTTCTTCTGAATATTCTAAAACTAATTGAGCTATAACACTGGAAATAGGACTTCCCATTGCTACACCATCAATTTGTTGGTAGAAGTTATTTTCATATTGAAAATAGTTTGTACCAAGAGCAAATTGAATTGCTTCTATAAAATCCGTTTTAGGAATATTTGTATAATTTTTGATAATATTCCATTTGTCATTAATTATTATTGGAACCAAAGAATTTGGAATATTGGTATAAAGAGAAATAACATCCAATTAAAAAAATTTGTAATTGTTAGGTATTTTCAAAGTTTTAAGATGGTCTACTAGATCGAGAGAATTTTTGATATAATAAGGATTTTGATTTACTATATTTTTTAATATTGAAGAAAGAAATTTAGAAAGATTATATAGAGGTGATTGAATATAATATATAATTCTTTGGTTCCAATAATAATTAATGACAAATGGAATATTATCAAAAATTATACAAATATTCCTAAAACGGATTTTATAGAAGCAATTCAATTTGCTCTTGGTACAAACTATTTTCAATATGAAAATAACTTCTACCAACAATTTGATGGTGTAGCAATGGGAAGTCCTATTTCCAGTGTTATAGCTCAATTAGTTTTAGAATATTTAGAAGAAAATGTATTGAATAATTCGAATGAACGAATTATAACTTTCAAAAGGTATGTTGATGATTGCCTTATAATAACATCAGAAGATTTTATTCATGATATTCTCAAAAAATTCAACGACTTTAATAGAAAATTACAATTTACTCTAGAAAAAGAAACGAACAATACATTAAATTTTCTTGATATTACTCTCATACACAAAAACAATGAAATTATCACAAAATGGCATAGAAAATAATTTTTTTCACAAAGAACATTGAACTACAACAGTACACATCATTTGTCACAAAAAAGAGTTTGATAATCGGATATATAGACAAAGCACTTAAACTTACTTCACCTACACTCAGACATGAAACATTACAAGATGTCCATAAATTACTCATAAAAAACGATTGCCCAATAAAACTTATACAGAAAATCACTAAAAATAGAATTCATAAACTTTACAACACATTAGAAACATCAAGAAAAAAAAATATTAACAAAAAATATATTCCTCTTCCATATATTCCTCATTTAAGTAATAAAATTTCACAAATTTTAAATGCACACGATATTAAAGTAGCCCACACCGCACAAAATCAAATTAAACAAATATATTCTAAATTAAAAAGTAAAACACCTCTTCTGCAAAAATCTCATGTTGTTTACAGTATACCCTGTAATAATTGTAATAAATCATATATAGGACAAACTTTTCAAAATTTAGAAGAAAGATTAAAAGCACACAAATATACCAGAACACAAACCACAGCACTAATAAAACATAAAAACAATGAGAATCATACTTTCAATTTTAATAGCACAAAAATTCTAGAAATAGAAAAAGATCAAAAACGCAGAGAAATTTTAGAAATGTTACATATTAAAAAAAATTTAAATAAAGTCGTAAATGATAGAACAGATATAAAACATTTGAGTTCAATATACGCAGATTTAATTTTTTTATTTTTCTAAAAAAACAACATAAATCAAAACAAAATAATTCAACAAACAAACTCTAACCATAACAACTCATCTTCTTAGACAAAATCTAAACATCTAGAATTTTCAATTTTTCTAAAAAGAAAGTATAGTTTAGAACATGTGATCTCCAAAATTTCAAGTAATGTCTTTTTAAAGACAACAATCAAATATTTTAAACCTATTTTGTACATTACGTGGGTGAAGGTTTCTGTGGTTCCCTTCCCATCTAATATCAACAGACCTGTCTGTTGATATTGGACTAAATAGCACGTAATTAATAACTGAAGACGGCCACAGCCGCAATAATTTTTGAAAAAAAGATAAATAGTACCCTATTCTTCAAAATCAAAATAATTTGAACCTATTTCGAACATTACGTGGGTAAAGGTTTCTGTGGTTTCCCTTACCATCTAATAATAACAGATTTGAATGTTAATATTGGACTGAATAGCACGTAATAAATAACAAAGAACGGCCACAGCCGAAAAATTTTAGTGAAACATAGTAGTTTCTTTTCTATTCAAATTTTTTCAAATCAATAAATTTCAAAGAAATTTCAATTTTTTCCAAAAGTTTTGATAAAGCCACGAATGTCGTGGCGAAACGTCAACTTTTTAATAAAATCGAGTTTTTTAAGATTCAACAAGCCCGTTATTGCTAATAATTATCAAGAGATTAGAAATAGTTCACAGGCAACAACAATTCGAATAAATAAATATATATATATATATATATATATATATATATATATATATATATATAAACATATAATGTGTGCGTAATGTGTATACAGCAATATTATATTAATTAGTTGCTATTGCTTCATAATTCTTCAATATGACGACTATAAAAGTAAATAATACAAAACTTTTTCTTTCAGAAATTCAATGCATAACGACCACTCTAATCAGTATGATGCGTATGGCTATTGTATTATGTTTATTAGTCATTTTATTATCTCTTGGAGGATTTTTCATGGATATTTTATTAACAAAGAATTATGTGAATAAAATATTTTTCAAGTACGCCATCCCAGGAACTTGTACAGGATCAGGTAATTTTCTCTTATAATATATATATATATATATATATATATATATATATATATATATATATATATATATATATATATATAATTATATATATATATATATATATATATATATATTATATATATATATATATATATATATATATATATATATATATATATATATATATATATATATATATATATATATATATATATATATATATATATATATATATATATATATATATATATATATATATATATATATATATATATATATATATATATATATATATATATATATATATATGTATATATATATATATATATATAAACACAGGGTTCCCCAAATTCGATGGCCTATTAGAAGTATCTAGAGAACGAAAGAAGTTAACGACTTGAAATTCGGGCTACACGTATGTGTAGTTACGTATGTAGGGTTATGATATACATTTGGAAAATATCATCATTGCAACGTTGCCAGATCTACGAGTAACTTATGCTCACTATGTTTTTTCAAATGGCACACCATGTATATTTTAATATTTTTTTATTCTGTGGAACATTTTGATACTTTTTTATAGACCATATGACATACCTTTCTTGAGCCATTTCCAAAATAACAATTATTTTTTGAAAAATTTGGCGACAAACATCTCCGAATTAAGAATTTATTATTTCTCAACTATCACAGCTAGAGCCCTGAAATTTTTGTTAGAAAATCATATAAGGTTAGGTTAACATAATAAATTTTGAGGGTCAAGGTATCTCATACAGGCTGTTGTTCTTTGGGTAGAACATAAAAGTGAAATTTATTCATTAATTTCAAATGGGATACCCTATATTTTATAGCAGCATTCAAAGGAAGAACAAATTCCTAAACTGAAAGTAAAATATAATATAATACCTATCTCTAGCGGTTCAAGACTTATGGGCAAAAAACTAGAAAAACTCAATTAGAACAAACATAACTTTTCATTCTAGCCCTGAGGGCTATCATGGCAACGCAAATAAATATCACCGGTTTGCTCACGTTTAACATCAATATTGGCACATGCCAGGCATTCAAAAAAATACAGACCCTAACCAAAAAGTCAAATAATTATAATAACTAGGTATGCAATGCAAGCTGCTGTTTGCAAATATTGAGCGAAGCAAGAATTTTTTTAACTGAATTTGAGATTTTCAGAAATAAAAGTCATGTAGTACATAACCAACATGTCTTTTCCGAATCTGCGCCCTACCTGAATACGGACATGTCTAGGACACAAACACATATGTTTATGTCATAACAGAGGAGCATAGACCCACATATGTGCGACGTGTATTGAACATGTTAATCGCAGATTCGGATCGGCCTTTTGTGTCACTAAAATTCAAACGGCAATCATTAGCCTAATGTTGGTTAAGGACGACATGACTTTTATTTTTGAAAATCTCAAATTCAGTTAAAAAAATGCTTGATTCGCTCAATATTTGCAAACAGCAGCTTGCATTGCATACCTAGTTATTATTATTATCACTTTTTGGTTAGAGTCTGTATTTTTTTGAATGCCTGACATGTGCCAAAGTTGAGGTTGAACGTGAGAAAACCGGTGACATTTATTTGCGTTGCCATGATAACCCTCAGGCCTAGAATGAAGAGTTATGTTTGTTCTAATTGAGTTTTTCTAGTTTTTTGCCCATAAGTCTTGAACCGCTAGATATAGGTATTATATTATATTTTACTTTCAGTTGAGGAATTTGTTCTTCCTTTGAATGCTGCTATAAAATATAGGGTGTCCCATTTGAAATTAATGCATAAATTTCACTTTTATGTTCTACCCAAAGAACATTTTTATGTGAACACCCTGTATGAGATACCTTGTCCCTCATAATATATTATGTTAACTAACCTTATATAATTTTCTAACAAAACTTTCAGGGCTCTAGCTGTGATAGTTGAGAAATAATAAACTTTTAATTCGGAGATGTTTGTCGCCAAATTTTTCATAAAATTATTTTCGTTTTGGAAATGGCTCAAGATAGGTATGTCATATGGTCTATAAAAAAGTTTCAAAATGTTCCACAGCATACAAAAATATTAAAATATACATGGTGTGCCATTTGAAAAAACATAGTGAGCATAAGATACTCGTAGATCTGGCAACGTTGCAATGATGATAATATTTTCCAAGTGTAGATCATAACCTCTTATTTCAATTCGTTAACTTCTTTCGTTCTCCAGATACTTCTAATAGGCCTATCGAAATATATATATATATATATATATATATATATATATATATATATATATATATATATATATATATATATATATATATATATATATATATATATATATATATATATACGAAGAAAAGGGAATTGTCGGGTATTGCCAGTCAGAAACAAAAGAACTCTGGTAAACTCTTTTTTTTCAGTTCAAGCTTTCGAGATATTTTATTTTTCTCTTCATCAGGAACACTGGTATAAAGAAAGACAACGAAAAATTACAATCAGTTAAATGCTATAAAACATCAAGTACTTACGAAAAGTGAGGTTGCAAAAGAAGCCGGCAACAATTCACATCAACACAACTTTTTACAAAATACATATCAACAAAGGTGGCTAAGGGACAGGACTCAACATTATGAACGATAACTTATTTACATCATGTATAAAATAGAAACTCGTTGAATCTCTTCAGTTCAAATGAGAACAATGTCTGCTCTAAATAAAATAAAAACAAATGATGAACTCGAAAATTGAAAATTTGACAATACTAAAGAATGAACAGTGTTGACATTTGACGTGAAAACCCAACAAGGAGAAATTTAACTATTGTGTTATTGCCAACTGACTTGAAAACAAAACAAAAGGAACTCTCTGGAAAAGGGAGATTTGATACTGATGCATATTATTCTGATAATTGATTGTGTTTATTGAGGTGTAGCAAATATGTATAGATGACATTCAGTCCCTCTATGTCCTTCCTTGAATTAAGGGATGTCGAGTCTTTGAAGATATTGGTCATCTCCAAAAATACTCTTTTATGTACGTTATTTGAAGTATCCAATATTCTCACTTCATCATATAGAAAATTATGATCTGCTTCTATGGTGTGTTTAGCCAGGGTACAACATTTTTTGTTGTTTCTGATGTCACTTTTGTGCGAAGTGATTCGCGAAAGTGACATCAGAAACAACAAAAAATGCAATGGATGTCGAGATAAATGCCAACAATCTGAAGAAAGTGCCGATTTTGTTTCCGGTTCATTCAATGTAGCGGCGGGCACAGAGCGAGAAAAATTGTGCATTTTGCATTTCAAATACCTACTAACTTACCATCCTAGACACCATATCAAAAATTCAGAACTACCTGACCGTGTGTAAGGTAATCCTCCTCTATTCACTGGACTAAATTGGGTACGACCCCAAAAGTGTATCACCCTGTAGGTATTCAAAAATGCTTGATAGCCCCAAATATTGAGTTGTTGAAGTGTAATATGTTTATCAGATGTCAATTCATCAGTAATTTTTTAGTCATTAACTAATAAATGTCAAATAAAGTGTGTTCAAGAAATAAAGTTTCATCACAAGTCAATTCTTTTTGACATTTATCTCGAAATCCATGCAGTTTTCGAAACATATACAAGAGAGCAAAAAGAATCCAAAATAAAGAGAGAACTTAAATTGATGTGTCATTGGAAGCAGAGGCGGCACGCATAAAAGTTCGAGAGGGTTGAATTGGGTACGATCCCCAAAAGTGTATCACCCTGTAGGTATTCGAAAGTACCCTGTAGGTATTCGAGTTATTGAAGTGAAATAGGTGTGCCAAATTTCATTCAATTATTTTGAAAATTATAGGAGGAAACTTAGAAAAAACTGAAAAATATAAAACTTTGGCACCCTGTATATCAGAAACGAAGCTCCTAAGCATATATGTTTATATAAGATTTTCATCATAAAAAAATGTCTTTCACAAGATGTTAAAGTCCTGCTACAAAAAACTGACTCACCCTGTATATATATATATATATATATATATATATATATATATATATATATATATATATATATATATATATATATATAGGTATATATATATATCTTTGGTTTTCGGATTTTTCCTTGATTTCTTAGACCTTTTTCATATATTTTCCCTTTGATTTGTTTTCTTGGGTAATTAAGTCTATTTATAACTGATGGTATATCTATATTTACATCCACAAAAATATATTTAACGTTTCAGCCTTCATCAGAAATTTTTGTTGTTGTCATTCATAGCTTTCTTCCGTACACAAGAGTGGCAAATTCATTTATTTAAAATTACATGTAATTAGGTATAAAACGGAACATTGTTGAAAGACGGTGGAATAGTATACGTTTGAATTAAACTGAAATATAATGTGTAATGGATGACAACAAACAAAATTTCTGATGAAGGCAACAGTGATTGCTGAAACGTTAAATATATTTTTGTGGATGTAAATATAGATATACCATCAGTTATAAATAGACTTAATTACCCAAGAAAACAAATCAAAGGGAATATATATATATATATATATATATATATATATATATATATATATATATATATATATATATATATATATATATATATATATATACAGGCTGTCCCAAATTCTAGGGTGACCATTGGGATCTCGGAAACTATAAGAGATACGAAGTCGGTTAAATAATGGCAAAGTTGCGCAATTTTATGATCAATAAAATGCCGTTTTAAAATTTGAAAAATTCCGAATACTTCCGAAGATATTCGGAAAAAACCGAAATTTTGTAAAATGGGTTTTATTTTGTCCTCGCCTTATTTGATGAGATATTTTGAAATAAATACCACTTTGTTATTGTCACCTTTCTTCGTTCATAATATAGTGCTATTAAATTTAAAATCCGACGTTTCGTTTTCGAGATACCATCATCAACTTTATTTTTTTAAATACGGACCTGGATTTTTTATTACGTTTGTTGGTAGCTTATTACCACCTTAAAGTAATGACGTATCACAAAAATTAAAAAATCAGAAAAATATATAAAAAATATTTAATGTAACAAATTTAATTTACGCTAGCAAGCTTTAAAATTATTAAAACAAAACAGCAATAACCAAAACAATAATAAATTATATAACAAATATTATAAAAGATTTTCAAACTGAAGACCTTCTGCTTCAATGCCTTTTGCACTCATACTTCTTAATCTTGAAATCGACCGCTGAATGACTCTAGCAGGAATTGATCGTATTTCTCGATATAATTAAGACGCAATTGATTAATATCATCTGGTATTTCACGGTACAAACGATTTTTTAAGTATCCCCAGAGAAAATAATCCAGAGGATTCAGGTCCGGACTTCTGGCAGGCCAACGCACAGGTCCTTGATTACCCATCAATTGATTCAAAAACGTTGTATTTAATAAATCCGTAACTATTCGACCATTATGAAGGGGAGCACCATCTTGATGCCACCACAGTTGCCTTAAAATGTTTAAAGGCTCATCTTCTTATTGCTCCTGAATAGGGTTTAGTATTAATTCAATGTACCTTTCTGAGGTTAAATTACCTTCGAATATTACAGGGCCGAGAATTTTGTTTCGCCACATTCCTACCCACACATTAAAAGATCTTCGCCCTTGTGGTCTTACTTCCGCATTCTGCCTTGGATTTTCTATTGACCAATAATGTTCGTTATTCCTGTTAAATATACCGTCTGTTGAAAAACTACATTCATCGGTCCATATTACTTTAAACAAAAAGTTATCATCTTCTGTCAGTTTGTTAGCAAGCCAATTACAAAAATTCATTCTACTTACATTATCTCCCGGTAAAAGTGTTTGGCTTATATGAATTTTGTAGGGCCGATAATTATTTGAACGCAAGGTTCTCCATATTCGCATGCGAGGCATTTGAAGTTCATTTTGAAATTCCCTAATACAACCTCTGGGAGCATTATTGACCTTCAAAAAAATGCTCAATAGGAAACTTATTATCTCAATATCAACTCCAACTTACCAAATTTAAAATATTTTCCTCTTGCTCTGGATTTACACGACGGCCATATTGAAGCGTAATATATCCGTAGCATATCACGCTTCTCTAGGTTTGAAAACATTTTTAGCAGGTGAAAATAAATGATAGAAGCTGAAAATCTGACAGGTGTATGAAATTAATAAAATATTATGACATTTCCAGGTTAGTTCTGGTTCTTTTGTTTCACAGACATCTTTGATTTAATGTAAATTAGATATTTTCATAGATGCCAATAATGTTTCAATTTTTATGATACGTCATTGCTTTAAGGTGGTAATAAGCTACCAAAAAACGTAATAAAAAATCCAGGTCCGTATTTAAAAGAATAAAGTTGATGATGGTTTCTCGGAAACGAAACGTCGAATTTGAAATTTAATAGCACTAAATTATAAAGGAAGAAAGGTGACAATAACAAAGTGGTATTTATTTTAAAATATCTCTTCAAATAAGGCGAGGACAAAATAAAACCCATTTTACAAAATTTCGGTTTTTTCCGAATATCTTCAGAAGTATTCAAAATTTTTGAAATTTGAAAACGGCATTTTATTGGTCATAAAATTGCGCAACTTTGCCATAATTTAACCGACTTCGTATCTCTTATAGTTTCCGAGATCCCAATGGTCACCCTCGAATTTGGGACACCCTGTATATATATATATATATATTTTTTCTTTTTGATTTGTTTTCTTGGGTAATTAAGTCTATTTACAACTGATGGTATATCTATATTTACATCCACAGAAATATGTTTAACGTTTCAGCAATCACTGTTGCCTTCATCAGAAAATTTGTTTGTTGTCATCCATAGCTTTCTTTCGTACAACAAGAGTGGCAAATTCATTTAAAATTACATGTAATTAGATATAAAACGGAAACATTGTTGAA
>JARQZK010005134.1:187500-192500 GCA_030704885.1 Cynegetis impunctata | reverse complement strand
TATATCTTAATTTTAACTCTTTCATCATTTTGACTCTACCACCGTGTCCAATACTAATATGACCGTCGTGGATTATTTGAAAACTTTCGTCTAAGTGAGCATAGTACATAATGGGATCACCTTCGTTTTTCACTGGAATTATTAGTTTTTCTGATGCTCCAATTTTGACGACATCGTATCTTGCTAGGCGCTGGTAATCTTCAGGTGTTTTCTTAGTAATTTTGTTCTTTGATTCTTATACTTTTAAAATCAAAGATAAAAGTTGATCATTTGTAAACAACTGATTATTTTTTCCTTTACTTGCAATAAGTACAGTGATAGTTTCATAGAAACGTTTTTTCATTTCATCTGCCATCACCAGACACTGATCCGAATGTAAAAACTCGAGGAAATTGCGGCACACACGGCGTGACCTCTCAGTACAAAACGACAACGAACACTATTGCGTCCGCCACGAGATCGCGGTGATCACCCCACGCGTAAGCGGAGTGAAGGGCGGGAGGGACAACAAGTCAGTTAGACCGTATTTATTACTTTGGCTAACTTTGACCCGCTATATATACATATATATATATATATATATATATATATATATATATATATATATATATATATATATATATATATATATAGGTATGTCTATCATTGTTACGTCCTTTCACGATCTATCTTTATTGCGTCCCACAGAAACATAATGAGATAGATCTATATACACTGCGTATATTGAAAGAACGCATGTATTTTGGCTAGATAGGAGTTTTCGTATCAGAGATTTCTTCTTTTACTCTAATCGTGATTGCTTACAGAAATCTAATCTTGTTGCGCAAGGAATGTTATTGCGTCCTCGGTCATGTATATTATACAATATTGCATCCGGCGTAGTTGCCAAGTTTGGGGAATATATAAATTGAATTCATGAGTAGAAATTAATACAATATATTAGTTTGAGTCTTATGGCTAGTATATCATTAAATTTTGATACACAATTAAAGATAATTATTTAGATACATCGTGATGGTATGCAAAGGGAAACATCAGAATCTCGAAAAGTAGCCTAAATTATCACGATACCGCTGTTTTTAAAACCAATTGTTTTTAATGTATTCTTCAAGATGATGATGATAATTTTGGGATCGCCATTATATTATTGAATAAATGAAAATCAATTGCTATACCAAGATAAAGGGAAATCAGAAGTTAGTATAATTCTATTCAATTCAACTAAATATCCAGTTTTTCACATGATAATACGAAGCTGAGAGCAAAACTGACAATTTAATAATACAGGAAAAAACATGAATCTGATTATTACATTAAAAGGAACCATCAAAAATTTTTTTCTAATTGAACATGGGTCCCATTTTAAATATTTTCATGTAGAGCATGTAAAATAGTGAAATATACTTTCATTTTCTTTACTATTCTCCATTAAAGATGGTTTAGATGATTCCATCAGATCCAATCAAAATTACCTTGTTCTGAAAAGAATGAATTGAAACAGAATTTATATAGCGTCTCAATAACTTGAGATCAATGGGAAAACAATTATTTTATTCCATTTCTTCAGACTTAGGCGATTAGAATCCTGAGGAGATATTTCAAATCTGCAGTTTGACTCGAAAAAATTAATCAGCGTTTTCAAGCTTGATTCTATGTTTCCACTCTCAATATTCATATGAGGACCATGTTTTTTATATGCATATGTTATGTCAATGTCGCAATACTGTTTCAAGGATATATTTTTTGCAAAAGTAGGTAAAAAGTATGTATCTTCATCGGCGTTGTATTTCGCTAATCGTTTTGTTGCTTCAATAAAATGAGATTTTATATTTGGTTCTATTTATTCATTTCAACAAGAACTTTAGCCAGTTCTTTCAGTTTACGAGAGGTAACCTGAATGAAATGCTTCCTATGCAAATTGAGGTACCTTGATCCAAAGGCGCAAATAACAGTATCTTGTTTGGCTTCTAGGGACACCTTATCAACACGATTATGAGAATATACCTCGTTCTTCAGTCGTTGTGTGACTGTTGTGTTAGGAAGAAGTAGAGTATGAACTGCAGATTGGGCACTTCCCCCTGGCTGTTTATTGTGACATTTGTTTCTGTGTCGATATAAGAGCTTGGGTGAAAAAAATCCTAAACTCATCACATGGCAATAATGAGTACTTTAGAACGAGTGACTGTTGTGTTAGGAAGAAGTAGAGTATGAACTGCAGATTGAGCACTTCCTTCTGGCTGTTTATTGTGACATTTGTTTCTGTGTCGATATAAGAGCTAGGGTGAAAAAAATCCTAAACTCATCACATGGCAATAATGAGTACTTTAGAAGGTCAGGTACTCTCACTACCTTGATGATTTTGCCATCAGCACTTCCTTATTTCCTACAAAATTTTCCTTTCGTCTGAATATGTTCAGTAATTGTCTCGTTTCTTCGCTGTTAGGAGGCTCAGATAATATTCGCTCTACTCCTGTTTCCGCTGAGTGGTTTCTTTTTATATGACGAGCATAATTCAGCACAGGCATTTCACAAAAATAACAAGTCCGATTTTCTTTGGTAAGGTTCCGTAGTATGTGATATTTTGTGATATTTAAGATATTTCATAGACTCAGACGTATTTGTTTCGAGAAGTTCCATTATTCCAACTGGTGGGTGACTATTCAACATTTCGATTTGCTGTGGTATATCTGGATGATCTTTCTCTTCAACTTTGAGTAATTTGTTCTTCAACACTTTTGTTTTTAGTCGTATTTCATTCTATAAAATACATACTATTGCAGTGTATCGAAGGATAGCAGTCAGGTGCAGAAGTATTTTTTCCATTCGTTTTAGACATCCTAGATCATGATCTTCAAAAAAAATTTCATGTCTGATATATATATATATATATATATATATATATATATATATATATATATATATAATATATATATATATATACATATATATATATATATATATATATATATATATATATATATATATATATATATATATATATATATATTATATATATATATATATATATATATATATATATATATATATATATATATATAATATATATATATATATATTGAAATTTTTTTTTAATTTCCCAAAATTCCGCTTTTAAACCCTCATAAGTTTTTTATTAATACCTGTGAAAGCGCAATTTTCTCAACTGAATATTCTGTAATGTGTGCTTGTTCAAATAGTTAATAGTTTCTATTACAACTGTTGGTACTAAAAGCGCATACGAGGATGTTTAGTCCACAAGATTAGTGATTTTGTGAAAATGAATCAACTTAAAAATTCAATGCTGAAAAAAGTAACAACAATTGAGAGTTTCACTCTCCTTTAAAAACTTCTTTCCTTAATAAACTTTTAAACGGTATGCTACATATTGATACGAAAAAACATTTCTGCTTCAACTTGCGGATATTCCTTCAGAAAGACAGAAATTATTCGGACAAAAATTAAAGTACTAAAATTAGTGATTTTGTGAGAATTAATAAACTTGAGATTTCAATGTTGAGAATAGTAACAACAATTGAGAGCTTCACTCTCCTCATTTCTGCTTCGAATTGCGGATATTCCTTCAAAAAGACAAAGTTCGAACAAAATTAATAACTAGAGGAAAGTTATATATTACATTATTGTTAGTAGTTTAACTTTTGTTCAAATAAACGATAATAAAAATAAAATTAGTCCGAACGTTTTCCGTCTTTCTGCAGGAATATCCGCAATTTGAAGCAGAAATGTTTTTTTCTCATCAATGTGTAGTATACCGTTAAATAGCTTATTGAGTAAATAAGTTTTTAAATTAGAGTGAAGCTCTTAATTATTGTTACTTTTTTCAACATGGAATTTTTAAGTTGATTCATTTTCAAAAAATCACTCATTCTGTGGAATAAAAATTCTCGTATGCTCCTTTGGTACCAACAGTTGTAATGAAAACTATTAAATATTTGAACAAGCACCCATTACAGAATATTCAGTTGAAAGAAATTGTGCTTTAACAGTTATTGATGAGAAACTTATGAGGGTTTAAAGGCGGAATTTTGGGAAATTTGAGAAAATTTTTTTAAAAATTATATCTCCTCAACCGTAAGTCTAAGGACCCAGTGTCCAAAGAGAAAAGGTAGAAAATGATTCCAACAATACCTCAAAAAATGTTGGTGCTTCATGTGCCGAACACCTTGTACATATATGTATATATATATATATAATATATATATATATATATATATATATATATATATATATATATATATATATATATATATATATATATATATATATATATATTCAATTTTTTTTTCACGATACATATGACATTCCAGTGGCTCCCATCGAGTCGAATGAGCTGAAATTTGGTTCCTAGTATTGTTTTCATTGCAGAACGAAAGTATCAAAATTTCTGTAAATTTCTGCATCCGCAGCAGCCATTTTGACGTAGATATTTCTGGTTTTCATATAAATATTCATCGCCGTACATATTGAAATTTCTAGCGCTTCGCTAACCAAATGAGCTGAATTATTTTTATCTGGGATTGTTTTCGTTGCAGAATGAAACAACCAAAATTTGGTAAAATTTTTCCAACCTTAGTCATTATTATATTTCCTTTCGTGGTTCTTGAAAATTTGACGAACTCCACAGTTTCTGAAAATTGTTTTCTATGCGATGCATTTCGCGCGAAAATACGTCTTTAGTGATGAAGCTGTGCTGCTCACTAGTTTTTTTTCAATTCTGTGAGATATTTCATGGCCCGAGGAGGAACGTTCCTGTTATAATAGGATTCAACTCATTAAACTAGAATAAATCAATAATATTGATTTGTTAAAATTCTGAAATAATAAAAATTGAAAAAGTATCCCTGCAATATAGTATTAGTAACAACGTTTTAAAAGCGAATAATTTTCGGTTAGACAAAATACGGCGGAATACGTAGAAAATCATTACTCCAGAGATCTAAAAATAGATAGGGTCCAAATCAGTGTTGCCATATTTCGGGACG
>JARQZK010005134.1:177500-182500 GCA_030704885.1 Cynegetis impunctata | reverse complement strand
TGTTCTTGAAACAACTTTATCACATTGTCTATAAATAATGAATGAGTTTAAATAATCTTCGTTTGTATAATATAACCGGGTTGTCATTACGATGATTTGAAATGTCAAATACGATCGTGGCTATCCTAGATCTAATTATTTAACGATTAAATGCAAAATCGCCGTATAAAAATAATAAATTGGCAAAATTTCGAAAACTTCAAATTTTAGGTATAAATAACCTTATACAAAGTTACCTTCTTTTTAAATATTAAATACTACAAAATAAGAAAAATGGGGGGTTTCCATTTGAAAAAATTGATTTATGTCAGTTTTCTCAATCTCATTTTAGATCTTATTTTTTGAACACTCTGTATGATTAGTTATCCAAATATTATACAAAATCTATTGAAGTAGATCCATTTCAACAAGGAATCTAACCCAAATTAAGTAAAAAAGGCTTTCTTATAGAAACAATTGATAATTATATTAGGGCTGCCAATCGTCACCGAAAACCTAAATATGTCCAAAACGCTTAGACTTAGGTATAGAACATAATACATAAAATCTGCCTAGAATCTTACGTAGAACCCAAAAACGTATTAATATATATTTAAAATAAGAAAGTTGGTATCTACTTCCGGTATAACCGGAAGTGCCACCATCTTGAAAATATTTAAGTCGAGTTGCCCCTATCGACATTAGTATACTGTCAAATTTTCAAAATTTTCCTATGGTAGTTTTCCATATACGGATCGCGTTCTTTCCCGGTGGGACACCCTGTATATATATATATATATATATATATATATATATAGTTAGAAAACCAGGGAGGTCTACAGTATTAGTTGCGGGACTTGCAGTCAATTATATATAGGTCAACCGAACAGGAGGATATCGGCAAGGCTCAACGAACACAAACTCAGCATTAAAAACTAACAAACAACATCAGCCTTTTTTCAACATGAATTGAACACAGAACATCGCATCGATTTCGAGACCTGCAAACAGATTGCGTCGGTAGATCATTACTAAACACGAATCTTTCGAGATGCAAACGAAATCGAGAAAAACGGTCACTTAAATAGAAGAGATGATGCCATAAATCTACCTCACACATGGAAATCACTCATGAAGAGGAGCGACTTAAAAACCAATCTAAACACCGAACGCCACACAACCGAGACTCATTCCACGGTAAGCGGTGTTGGCGAGCAGATGGCGAGGGGTCGACTTGACTAGGCGGTGTAACTGGTATCCACCAGGAGGAAGATGTCCTGACTGGCTGAACGTGGGCGACGTTCTTCGTGTGGATCAACGCTGGAGCAAGAGTTTCTACGCATGGTGTCGTTGACGAGGGTGCCTCCTTGGTTAGGCGGTGTAAACTTTATCCGTCAGTAGGGATATCCCAGATCTTCGGCATCTAAGTAACGAATTGTGTCCAGAAAAAGCCAGGTTCATGGCTATGTGTCGAATGATGCAGCATTGCGGTACCTCATGGATCCTGGAAACAGCAAAAGAGGTCGAAAGACTCACAATGACAAAGAGTCGAAAAACTACAACAACAGCAGAACAAAGGAAAAAATCAAGATGAAGAGGCATATGGAAGAAATTCCGGACCTCGTTAAAATTAAAAGATCACAGTACAACCGAGACCGGCAACGCTTCAACAAACCCAGAGACAATCCACACACAGCCAGCCAATCGCTATCCGCTACGGAAAAGACACAAAAATCATGCGCAACGCATCAACATAAAAGAGGCCCCGAACACGACTCTTCCAGTCCACCGACAGCCAGCGAACGAGAAGCATCCAGCAACTAGTCTGCAGCCGACGAACGACGAGCACCGAAGATGCCAGATGAGACTGGCGAAACGTTTGTAACTGGTAACTGAAGCAAGATGACGAACGGATGAAATCCCGGACAAATAATGGAACATACCTCAGCATTCGTGAAACATTACGCACTAACATATATATATATATATATATATATATATATATATATATATATATATATATATATATATATATATACATACATACATACATATACATATAAATGTACATATATATACATACACATACATTTAGTGTTGTAAATATCAATCCGATCCAGTACCCGGATACGTATCCAAATGTAAAATCATATAAAAGGCAACCATAAATACACCACGACATCGGACCCGGGCGACCAAAAGAAACGCAATCGGATTGGTTACGGAATCGGATTGGATACGGAATCGGATTGGATATGGAATCGGATCGGATACGAATTCTATGCCAACGCAACAGCGCAGAGATCAAATCGAAAACGAATTATTTAACCCGAACTTAACAGTATTGTCAATAATAACCTTCAGAGTTAGCGTTTTCGGGAATCACTTGATTAAAATAAAAAACTTTTGTTTTCTTTAAAAGCTAAATGCCGTTGCAAGCATCGATTCCGTATCCTTTATGGTGCATTCGGAATTTGTTTCCATTCGGCATCTAGCCATCAAGTTTGATTCCGTATCCAAATATTTCGAATCCGTATTCACACAGACTGATTCCGGAATATACGGATCCTTTTAGTATTCTGATTCAACGGAAATTTGGATACGTATCCTTACATCACAATACATGTACCTACATACATATATATATATATATATATATATATATATATATATATATATATATATATATATATATATATATATATATATATATATATATATACATATATATATGTACTTGTAATTTTTTATCAGTTACAGGCAATTTCAATTAGAAAAATGACTTTATTGAACATGTTACGTTTGTTCATGAAATTCATAACTTTCTCAGAAGTTTTGATGGATTGAAATTGATTTGGTGTTTATTAATTTTTGAAAAACTCAACCATCTATCATAAAAAACAAATTTACGTGCTATTAGTCGAATATTAGTAGTTAGGTCTGATAATATTGGAAGGTAAAGGAAACCACAGAAACACTTAACCACATAATGTTCGAAATGGAATTATGAAAAATTGAAAAAGGACCAAAGAAATATAGTGAAAAAGAAGAAATTGATAAGTAGGGTAATTGAGAAGGAAAGAAAATATTTCAATTTAATAATAAATCTTCAACTTACATGAACCTCATATGATCCTAAACTTTATTGTGTTTCCATGTTATTTTACTGTTTATTGTGTTTCCATGTTATGTCTTAAGAATTTATAAATTAATTTGAATACAGGCTACTGTATTATATTTTGTTTAGTTTTAAGTCACGTACAGGTTCACACCTCTGTGATTATTGTTTATACCTGTAGCTTCATAGAATAAACCATATTATTATAATTATATATATATATATATATATATATATATATATATATATATATATATATATATATATATATATATATATATATATATATATATATATATATATATATATATATATATATATATATATATATATATATATATATATATATATATATATATATATATATTTTATATATATATATATATATATATATATATATATATATATATATATATATATATATATATATATATATATTATATATATATATATATATATATATATATATATATAAATATATATATATATATATATATATATATATATATATATATATATATATATATATATATATATATATATATATATATATATATATATATATATATATATATATATATATATATAATATATGGGTCATTCCATGTCAAATCGACCAGTAGTTGGAATCGACCACTTTCGAATTCGATGAAAGTTGATCATAAGTTTTCTTTTTTCATAAAACGAAGATTTGCCGAAGCAGAAATATTAAAAAAAATTTTTTCGGAAGTTATTCAAAATTTCACTATTTTGTCAATTTGACAACTTTGTTTTTTGAATATCTCGGAAACTATCATAGGTACGAAAATAAACTTTTCTTCATTTCAAAGTAGCTACTTGGAGCAACAGAAAAAAAATACCTTGAAAAAAAAGATTTGAAAAATGAAAAATTTGTAAAGTTTTGAATTTTGAAAAATCCTCAAAATCGACTATCGGCATTAAATTTTGAGCTCAAATTTTTTTATATAATATCTTTGAATGATATTAAGAGATCCTGAAATTTTCAGAGGTGTGTTTTTTCGTTTTTCAAAAATAAAAATTTTTGAATTTTGGTATAAAAAAATTAAATTTTCATTTTCATCTCTAAGTCAAATATCGACATTGAATTTTGGGCTCAAATTTGTTTATATAATATCTTTGAATGATATTAAAATATCCTGAAATTTTCAGAGTTGAGTTTTTTTATTTTTCAAAAATAAAAACTTAAATTTTGGCATAAATTTTTTTTATTTTCATCTATAAGTCAAGTATAGTTAAGGAAACATGTAGTTTTGTAATTTTATGACATTAAAACGTAAAAACAGAAATACAATCTAAATTAAATTCTCATTTATTTGGTAGGTATAGCGTTTCAAGCCTTAGCTTATTATATTTTTGTTTTGGTGAGTTGTTTTTTTCCACTCCTGATGTTGATGCCTCATTTCTTCTCCTCAATCTGAAATAGGTTAAAGTGATATGAATCTTCAAATTACTCAATATTCAAAATTGATAAAATTCTAATATTCAAAATGACGTTCTGTTTAACTGGGTTTTATTGCTGGTTCATCGACGATCTGCTGGTTCATCGTGAATATCAGTATTCTGTAACGACCTCCTTCTCCTTCTAGAGATGTTGATAGCGTTTTTATTCTTATTACATCATTCGAAATAGGAACGGAGCATGACAACTACGTATCCCTTGTACTTGTAAAACATTTTTAAATCGTTTATTAGTTTCACCTCAGCATGTTGAATTTGCTCATTCGAGACGAAGTGACAATTTATTCCTTTGAGGCCTCGATAGACCAGCGGTAAGGTGTACCGTTTGTAAACCGAGGATTGTGGGTTCGAGTCCCACCTTGCTCTTGGGTGTTGTTATGTCCGGAATTTAGTGGTTCTATATATATGATTAAATTGTTGGGTA
>JARQZK010005134.1:135000-172500 GCA_030704885.1 Cynegetis impunctata | reverse complement strand
ATACGTATTATGGTGATTAATATTATATTTTTTCATTAAATTCTGAAATTTGTTGTTGAAAAATTCCTTTCCTTGATCCGACTGTAGATTCTTAGGCCTTCGATTACTTCACTCGAGTATATTCGAAAACGCACGAGTGACTTCTTCACCTTTCTTCGTTTTCAATGCCCATATAAACTTTGAAAAACAATCAATGACTACAAGAATACATTTTTTTCCCTTATTTTCACGAGCATACATGTCCATCTGACCCAAATCACATTGCCACAAGTCATCTTATCCCTTAATGATTGTACGTCTTCGTATGAAATTTCTATGTGTTGGTTTATGTAGTTCTTCAACCACTTGATCGTGAATGTACCATCATCGATTAAGGTTGATGATTTATCAACTTAAAATTTATCATTCAGCTTCTTAAATCTCTATGATCTGACGATCACCAGATATTATCGATCGTAGTTCTTGGTGATTTATTAACTTCAATTTTATCATTTAGCTTCTTCAATTCATTTCCAAGATTTGTAATTTTCTCATCAATAATATTTTGTCCTACTATGCATATTCAATTCGTGAGTTCCAAGCACCTCACCCGAAATTTTCCTCAGTTTCTTTTCGAGTAAGTCTTGTTATCTCATTAGTTTAGTATCAAGGGTGGCTTCCACACTTGTACGATATTGAAATATTGCTTCAGTTGTTTATTTTGTTCATTAATGTCTTTTTTCATCTGATTGAGAGATTTATTCATTGAATTCTTGAAAGAATAGAATTTATCTCCTAATTTTCCGGTATCTTCGACTGTAGATTCAATCGCTTGATTGAGTTTAGAAATATCAGGTTCACCTCATTCGTCTTAGATTCCACGTACTCTTTCGTAGCAGCATCCGAATCAATTGTTAGTATTTTAACGTTACAGAGTTTATGCGCACCAAAATCAAAGTCACCTTGCGCATTCGTGGGAAATCCTTCAATCTTCATACGTTTCACGTGAGATGTACAAGACGAGCGACCATACTTAGCAATCGGCATGATTAGATTTAATAGTTCTTAAATCTACTTAAGTATATAACATTAGCTTCACGAAGCTCCTCGATAATTGACTCGATTTAATTGTCATTAGAGGAATTTTCTACAACCTTAGAAGCGTATAATAAACGGAGTCGATCTACGATCGCATTCACATCATCCCAGTATACATACTCTATGGGTTTATTGTTATACGTTATCAATCCTTTTCCACTCTGCTGAGAATGAAGCAATCGCTTGATAATATATCTGTATTCATCACTCTTACTACTTCTGACTGGCTTTGTGGGGTCAAATCCCCTTTTATGTACATTTGTTATTTCCAAAATTCTTCCATAATTTTTTTTATCTTGATCGGTATATTCTTGAGGATCTTCCATAAAAATCAACTCATGAAGACCGTGGGTACCGGCAAATTGCCAACCTTCAATAATAATGTTACCGCTTTTTTTATCGAAATAAATTACACTGTTGCCCAGGGTCTTCTTCGATATCTCAGGATCGTATTTTGGGCCGAAAGTAGGATCAATATGTGTTGACTGATTCCAAGCCTGATTGACATATTCACGTACTAGTTCTGGATATTGTCCAAAGTATTCATTCAACTGCTCGGAATTTTTCAACTCGTTAAATAGTTGTTGTGATTTTCAAGATCATCTCCTACTAATATAGATTTATCTTCATCGTCGTCGTGAGCATCAGAGGGTTTCTCAATTTTAGATTCAGCAACTATATCTGTTGGTAGAAATCTTAGAGTGGAAACTATCTTCGATCGTTGAAATTTCGCTATTGGTTCAAACGGAGAGCTAGCGTAAGAATCCTCACCACCTTCACTAGGTTGATTGATTGATATTGACGGAGGATATTTCAACGGAGTCGATTGGAACGACTTCATGAACGGACCCGTTGTGTACGGACCCGTTGGGGAACCAAACCGTTGGTATCCGTTTGAAAATGGGGTTGTTGGAAATCGTAGTCGTTGTAACGCATGCTTGTTGAACAACTGAGTCGTTTTGGGTTGAATAGTTGCACGTTGAAGTATTGAAGCCACTTACTTATCCTCTATTCGTTTAAGACGTTCAGTTATTGGAGAAAATATTCGTTGAATCGTTTTATCTTCCTCAGACCGTCCCATCTTGAAAGCAGCATATTTTTTCCTTACATCTCTAACCAGCTGTTGAATCTTTAGTTTGCGTTGGTGCTCCTGAAACATGCTCTTGGACTCTTAACTCAATCTGCCCGATGATGGTCTAGTGACCGAAATTGCAATCGCAGTGTTAAAATTTTTCAAAATATTTTGTGATAATAAACGTAGTAAATTCAAATTTAGTTTTGTTCATCATGATCTTGGAAGTCATGATGATGAAAGAGAACTGAGCGTTAGCCTATTATGATTTCACTTTCATAAATTTATTAAAACCCATTCGATAATGTCCTTTGTTCAAGTTGAAATCCTTCACTATAACTATAAATCCATATTTATCTGCGTTCCAACACAGAGAGCATAATTCCTTGAATTCATCATACGTCATATCTGGACATAGGTTAATATCATCCTGTTTGAAAAAGACTATTATGTTTCCGTTATCACCTGTTAGATGTTTCTTCATAGAAACGTATGTTTGACATAGAAATGCTACATCAATAGACTTATGCCGACCCCTAGAATAATAATCCTTAATTTTATTCTGCTTGTCACCCATTATATCATCGAAAATGAAGATTGAATTCTCTTGTGCTTGACAAGGGTCAATGATCTCTTCACTTTCCTTGTATGGATAATATCCAATATCGGGTATACTCTTGGGACCTTGCTCCAATATGCGGTATTTGGGCTGATAAAGACTTTTCGAGAAAATATAAACGTTTTCAAATCTAAGTCCGTTCATATTGAAAAGTAAACTCAGTAAAGCTTTGGACATTCCTGACCCACTAAGACCAGCTATAAGAAATATACAGCTGTTTGGGAATAAATCACCATGTCTTTCAGCAATCTGATCCTCGAAAATATCTAAATTCTCAATCGGTAGCTTAGTTGTTTGTTGTATGACAGACATCTTGATACTAGTTTAAATTAAAAAAAACCTCTATATAAATATATAATTATTTAAAAGCAATTCGGTTTTATGTTTCCTTAGATATTGATAAATACATTTCAGAGGACAACAATATATTTTTCCATCAATTTTATTCCAACGTCTTCATCTTCTATTATGTTGCATTCAGTTTGTCGATGTTTATTTAAGCAATATATGGTTAGACCATACACTTTACATGATTATCATAAAATAAATATTTTTTAGGTAGAGAAGTTATTTTTACATTATAGAAACATCTTATTACAACAAGAACGAATATAGATATAAGCAGATATATTGATATGAATATATATATATATATATATATATATATATATATATATATATATATATATATATATATATATATATATATATATATATATATATATAGGTTATATATATATATATATATATATCTCTATATATATAATATATATATATATATATATATATATACAGGGTGAGTCATTGATATGGGAAAGCTTGATTGCACCTACACCGTTGATGATATCGAAACGAACCAAACGGTTCTGCAAATGGGAGGTCAGAGTGCAGTTCGTAAAATTATTTTGCCCTTTACAGGGTGTACCATTTTCACGGTGCAAATTTTAAGATACTTTCTTTAAATGGCACTCCATATATTTTTACACATATTTGAATTTGTCCTTTATTGAGATTTGTAAATTCGTTAAGTTTTTGCAAATCGCTTCAGCCGTTCAGAAGTTATTCAATTTTTTCTGAAAATTAATGCCTTTGCAGGCAGTTTTTTAAAAAATCGCAGGGCACTTGATTTTTTGAATATCAAGTTGTTATTTGGGCTGTGTCTAAGTAATTGTTCTGGGTATCTTCTGACAGAGAGATAATCTATTTTAATTGTGGCATTACCTTACTGTGACACATTGATTTTGGTACACTTTGAAAGGCCATATCTTGATTTTTTCAAATGGCACTCTATTTATTTGATTACTTAGTCGCATAGAACATGTCATTCTTCATCTTTTCTATATTCATGTTTTTTCCAAAAAGTTGATGGTTTAGAAGATAATTCACATTTCAAAAAAATCAACACATTATTTCATCTTTTAAACGAGTGACATGAAAAACAATTAATTCTGATAACAGACTTTCACTTGTTCATTGTTGTTATCCATGGCCTTCTATTGATTTATGCATTCAATTTCAGAAAATTGTCTTTTATTTGCGCGTTTCTGAGAAAAGTTCAAACTATCATATATTTTTGAAAAGGTAAAAAAGAGAAAAATTTTATAGTCTATAAATATACAGGGTATTCCATTTAAAAAAACATAAGTTTGCTTTATAACTCAAAAATAGTAAACATGTAACAAAAATTATCTACACCGATGCATTCTACGGAAAAAAATCTATAAGAATGTTATATTACCTTTTCGATAAGATGAAGGATAACGGCGATACGACGGGGATCCCAAAATGCAACATTTTCAAAAATGCCCTGTATCTTAAAAACTAAAAGAGTTATTGAAATTATGTTGACGGCATCTTCAGTTTTTCAAAAAAGTAGCACAGTGTCGCGAAAACCGCAACCCTCTATCTTTAAAAATAACGGAGATACCATTCAAAAGTACCTAAAATGGGACACCCTGTACTAAGCTTCTATAATTTGTTTTCAATAATTTCTCATCAAACTTTGAAATTGACGCCCGCAGTAGTTACGTTGACGTCTGTTATCAGAATTTATTGTTTTTCATGTCACTCGTTTAAAAGATGAAAAAACGTGTTGATTTTGTTGAAAATGTGAATTATCTTCTAAACCATCAACTTTTGGAAAAAAACATGAATATAGAAAAGATGAAGAATGACATATTCAATGAAACTAAGTAATCAAATAAATAGAGTGCCATTTGAAAAAATCAAGATATGGCCTTTCTAAGTGTACCAAAATCAATGTGTCACAGTAAGGTGATGCCACAATTAAATTAAATTATCTTTCCGTCAAAAGATACCCAGAACAATTACTCAGACACAGCCCAAATAACAACTTGATATTCAAAAAACCAAGTGCCCTGCGATTTTTTTAAAAATGCCTGCAAAGGCATTAATTTTCAGAAAAAATTGAATAACTTCTGAACGGCTGAAGCGATATGCAAAAACTTAACGAATTTACAAATCTCAATAAAGGACAAATTCAAATATGTGCAAAAATATATAGAGTGCCATTTAAAAAAATTATCTTAAAATTTGCACCGTAAAAATGGTACACCCTGTAAAGGGCAAAATAATTTTACGAACTGCACTCTGACCTCCCATTTGCAGAACCGTTTGGTTCGTTTCGATATCATTCACGGTGTAGGTGCAATCAAGCTTTCCCATATCAATGACTCACCCTGTATATATATATATATATATATATATATATATATATATATATATATATATATATATATATATATATATAGTACGTTTACTACGTTTATCATCACAAATTATTTTGAAGAATATAATACTGCGATTGCAATTTCGGTCACTAGACCATCATCGGGCAGATTGAGTTAAGAACTGAATACAGAATTATAGATTTGCGCTTACGGGTGGGAAAGAATTATTGCAGGTACCTAAATAGACAAGAGGAACATATTTCAAGAAGGGCTAATCGAGTGAATTTCCCAAATTGGTACAATACAATGTTCTTAGAAAAGTCGTTGTTGTTTGAATACACTAAATATAGGAGAATATATCAGGTCAATCTGGTCGTTCAGCAAGGTATCTTTTGCATTATGATTGAGTTTAAAAATTTCTAATGCTTCTAAGTAAGTAAGTTTGGTTCCTTTCAGTAATTTGTGCATGATTTTAAAATTATCTATTTGTGGAAATGGGTGGTGGTTTTCACGGCAATGATTTGAAAACGTTTAATCCGTTTTATTTTTCAAATAAGATTGTTGGTGTTCTTTAAATCTTGTCTTGAACGATCGACCAGTCTGACCTATAGGTATATACTCCTCTACATACAGGACAAATCAACTTATAAACTCCTGAACTTTCAAATTTTGAAGTGATATCTTTGGCATTGAATAAAAATCCTGAGAGTTTTGTCTTAGGTTTGAAAGCAATTTTAATATTAGATTTAGGTATGACATTAGCAACTTTTTCTATTAGAGGACCAAAATATGTTAAAGATGTGAATTTTTCCGATTTTTCTACTTTTAATTGGGGATATATGCTGTTGTACGCTAGTTGACTACGTTTCTTGTTTATCATTTTATCTATCAAACTTGTATGAAAACCATTATTTGAAGCAATTATTTTTATAGTCGAAATTTCTTTTGCTAAATTTGTTACGGATAATGGAATTGAAAACGCTCTGTGGATCATTGAATTAAAAGCTGAATGTTTATGGGAAAGTGGATGATTTGAATTTGACGGAATACATATATCCGTGAAAGTTGGTTTTCTATATATATCGAAACTCAAAGTATTATTATTAGGAAAGATAATAATAATAATAATAAGGACTTAATTGATTATGAGAGGCGAAGTCTAGTAAAGCTATTCTACTCAACCTCGAACTACAAAAAACGAAATATAATCAATGAAACAAAGTAACAAAATAAACAAAAAAAACAATATATATAAAAAAAGAGAAAGAAGAAAAAAATTAAGAATCTATATAAAATGAAATGCAAATAAATAATTAATGGAATAAAACAACTCAATGTGAAATGAAATAGAGACAAATAATGAACCAGACACGAAATAAAAAACAAAATAAACGCTTCTATCAGCGGATTCACAGGTAGAACGATGATATTCAACCCTCATGGAACATTTTAGATGCTTCAGAAAAAAATAATAATGAGTTACCAGTCGGTCAATTAATGAAACACTCAATTTTGCCTTACAATAATTCCATTCACTCAATAACTAAATTTACTCCATTTGAAATAATTAAAGGCCATATCAATATTCCAGATCCTTTTGACATGAACGATCATTTAACATTGTCATGTTACGTGCAAAATCACAAACAAATTGCAAAACAAATATACGACCAAATCCGAGAAAGAAACGCTAACGAAAAAGAATCTCGAATTGAAAAAGCAAATGAAAAACGATCAGATCCACCTAATTATTCTAACCAAGATACAGCTTACATAAGAACAACATTTTGTGATAAAAAGCTACCAAAATTCAAGGAAGTGAAAATAATTAAAGATGACGGTATATTACTACAGACAAATAAAGGCACACATCATAAAAGTATAGCACGAAAACCAAAAGTAAATCCAAATATCTTACAGGTACAAGAAAATGAAGTTTTGGATGACCCTGGTATACCTGGCATGTCGAATAGCGGCAATTGATAGCAACAACGGAGAAATCAGCGTAACAAAGCTGAATAGCCTTTTATTCCCCATTAGATTCGGAGCATGCAAAATAATTTATACTAAGCATTCATTTATTCATTACTTAGATTTAAGTGAAATAGTCAGACAAGCCAGATGCTTTGAACAATAATTTCATTCAAGTTAGACGGAGAGTCGTAAATGTAAACAGTTCAAATGAAAATCCTATTTCATATCACGACATAGTAAGCGGAATGTTAAGTAGAACAGAATTCTTAATTCAAACGCTACAGAGGAAAATTGAAAATATTTCACCACACATTCGAGCAAAACGAGGAATAAAGCTATAGAAATCTTACAAAGTAAACAAAAAGAAATT
The DNA here is from genome assembly GCA_030704885.1 of Cynegetis impunctata. Classification (NCBI taxonomy): domain Eukaryota; kingdom Metazoa; phylum Arthropoda; class Insecta; order Coleoptera; family Coccinellidae; genus Cynegetis; species Cynegetis impunctata. The sequence continues at coordinate 164,698 of JARQZK010005134.1, read as the reverse complement.
GTAGGTACACGAGGTCAACCTACAGGTGTCACTGTATACAAGATTGATAAATCATTATAATAAATCATTAAATACACTCTGGCAAAATCAAATCAAATTACAGAATAATTTGAGAAAGTTCCAATTGGTAATTATAACAACAATAGAAACTTATGAAAATTACATCACTTTCCAAGGAACTATAAGTCAAATAAATTCAGATTGTCAAAATATGATATCCTTTATAGATAATTTTGAAAATGCAATTTTATTCGCAAGATCTAATTCAATCCATCATTCAATTATTTCTAATAAAGAGATTAAAGAAATGATAACTTATTTAACTAAAATATATGAATCGTCACAGATTCAAAAATTCAAAAATACTTTAACGTATTATCAATTATTAGGTAACTTTCACAGAAAATAAAATTATATTTGCAATTCATATCCCAATCATGAGACCAAAAATCCTTGATTTTTACCATATTTACCCAGTTATCCAACATAATAAAATTTTTACACCAACCTATCCCTATTTGGCACGAACGTCACAAGAAGCTCTAGCACAAAAAGAAGAATGTCTAACTATCGAAGACATCTACTATTGCAGAGATAACATAATCTTAGAAGATAACTGTACACTTCAATTACTCTATGGAATACCACCCAATCAATGTATTACCACCGATCTCACCTTTGAACAATCTATAATTGAACAAGTAACCAGAGACGAAGTACTTATTATACCTGCAAAATCGAACCGTATATTATCAAAATGTACAAGAGATCAATTCCTGGAAACCAACCATCCTTCTTTAATCAAGATTCCAAAGGATGGCGAAATATTAATTGACCATTTGAAATTCAAAAATAATGAACAAATTCGCCAAGCAACAGCACTCATTCTACCTAAATTTGAAATATCAGTGACAAGAAGCAGAAGCAGCTTTCAAAGCTCTAATATATCGAAAATAGACTTTGATAGTCTTTATGAAATAAATAATTTAGCGAAGCAGCTAACACCAATTGAAGAACCGAGTATTCCAAACAAAATTTCGACGTCAATAACGAATGAATATAATTTGAGTACGCATTCGACCATTTGCAACAATTTTTGACATGATGCTGTAGTAACAGTACGTAACTAAATAAATATATTCAATTATTGATTTAACTTTTGGGTTATCATTTTTTGGAATCGAACCAATTTTTTATTAGAATCATACCTCAAACTTTGGCTTTTTGCGTTTCAAGGCACGTTGAATCCAAATCTGCAATCAAAAATAAGTTTATCCGCATTACGCAAGCCTCTTGAACAGGCTATAACTCAGGTATTACGCGTTGTATTTACACGGGATTTTTTTTATTCTACAGATATCGGTGTCTTCTATCTAATGCTGTGAAATACATTACTGTTGAAATGAGGTAAATATTTATTTTCGTTCGATTCCGTTGATATGTTACTCACATGCTTACCGTAATGTGTGTTACAGGCTAACAGAAAAGGGCAAAAGCTCATATCATCTTTCTTCACTAAACCACAAAAGAGATTTCAAGCCAGTATGGACTCACTTTCAGATGCTGCTATTGGGTTTGAGCCCTAAGAGGAATATTTTACAGAGAAGAAAGTACGACTTAATGAAGGGGATGAAAATTCGCCTCCAGTTGTTAGAGAGCATATCGAACTAGAAGAAACTTCAAATTTGAATCCATCTAATAAGGATAGCCTTCCTGACCCGGCCGGAGCAAGTCGTGCAGTTGACTTTCCTTCTACTTCGAAATTGAAACATGCAGATTCTGGTGTTCCTTCGGGAGACATTATGGCGATTACATAGGCCAAGATATACGGGCCCGTTCAAGTATTACGTAAGCAGATTTATTACAATTATTGACCCCTTCCTCCCCCTTGTCAGCAAGAATAAGCAAAGTTCTTACCCCCTCCCATGCTTACGTAAACATTGATACCTATATGCATTTGTCTTTCAATGTATTCTGTTTTTTTTTATTGATTCATAGCAGAAACCTGTTGCCTAGTAATCCGAATAGGCCACTTCTTGGACGACAGCATTCATTATTTCAACATTATTTTTACAATTTGAAGCAAGTATTGGCTTTCACGCCTATGTTCTGGATACCATTTGATGTATGGAAAATCAGGAAGATCTTGTTCGCCCGGTCCTGAATATGTGTTTGGTTTTCAAGCATAGACAATGTGTGGGTTGTCAATGTGTAAAAAAAACACTGCTGACGTAATCACAACCTCGACCCCCACCCCCCTTATCATCAAAAATAAGCAGAGCAAAGACCCTCCAGACCACCTATAGTGCTTACATAATACTTGAACGGCCCCTAAGCAACTACAGAAAAAGTGTTCTTCTAGAAAATTCTTGGACTCCTCCTGACAACTACGAGTTTCCTCACTCAACAAAAGCCGTCTCCGACCAAATAAAATTTTGTTAGACCACATCATTTGAAAAAAATGATTGGTTGGTTTTGTCCTCATCAAAGAAGGGGCTACTTTGTAAATACTGCGCATGGTTTACCAACCACAACGAAGGAGGATTCTGCAAAAATGTTACCCTAAAGACTTTAGTCACGGTTCCTCTTACTAACTTTAAAGAACTTACAGGGTCCGACGGTGTTCTAGAAAAGCAGAGCAGTCTCCAATACCATAAAGATGCAGTATTGGCTGGTAAAGATTTTTTTTAAACGTATCACAACCCTGAGCACGATGTGAGCAACATTGTCAATGCCTACAGACTCAATTTGTCACAAGAAAACAGAAAAAGTTTGTTGCCTATTGTCAAGCCTATAATAATGCTTGGTAGACAAAATATTCCTCTTAGAGGACATCAGCAACAATTTTAATAATCGTCATTCTGCTAATAACTTCGATATTTTACATTATATGGAAACAACGAGCAACACCAAGGACTATAAAAGAAAAAATTGAACTACAAGAACCTCAAGAAGACGCCGAAATAGTCAACAGCCAACTCAAAAATAAATCCTTCATTTTTTCGACTTAGGGATGGAGGAGTTACATACCCGTAAAGTGCAGCGTATACATAATAAACTGCAAGGTTGCTCTGTTATTCTTAGAAACCCATTTTTAGACTATAGATAAGAAGTGTACATTATAACCTATTGCATTAGCCTTCAATCACTTCTAAGCTTCCTCTTGAAGAGAACACATCTCTCTGTTAATTCATTTAGTATTGTAACTTTACCATTATTGTAATAATAATAATAATACATTGAAATAAACAGTTTTTAAAAACCGTCTTAGTGTCTCACGATACATATCTAACGTGTTCTTTTTCAAATTAAAGTTTTGTATTATGTCAGTTACAATTCTGGTTATTTGCTGTACTGTATTATGTTTCTCCTTGAAACCAAATTGATGATTGTCTCGCATGTTGATTTTTTTAATTATTTTTTTTAGACGATCCAGAATTATTTTTTCAGTTAATTTACTGACCATTGACAACAAACTTATTGGTCGATAACTATTCGGAATATTTGGATCTTTTCCCGTTTTGGGAAGGGGGAAAACTATTGCTTTTTTCCAACTGTTTGGCCAATATTGATGTTTTAAAATAAAATCAATAATATACATAAGTTGTACTTTGGCTTTTTTACTATTTTGTTTCAATAAGTTTGTTGTCAATTTCGTCGCGCCTGGCGCTTTATTTGGGAGTTTATTGATGAATTTTGATAGTTCGGTTGGGTTTGTTAACATGAATTGACAGTCCTTTTCATTAAAGTGAACTCTCGAAACTCACTCAACAGCTTAGAATGGAAAACGAAGCTCTAACTCTGGAAGTACAGAAATTGAACTACAAATTAAATGACATTGAGCAAAATCTACGAAATAAAAATTTGGAAATAATGGATGTTCCAGAAAAAAAGAATGAGAACCTAATTGAGATTGTCGCCAAGATCGGCTCTTACTTAAACTACGATCTCCAACCAGAGATATTAGATTTCGTTACCCGAGTACCAACAAAGTTACCTAATAAACCTAAAAATATAATAGTCGGTTTCAGAACAAAAATTGACAGAGATAACTTCTTCGCTGCTGTCAGAGCGAAACGCGCGGCGGAGCGTGGTAAACCAGGCTTTAAAGTCGAGAATATATCACCTAAATTGTATATTAACGAACACCTAACGACAAATAATAAAGCCATCTTCAAGGCAGCTAGGGATTCAGCTCGTGTGAGCGGCTTCAAGTTCGTTTGGACTCAAAATGGAAATATTCTGGCTAGAAAAGATGATAATTCTAGAATTCTACAGATTCGAAGCGACGCTGACCTGAAGAACATCAAATAGGTCCACAATGTGATATATCATCGTAAAAATACATATTTGATAATTTTAATGGATTGTACATCTTTACACATTGGCTACCAGAATGTAAGAGGACTACGGACAAAACTGGCTGATTTCAAGCTAAATTTACAATGCCATTCCTATGATGTAATATTTATAACTGAATCATGGCTAAATGACTCCATAACGGATGGTGAGTTTGCAACAGACGAATACTCAATATTCCGAAGGGATCGTCGTACTAGTGGTTCTTCAAAGAAAGATGGCGGCGGGGTGTTTATTGCTGTTAAAAACAATATAATTGCTACGCCACTGTTAGACTTTAATAGTGAAGCTGAGGATTCGTGGGTTCTCATCAAATTTAATGATGTTAATATATACCTCTGTTGTGTTTATCTTCCGCCGGGGGAAGATTACGTAAGAGCATCAGCATCGTTTATTGCTAAGTTTGAAGTTAATAAACGTACTATTGGTGACAATTGCATTTTATTGTGTGGTGATTTTAACTGTCCTTCGATCAAATGGGTGAGTAATAATAATGAGAATTTTTTAGAGCCAACAAACATTGAGAATAGATTTGCGAATCTTATGGACATGTTTAGTTTTTCCGAACTTATTCAATTTAATTGTATCCTTAATGAATACAATAAAATACTAGATCTCGTACTTTGCGACAAATGTGAAATCAAATGTGTAAAACGAAATGAAATCCCATTTGTAGAAGTTGACAGTCACCATCCGCCGATCGAATTTTTATACACTTTCAAATCACAACATTATCTGAGAGAACATATCAGTAGTTACAGATTTAATTTTAGAATTGCAAATTATGATGTTGTAAATGAGAAGCTTTCTTCAATTGATTGGAATATTTTACTGGGCGACGGGGATGTTAATATGAGAGTTAATAAATTTAGCGCTACTGTAAACAATGTTATACTTGAGTCTATTCCAAAAAGTAAAATTAATAAAAAATTTCCTTTATATTTCTCCAAAAATACTATTAAAGTAGTTAAAGAAAAAAATAAATTCCATCACAAGTGGAAAAAATATCATAATTTTCATGATTTTTATCGATTTAGGGAGCTCAGAATGAAATCTAAGAGGCTCATCGCCTCGGATCACAGAAATCACTTGACCAAGATTGAACAAAATATACAAGAGGATCCAAAAGGCTTGTTCAAATTTGTCTCTCGAAAAAGCAAATCTAGTCGGTTTCCGAATATGATGTTGATGAATGATGGTAGAAGGGGGGGTGATTCTGGGGAGATCGCCGATCTGTTCGCGGAATTTTTTGAGGGTGTGTATGAGCCCGACGATGATGTTTCTGCCTCTCTCGATGGTGTGGAGAACCTCTATAGCGGTGTATACTTATCTAATATTTGTATAACTAAAAAGGAAATACTGGAGGCATTACGAACCATCAATACGTCGAAGGGATCTGGACCTGATGGTATTCCACCATTGTTTTTGAAATGCTGTGCTGATAGTTTGGTTTTGCCTTTAAGTATATTATTTGATTATTCACTTAAGACAACTGTTTTTCCAAATGAGTGGAAATTATCATCTATAATACCAATTTTTAAGAACGGTAGAAGTGATCTTATTCAGAATTACCGGCCTATTAGTATTATATCTGCTATTCCCAAGTTGTTCGAAGGTCTCGTATACCAGTATATCGCTAATCATGTGAAAAATATCATAATTGAAGAACAGCATGGATTTATCAAAGGGAGAAATTTAGAAACAAATTTAATACAATTCTCAGAGTATCTTTACGAAGGCCTAGATGACCGAACTCAAATTGATGTAGTTTATACTGACTTCAAAAAAGCCTTCGATAAATTGAGTCATACTATACTAACTAGGGGTCTCGCTGAGGTGGGGATTTGTGGAGATCTACTTAGATGGCTTTCATCTTATATAAAAAATCGATCTCAATATGTAGTTGTAAACGGAGAATCATCAAATACTTACTATTGCACATCTGGTGTGCCGCAGGGCTCACACTTAGGGCCTTTACTTTTTATTATATACATGAATAGCATAAAACCTTGCTTTAAGGATACTGAGTTCCTGTTGTACGCTGATGACCTTAAGTTCTTCAGAAGGGTTAAAAGTATCGACGATTGTGTACTAATTCAAAATGATCTGAACAGACTTCAGGATTACTGTCGAGCACGATACCTATTTCTAAGTTTCGAAAAGTGCCATAAAATTACATTCACTCGAAATCGTCAACCTATACAATTTCAATACACCATTAATAATGATCTTCTCCATGAAGTTGATAATATCACAGACTTAGGTGTCCTGTTCGACAGCAAACTTCTATTTGATTTACACGTCGAAAAAATTATTACTAACTCCAACCGAATGCTAGGTTTCATCATCCGCCAGGGCAGACTCTTCGAGGGCAATAAAACATTTTTAACTCTATATTATTCTTTTGTTTATAGTAGATTAAATTTCGCATCCACCATCTGGAATCCACAATATAACTGTTACATAGATAGACTGGAACAAATTCAAAAAAGATTTCTCAGGTTTTTAGCTTATAAGAATAATATCACTGTAATCAATCATGATTATTCACCTTTGAGGGAAGCTTTCGGACTTGTGAGCCTTTCGGACCGGCGGAGGATAACAGACGTTTTGTTATTGTTCAAGGTTGTTAATAACATGTTATCGGTACCAAGAATTTTAGAGATGATACCGTTTAGGACTCCAGATTTGAGGCTACGTAATAATAACCTATTTTATATTCCATATAGACGTACAAACTGTTCTCATAATTCTCCTCTTCACCGAATGATGGATTGTTACATGACATTCTTTTTTGGTGTAGATCTTTTTAATACCACATACTTGTCGCTCAAACGATCGTTGAAGAAGGGTTCCTCATAATGAGGATAAAACTAATATATGTATGTGTTATAAATTATATTCATGATAAAGGGTTTTCTTTTTTATATGTATTATGTATGTGCTTATATGTTATACCAATTTTAATTTGAATTGCATGATGTATTTTTCTTGTTAATAAGCGAATACTCTTTTTGGGTTAATACCTGTTTGTGTTCCTGATTATCTTAAATAAATAAATAAATAAATAAAGTGATAGTTTTTCCCGATGATTCGAGCACAGTATGTTTTATCTCATTTTGAGCATCGTCGTCATCCGCACCTATGTCATGTATTTGTTGATAAGTTTCGGACAATAACTCAGCTTTTTGTCTGTCCGTAATGTAATTGATTGAGTTATGAATAAGTGTGGGTATAGATATTAGAAGGTTCTTTTCTAAGTATTTTACTCATTTTCCATAGAGTCGAGTTTGTTGGGCTTAAGTTTTCTAATTTTTTGTTCCAAGCATCATTGCGGAAAGTACTGATTTGTCTTCGTATTTCTGATATTAGTAAGTTCATTCTACGTTTGTCTGTGATGTCTTGATTAACTTGCCATTTTTTCCTTATTTTATTTCTACTTTTAATTAGATTGATTATGTCGTCCGGATTTTTTTCTGGTGATTGCTCATATTTTATTTTGTTAGTTGTTTTGTTTCTGGCGTCAATGAGTATTTTTGTGAATATATTAACCTCGCTTTCTAATTCTTCTTTCGATTGTATATTATTGTTAATGTTTATAGCCCTATCTACGAGCGACCTATATTTGCTCCAGTCGGTTTGTCTATAATTGAAAACTGTTTTTTGCGTTTTGTCTCTTGGTAATCCTTTAAGACAGAATACAACTGGATTATGATCGGAGTTTAATTCTGGTTGAGAAATAGGTTGTGTAATATTATTGACGTGTGTATTTAAAATTAAGTCTATAGGGAAAACATAATAAGCGATACGCCCCCTACCGGTGTCGGTACTAGAGCATGGGAGATAGATTGCTTTGTTTACATCTGTTTACGTGTATTTTATATGAGAAGTTGTTGAGTTTTAATTGTATTTTGGATCGTTTACAAACGTTCAGAAGAGATGAATCACTATTGTTGTGTATTCTATTGTTCATATTGGGCAAAAAAAAACCGAATATAGCTTACATACCTTTCCGAAAGCTGGACAATTCAAATTTGCATTCCAAAAAAAGTTGGGAAACAAGGAAATGATGGATAGAAGAAAGGTGTGGATTCATAACTTGAAGATTGAAAAAAATGTCTGAACATAAGAGAGTTGTTCTTTACAGTTTACTGAGAATAATTATTTTCCCTGCAGTTAGTTTGTGGATTATTCCATATAGAATTATACCAACTAATGATGTGCAATTTTCAGCTAACCGAAAACGTAGAGTTTTTGAAGTCTAATGCTATTCCAACGAAAAATGTTCCACTTTTATCGGAATCTGAACCTGGGCCATCATCCAGAGATTCTAGATTATTGTATTTTCTTTCATGTAACAACCAGAGATACTATTAAAATAATAATAACAAATGATGTTTATTTGCACAACCAAAATAACAGTTTATCATAACATCAAGAATATGAAATAAATCTGGACTCTATAGCTAGGTAAAAACTAAAATATTCAATTATATAACCAGGAAAACAGAGATTCTATCGAAAAAACTAGTCTCTCAGAAGTCCACCGTACTTTTAGGATAGCTGTTATACGTCAGGAAAATTCAAAAAATATAATAACTTATTACGTTCAAACCATTCAAGCAGAGTATTCATATTCATTCTTCTTTCATTTCATGTTGTTTCTTTCAGTTTAGCTGGTAAGTACTTAGTTTTGTCCATTATACTCAAAAATTCTTCAGTTCGTAATGAAAGTAGACACGTCAGAGATGTTTTCTTGAAACTTTTTTTATTTTTTAAATAAATAGGTGTTCTATTATACAGCCTTTTCATGAGGTATACATAGTTCCTTCAACCAATTAATTTATTCGTCCTCTACTTTATTTTATGATTGATTTTCATGTTCAATGATAAAAACTCAGTGTAAATTTCAACTTGATGTAGGTAGATTATCTACTGTTGAACAGAGATAAAATTGTCCTCAATCCAAACACAATATATCACAGGAAAATACAAAGTCAAAAAAAAAACACAAATTACGACGATAAACGTTCGAAAACTCAAAACGAAATGAACGTAAATACCATTACAACCAATGTAAACAAACAGCTAATCTCCCATGCTCTAGTACCGATATTAGCCGTTCCGGCACTACGATCTTAATTTCGGACGCCTATAGGGAAAACATAATAAGCGATACGCCCCCTACCGGTGTCGAATATTACTAGAGCATGGGAGATAGATTGCTTTGTTTACATCTGTTTACTTGTATTTTATATGAGAAGTTGTTGAGTTTTAATTGTATTTTGGATCGTTTAAAAACGTTCAGAAGAGATGAATCACTATTGTTGTGTATTCTATTGTTCATATTGGGCAAAAAAACCGAATATAGCTTACATACCTATCCGAAAGCTGGACAATTCAAAGTTGCATTCCAAAAAAAGTTGGGAAACAAGAAAATGATGGACAGAAGAAAGGTGTGGATTCATAACTTGAAGATTGAAAAAAAATGTCTGAACATATGGTGACGTCATCGAGAAAACCGCCAAAAAACGCCTGCTCTGACGGGGCAGGAATGAACACAGAGCCGACGCGAAGAACAGAGAAGACAGCAAGAATAAAGAAAATGGCTACAATGGCAATGGTGCTCTAAAATTGATGTTAATGTAAAACTAAAATGAAAGTTTAGTTGTAATAAAAATAATTATCAAAATCAGTATACAGTCCATTCTATTGAAGTCCTAACATATTTTGGACCTTCTGAACCGGATGAGTGAAGAAAATTGAGGATTCGTCCATAGTGAAGTTACGAAGACATCGAAAAGATAAACCAAGGTGAGTCCTTTCCAGAACTTTCCCTTCCTTTATCAGTGTCGCTGAAGTAACATAATATTTAAATATTTTTGCGAAGATTCTTGAGTTTCGAACAGTTGATTCGTGTGCTCTGAAAAAGACATAATGGCTGAAGTCGAACAGATTAAATTGTTGAAACGGAAACGTGGTTCGGTTAAGCATAAATTAACTTGTTTCATTAATTATCTTGATCGGATTAAGTTCAATTTTGAGCAGGATTCTTTTGAGTTATCTAATAAAGTTTTGAATGAATTGAAGATTAGAGTGAATAATTTCGAATTATTGCTGGAACAATTTGAATGTTTTCAAGTAGATATTGAAGGTTTGTGTGATGAAATAGAGTTGGATGAACAATATAAAGAGCGTGATGATTTCACGAATTTGTACTTGGAATATCTAGCAGATGCAAGATTTATTGTTTCAAAATGTTCACATGATCAGTCAAGTGCTAGTGTTCAAAGTCATGAGAGTAATAATGGGTTTAAAACTTCAGTTCAGAAAAAGGAACCGGAAGTCAGGTTACCTCCCATAAGTTTGCCTATATTTAATTCGAATTTGAATAATTGGTTAGAGTTTAAAGATACTTTTCAATCACTCATTAATAATAATGAAAGTTTGACGGATATACAAAAGTATCATTACTTGAGAGCAAGTGTACAAGGTGATGCCCTTAAAATTATAAGCAGTGTGGAATTTTCTGCGAAATCCTATAGTATTGCATGGGAGAATTTATGTGTGAGATTTGATAACTCTAGAATGCTTAAGGATAATCATATTAAAGCCTTATTCAATATGGAAACTGTGACTAGGGAATCTGCGGAAGCTCTACGTGATCTTTTGGATGATTTAAACAAAAATATGAGAGCATTAACGGCATTGTCTTTGCCCACTAAGCACTGGGATGCTTTGATTGTTTATGTCGTTGTTACTAAATTAGATAAGTTCACATCCCGAGAATGGGAAAGACATAAGCTGTCGAAAAAAGCGGACCCAACCTTGGATGATTTAAAAGAATTCTTGAAGGATAGAGCTGATTTCTTGGCCTTATTAGATTCAAAACAAAATACTCAAATTAGAAAGTCGGGTAAATGTGCATTATTTGCTCACGATGACAAAAATTCGTGTTTTATATGTAATGAAGCTCATAGAGTTGCGAATTGTCAACAGTTTTTGAAGTTGCGCCCAGAGCAAAGATGGGAAAAGATTACACAAATAAAGTTATGTAGTAATTGCTTAGTAAAGGGTCATTTTGCACCAAAGTGTAAATGTAAAGCCGCTTGTACGAGCTGTAAAGGCAAACATCACATATTATTACATAATCCTAATTATCAAAGTAAAAAAGTGAACAATGAAGTCGATGCTACTGCGGTGGAAAAACAGAACAATCAAACATTAACATGTTCTTATGCCAATAATAATAATAATGTTTTGCTGGGTACAGCTCTCATAAATGTTAAAGATACTCAGGGTAATATACATCAAGTAAAAGCAGTGCTGGATTCGGATAGCCAGTCATGTTTTATCACTGAGGAATTATGTAAAAAACTTGGGATTCAAAGAGAAGAAACTAATATAAATATTTCTGGAATATCAAGTTCTTTAGCAACGGTCAAGTATAGATGTCACATATCCATCCGTTCACGTATTAATGATTTTCATTCCACAATTTCTTGTTTTGTTTTGAAAAGAATTACTGACAATTTGCCGATTTTTAATTTGGATATTTCAAAGTGGAATATTCCATCAAATATTGTATTGGCCGATCCAGAATTTAATGTTTCAAGCAAAATTGACTTACTTATAGGAGCGGAGATTTTTTGGGATTTATTAAGGAATGGTAGGTGGAGTATGGGGAATGGTATGCCCCTACTTCAGAATACGGTTTTCGGTCATATTGTGTCCGGATATGTACCAATATGTGCCTTAAATAATCGTTGTTACCTAAGCTATGAAAGCTTGCATGAATCTTTGGAGAAATTTTGGAAAACGGAAGAAGCATGTTATACCCGTTTATTTTCAAATGTGAAAGTCATTTTGTTGAAAATGTTTCAAGGTCAGATAGTGGACAGTTTATAGTTAGAATACCTTTGAAAATGTCATTTAGTGAGTTAGGTGATTCAAAAAACTTAGCACTGAAAAGATTAATAAATTTGGAGAAAAGGTTCATTGCAGATTCGAATTTGAAAGAAATGTATTTTGCGTTCATGAAAGAATATGAGGAATTAGGTCATATGTCGTTAGTAAGTAATTTGGATGATTTAGAATATTCCTATTTCCTACCGCATCATGGGGTACTTAAAAGGGATAGCATCACCACAAAATTAAGAACTGTGTTCGATGGTTCAGCTGTTACCTCGTCTGGCAAATCAATAAATGACATACAATATAAGGGTGCAGCACTTCAAAATGATATTATGGACATATTATTGCGGTTTAGAATGCATACGGTTGTTGTCACTTCAGACATTACAAAAATGTATAGATGCATTTTAGTGCATCCAGATGATAGACACATGCAAAAAATATTGTGTCGTACTTCACCGTCAGATCCCGTGTCAGTATTTGAATTAAACACAGTTACTTACGGTACTGCTAGTGCACCATTTTTGGCAATACGATGTGTTAGACAATTAGCTGCAGAATATGCGGAAAGATACCCTGTGGCAAGTAAAATAATTTCTCAAGACCTATTTGTCGATGATTTGTTAACTGGATTCGAGAATGAGGATAAAGCTTTTGAAATCTGCAAGGATATTTTCCATATTTTGAATTCAGCTTAATTTTGCTTAAGGAAGTGGAATTCGAACAAGCCTGAATTTTTAGAAAAATTTAATACAGTTTTCGAAACTGAAAATCCTTACAATATTTTGAGATTAGCTTACCATGAAAAGATCAAAATTTTAGGTTTACAATATCAAAGTCAAATGGATCATTTATCTTATCAAGTTACCATAGGTGATTCAAAGGAAGCTATTACAAAGAGAACAATTTTATCTCAAATATCGAAACTGTATGATCCACTTGGTTTGGTGAGTCCCTGCATTATTTTAGCAAAAATATTAATACAAAAGTTATGGCTTCACAAAACAGCTTGGGATGCATCAATACCTCATGAATTGGAAAATTATTGGTTTGAATTAAGAAACGATCTGGACAAGTTGAACACACTCCAAATAAAGAGACATGCAATAATAAATGGTTTTAAGATAATTCAATTGCATATGCTTCAAAGGACGCATTTTCAGCGGTAATCTATCTAAGAAGTGAAGATGATAACGGATGTGTTCATGTCTCATTATTATGTTCCAAGACAAAAGTAGCACCTGTGAAGGTTTTAACGATTCCACGTCTGGAACTTTGTGGTGCTCTTCTATTGGCTCGATTAACTAAGAACGTTATACAAGCAATTCCGTATGAATTTGATGTTTACTTTTGGTCAGATTCTCAAATCGTTTTGCATTGGTTACATAAGGAACCATGCTCATTGCAAGTATTTGTATCACATAGAGTTTCGGAAATACAGAGTCTTACTGATGTAAAACGATGGAGTCACATAAATACAAAAGAAAATCCCGCAGACACAGCGTCAAGGGGACTTTTTCCCAGCGATCTTGTGAAATGTTCCATGTGGTGGAACGGTCCATCATTTCTTATGGCAAGGACAATTGGCCTGTGCAGTTTAAATTATGTAACTCATTTGACTTACCTGAGGTAAGAGCAGAAAGCTCATGTTGCGTGGCTAAAGTTGATTTAAACATTTTTCAAAGATATTCGAGTTTGAATAGATTGCAGAGAGTAATGGCTTACTGTAATCGTTTCATTTCTCATTCAAGGAGAAAAATGAAGCCTGTTGGCCCTCTTACGGCTGATGAGTTGGAAAGAAGTTTAAAGGGCTTAGTACGCTTGGCACAATATGATAGTTTTAGCGATGAAATCTGTATATTGACTCAAAACAAGGATTTAAAGTCGACTATTGAGCTTATGCCCATTTTTAGATACAGATGGGTTACTAAGAGTGGGAGGCCGACTAAAGCATTCCTTCGTAAAATTTGATATGAAACACCTATTGTTACTCGATGGCAAGCACATTTTGAGTCAGTTAATATTTCATAACGAACACTTGAGACTTCTTCATGCAGGACCTCAATTACTTCTTGCAACTGTGAGACAAAAATTTTGGGTAACATCAGGTATGAATGTGGCGAAAAGAACGGTTAGATCATGTGTTAGATGTTTTCGGTATAAACCTAAACCTGCTCATGCCATTATGGCAGATCTACCATTTTCTAGAGTGAACATTTCAAGCCCGTTTACCATAACAGGAATTGACTATGCCGGTCCATTTTTATTAAAAGATAGAAAAGGTAGAGGTTGTAAGACCTACAAGGCTTACTTGTGTTTGTTTATCTGCTTTGCAACCAAAGCCATTCACTTAGAATTAGTAACCGGTCTAGATACTGAATCGTTCATAGCGACTTTGAGGAGATTTTGTTCTAGAAGGGGCATGCCAGCCCACATTTATTCAGATAATGGCTCTAATTTTGTGGGAGCTCAAGGAAAATTGCAATCATTGTTCAGATTTTTGTTAGAAGCTCAAGAATCTATTGAAAATTATTGTAGCACAAAATTAATTAGTTGGCATTTTATTCCACCAAATTCACCAAATTTTGGAGGGCTATGGGAGTCAAATATAAAAGGGGTAAAGTATCATTTATACCGTGTTGTAGGAGAAACTATTCTCACTTATGAAGAATTCAGCACATTTCTAAATCAAATTGAAGCGACACTGAATTCCAGACCACTTTATCCTATGTCTTCTGATCCTAGTGACCTTGTTCCCTTAACTCCTTCTCACTTTTTGGTTGGAAAACCCTTGATGAATTTGCCAGAGGAAAGGTTTCCTGATGATGTTAAGATGAACAGACTATCACGCTACCAACTTATCCAACTGATGCATCAGGGATTTTGGCGCCAATGGTCAAAATTGTATTTGACTCATCTCCAAGAAAGAACAAAATGGAAGACTACAGTCTCCAGTGTCAAATTGGATACTTTGGTTCTGATCAAAAACGAAAATTTGCCACCAGCAAGATGGCTTCTGGGAAGAATAATTCAACTGCATCCTGGAAATGATGGATAAAGACAGCGAATGGGACGCTGAAACGAGGGATCACCAAAATCTGTGCCTTGCCCTTACCTGACGGTGAACCCGAAACAGAAGTCTTGAACACCGGAGGTGTCCAAGGGGGGGAGTATGGTGACGTCATCGAGAAGACCGCCAAAAAACGCCTGCTCTGACGGGGCAGGAATGAACACAGAGCCGACGCGAAGAACAGAGAAGACAGCAAGAAGAAAGAAAATGGTTACAATGGCAATGGTGCTCTAAAATTGATGTTACTGTAAAACTAAAATGAAAGTTTAGTTGTAATAAAAATAATTATCAAAATCAGTATACAGTCCATTCTATTGAAGTCCTAACAACATAAGAGAGTTGTTCTTTACAGTTTACTGAGAATAATTATTTTCCCTGCAGTAAGTTTGTGGATTTTTCCATATAGAATTATACCAACTAATGATGTGCAATTTTCAGCTAACCGAAAACGTAGAGTTTTTGAAGTCCAATGCTATTCTAACGAAAAATCTTCCACTTTTATCGGAATCTGAACCTGGGCCATCATCCAGAGATTCTAGATTATTGTATTTTCTTTCATGTAACAACCAGAGATACTATTAAAATAATAATAACAAATGATGTTTATTTGCACAACCAAAATAACAGTTTATCATAACATCAAGAATATGAAATAAATCTTGACTCTATAGCTAGGTAAAAACTAAAATATTCAATTATATAATCAGGAAAACAGAGATTCTATCAAAAAAACCACTCTCAGAAGTCCACCGTACTTTTAGGATAGCTGTTATACGTCAGGAAAATTCAAAAAATATAATAACTTATTACGTTCAAACCATTCAAGGAGAGTATTCATATTAATTCCTCTTTTATTTCATGTTGTTTCTTTCAGTTTAGCTGGTAAGTACTTAGTTTTGTCGATTATACTCAAAAATTCTTCAGTCAGAGATGTTTTCTTGAAACTTTTGAAAGTTTTTTTATTTTTCAAATAAATAGGTGTTCTATCATACAGCCTTTTCATGAGGTATACATAGTTCCTTCAACCAATTAATTTATTCGTCCTCTACTTTATTTTATTATTGATTTTCATGTTCAATGATAAAAACTCAGTGTAAATTTCAACTTGAGGTAGGTAGGTTATCTACTGTTGAACAGAGATAAAATTGTCCTCAATCCATTGAAGTTAAATAAGGTGTTTCCGTTAGTATTATTACTATTGCAGTTCCAAAAGTAGTGTTTACCATTTAAGTCTCCAATAACAAGTACTTTACGGCCGGTATTGAACAAGCGATTTAGGCAGATTATTGAGAATTTGTTTGTCGGGCTATTGTAAACTGAAATTATGGTTATATTGTTGGCAATTTGGATCCCTACATTCTCCAGTGTAAACAAGTATAGGAAATTCCCAGTCTAACAAGAATAGCCACACCGCCATAACCTTCATGACCATTTTGCCGGCCTTTCCTTATTACTTTATATCCCTTCATTTTAAATTTATGACTAAGCTTTAGTTTTGTTTCATTAATTAACATAATATCAATTTTACGGTGTTTTAAAAAATGTAAGAGCTCCTGAGTTTCAATTTTAACTCCATTTGAATTGCACATTTTATAATTAGAGTCCATTATTTTCTAGGTTTCAAATTCATTTTTTAGTTCATTGAAATTGGGCTCCCCAGTTTGCACATTTGGATAGGAACGAGTATTTTGTTCACTCACACTTTTTTTTAGTTTTCTTTTCTCCCACTGGTTTACAGCTGGAACTAGAGCTGAGATGTACGTCACAGGACTTGTTAGAGTTTTTGGGTTATTTACCGGTTTTCTTCCTCGAACGATTTTTTGATATACGGGGCATCCGTCGTTATTAGCGGGATGATCCCCGTTACAGTTTGCATATATTGCTGGTTCTGAGATTGTTTTTGTACAATCTTCCGTTAAATGTTCCTTGGCACACTTTAAGCACACTGGTTTCGCATGGCAATTTGAAGTCGCGTGTCCCCATAATTGGCATCGATGGTATTGTATGACCTGTTTCTTATTTATAAGTCTAGTCCAATAGACTTTTGTGTGGTTGATTATGTATACGGCCTTTCGTAAGGATTTGAGCTTTGTTTGATTGTCAGTTATTACCATGTATAGTGGATTCCTAGTTCCTTTCATATTAGTTTTTAAACTGAAGCTGTGAAATTCAACTTCCTCAGCCTCTGAAGGAATTTTAATTTTTTTAAAGTTATTTTCGTTCTCCATGAAAATAGTTGTTCTGTCTTTTCCATATTTAATGTAAAATTTACCTTCTGCAATAATCGCGATATTTTTGATAAAATCATTATGATTTTTCAAGTGTCCGTGTAGAACAATTGGTGGTGGTTTTAGATTTTTTTTTGAGCTTACATTTGCCTCGGTTTTCAGCTTCGCTTTCATTCTCATATTCTTCACAGTCTGTATCTATATCGTTGACTTGGTGTCCGTTTTCGGTAAGTACCCACTTCGTACTTATTTTGTGTTTGAATTTCGGCAGTTGTTTGCCTAGTTTGGGAATTTTCCTTGTAAAAGGATGTGTAATCTCCTCATTATGTGAATCATGGATTCTAGGCCGTTTCCTATGAATTTGAAATTTCGTTGTCATTCTTGTAGTCCTATTTACACTTAACTTAATTCACTACTGATTGTCATTTATAAAATACACTATTCTAAAACTATTTAATAAGAGTCACAGTATGTTTTTGGGGCAACCCCAAACGCTGCAGATTTTAAACGCACCTTATGGACGGTTTATTACCCTTCGCTTCGAACGTCTTACCCTTGCGACGGTCACTTCAGAATGGCTTCCGAGATCTGGCATTTACAGCGTGGTATGGCCGTAAACATTAGTTTTGTTCAATTCGGCGGGAACAACTCATTTAACTGTAACAACTAATTAGAGATAGATATAGTTTAAAATACCCAAGGGAAGATAAATGGATGAAACTAAAAATATTCAATCTTTAATATGATTCATCATTTTCATATGAATTTTCGAAATTTTGTAGTCATTCGAAAAATATAGCGAGGCGGAGTGGGATCAGAAAGGGAAGGGATGAGAGAACGGAAAGAAAGAGGGAGAAAGAGAAAGATATTATACAATATCCTCTTGTGTGTCGTCACTTTCGTTATATGTTTTCGTAACGGTCCTATCTCCTTCAAGCCTGCCATAAGGAACTTCGTTGTCACTTGCGTTATATGTTTACGGGTTTAGCCTGTCATATTTTTCAGTTTAGTCGCGCAGCGAAATCTCCTCCAAGCCTGCCGTAAGGAATTTCGTTCCAAAATTAGTAACTAGTTGACAAATTAACAATGCTGCAGGTTCTAAGGTATTAATCGAAAGAGTTCAAAGCGGTATTTTTGGTTTTCACTTCTAGCGTTCGAAATAAATTAGAACAATCTTTCTTAGAGCTTGAATCAATTCAAAAAGTTTATGAAACTCCTGCAAACGAAGAAAACTGTACGATCGAATTGATTAAGTTCATTGTTCAATTGCAACCCTTTGTAGGCGAACTTTAATGTATACAAGTCGATTTGCAAACACTTTTTGAGTCATGTGTAAATTCACAGAATTTTGCAGATATTTCGAAAGAAGCATACAAATTATGGAAATACCCCACTGTGCTTATAAAATTATAAGATTTCTTTTAACTTCTTCAATTTCTTCGGCATCCTGTGAAAAATATTTCAAAATTTTCAAATTAAATCTGGTCATAAATTTTCTACGAACGACGATGATCCATTGGATTCATTGATGTTACTGATTTCTTCAAAAGATATTATGGGCCGAATTGACGTCAATAGAATCGTGAGTCTGATCTGAATTGAAACATCATAGTATTTTCTATCAAGAAATGACAAAGTTTTGACTTGTACAATTACATTGTTCATGCCTGAGAAATAAATTTTAGTTTGTGCACTAATCTCCTGATACTATATTCAATGGTGTTTCTAATTCAGAATCCTAAAAAACATATAACTTGATACCGATATATGATGAATACCTTCGATAAGTTCGTTAATAAAACAAATCTGATCATTTTTTCCGAAAGTGCAGGTCACTTCAAATGAAAAAATTTAATATTTAGAAATCAATCTACTCTTTCTACAGAGCCAGAAGTATTTGTTGGTGATATCGAGTTTCCCAAATTTGACATAATGTCACCGTGCATTTTCTTGAAGTTTAACATGGCCTATTACTTATTCAGAAAAAATAAAAATTAATACAATATTTTGGTTCAGGCAACTGGACTAAGTGTTTAGTTGGGTATGGTGGATCTAGTGGATCATAAAAACTAATTTGGTGATGAATAAAATAACCAACTTCAATCACTGTCTTTGGTAATGAAAAAGGTTGAAGTTTTATGGAAGTTTGAGGGAGCATTTGATATTATATAATCATGAATCACACATATCTAAAGAGGTCATAAGGTTGTTTTGAGAGGAAGCTATATATTTGCTGTTTCAATCCATGTAAAGTTATTAAAACTCATCATTCAGTTTCGTATATAATATACGAAAGAGCAATCTCTATAAAAAATAATACCCGCACATTTAAATGAATAAGATATTTTCTATGGAATCACATGATAACTAAGTAGAAATAAAGATGAAGCACATACTGATGAAACTCAACCATACGCTATTATTTCTACTGATAACCAGAAATATCTAAGTAATCGGTTACTTTCGAAATAGCAAAAAATATGAACATCTTCATGGCCATTCAGATCAGTTTCTTTCGCACAAATCAGAATATATGAACGAATTTGAATCGACCAAAATTGTAAGAGGTTTGATAAACTTTTGCAAAAATTCATAATTTCTATAATAAAAGCATCTTAAATATACTTGTATACTTAATTCAAAACAAACTTGAACAAGGAGTCATTTGATGATTGAAAATTGTTGAGTAACTTTCCGAGAGAGCCGGCTAAATATGTCTCAACACCAAGAAGCCCGCATACACCACTGTAGTAGAGATTCACTGAGACTTAGTGATTTAATTAGAGCGAAATAGCTCTATATTGTTCTCAATTTGCCATGTTTCTTTTATTCGTCAATGTTGTACAAAGAAAAGAGAAAATCTTAGTTTTAGTACACATCCAGGTTACTCTCTGGAGATTATTTGATAATTTTCAATTATCGAGTGACTTCCTTTGTTTGAACTGGGTTTTCATTTAAGTTTCAAGATTTATAAAGTATTCATATCATATCATCCTATGAAGCCTGAAATAAATATTTCAAACTGTGATATGAATGATATTGTAGCCAATTATAAATGAAAATATACATATAATTCAGATTTTGCCAATAATATAATATGTAAAACTTCAATGATATAAACACTATAGAAAACACGGATTCAATATTTGGCTTAGGAGGCAGTTACATGATTGAACTTAACAAACAAAGCATCAATATAAATTATATATTGAATTTTCTCCAATTCAACAGAAAATGGCACCATAAAATATAAACAGATATAATTTATATTTATAGAGGAATTAGTGAAAATTTAATATAATAATTGTACATATTCATGTCAAATCAAAATAACATTATCATATGGTCAACAATAAAAATGATCGTACTTGGACAACAGTTGCTTTGAGTGATTTCAATAATTTTGACTTGTTTATTGACTGCTCTTGTCAACGTTTTATTATTTTCTTTTAATAAACTGCATTTTGAGGTATTTTCCAATCATTCATCGTCATTTAGATAACAAAAGAAAAGCGACATTTTTATTGGTATATAAAATTTTTGGCTGTTTGCGTTTCAAAGATCTAATAGATATAGAAAATTTACCTGTTCATACACTAGGCAAAGTGTACAGAAATTTTGAATCAACGAATTAATATTTTTAAATTGATATTACCACATATATGACATAAAATAACAGCCAAAACTTATATTTATGTACTTTACATAAAACTGTTTAAAATTATTACTGATAAATGGAATGAATTCATTGTGCATTCTACGATGAGGAGACACTTCACATATAGGCTCTTCCACCGTATATTTTTAAACTAAGTTTAATGATAAACCGAGTTTAATTTGACATTTGACAAGCGAAAATGTCAAATTAAACTCGGTTTATCATTAAACTTAGTTTAATAATAGAAGCTTATTTTGAATACTGAAAAATTTACTCATTTATCGCATACTTACATGACCGAACGTTAAAGTAGAGATTACTTTTTGCCTCTACTTCCTTGTACCGGGTGGCCAAATAAGAATGCAAAATGCTGTATCTGGTAAACTATTCGTCGCAGAGACTTGCGGTAATAAGTATTAGGACTAAAATGGCCAACAGAAAATCTTGGAAATTATTCTGTTTTCCAAGATGACCGCCAGGGGGCGTAACCGCCATCTAAAAATTGCCAATTTTTCTAAAAAATCTAATGCAATAACCTGATTTTTTCCTACAAAAATTTAGTGTAATGATACCAAAATGGACTAGTGGAAACCGTAAGTCGACGTCTTATTTCTTGCCAAAGATATCGACGAAAGAAAATTTAATTATCATGAAATTCTGAAAAGACGCGATAACACAGTTATTTATTTTCATTCAGTAATCCTTTTTCAACAATCAATGATGAAATTTCATTATTTTATGATTTTCAAATAATAGTATTCTTCGCTCAAAAAATTCAAGCAAAAACGTGTAGGGGCATAATAACCACTGAATATAATATGCAAGTGCAAGGTAGTCAGAATATGAAGAGTAGGCCAGGGAGGAAAAACAAGTGCCTAAAATCAGCTTCTCAAAAAGTATTAAAATAATACTTATAGTGGCAGTGTTATGAGTTTTTGTGGAATAGATATGTAGAACTGAAAACTATTGAAATCCGTTTAAAAATTATGAAGCTGTGGATGTTATTGCGTTATAGTTGAATATCTTTAAAGCTCAATAACCAAATCGGCGTTCACGCCATGCGAGAATTTTTTGGGCATATTTGGGGAATATAGAGAATTTTTATCTAGAATTCTCAGGGTCGAAAGGTGCCATTCGCACTAAACGCGGAAAAATTCCCGCATGGCGTGAACGCCGTTTTGGATAGAGAGCTCTGTATACTCTTTGGGCCAATGCCGCATTTTGTAGACATTCAAAATATATCGCAATTATATTAACAGCTTCATCGTTTGTAAAAGGCATTTCAATCGTTTTCAACCCTTACTTGTGTGTGCCACAAAAATTTATCACACTGCCACTATAAGTATAATTTTAATATTTGTTGACAAGTTGATTTTAGGCATATTTTTTTACTCTTATTCTGACTACCTTGCACTTGCATATTGTTACATTGTTTATTATGCTCCTACATGTTTTTTTTTGAAATTTTTTCAACTAAGATTACTATTATTTAAAAATCATGAAATAATGAAATTTTATTATTGATTCCTAGAAAAAAACAAATAAATAAAAACAAATACCTGTGTAATGGTGTCTTCTTAGAAATATATGATAAATGAATTTTCTTTCTTCGATATTTTAGTCTAGGAATAAGATATCGAGATACGGTTTTAACTAGCCTATTTTAGTATCATTACACTACATTTTTATGACAAAAAAGTCAAGTTATTGCAACGCGCTCTGGCGGCATCACTGAAAATTTGACATATCACAAATAAGATGGGTTTGGAGCAATAAATGCTTTTTCCAACGAGAGCAACGTTGTTGAAATTTTTTCAGTCGTTCAGGAGTTACAGCTGTGTATTCAAAAAAACATTGACTCATTCCCCCCCACGTCATTTCAATAGATACGTCAAAAAGTGTTTGACAAAAATTACTCGAATGAAGCTTGGCTTGAAAACACATATATTTTTGTGGTACATTTACTTGGTGTATTCCAGATAAAAATCACTTTAAGAGTTTTAGATGGAGGTTACACCCCCTGCCGGCCATCTTGGAAACCTGAAAATAATTTTAAAGATTTTTTGTTGGCCACTTTAGTTATAATATTTTTTACCTCAAGTCTCTAAGACCAATAGTTTACGAGATACAGCACTTTGCATTCTTAACTGGCCACCCGGTACAATAAAAAAAATCATTCTGAATATTGAAGAGATTAAATTTTTTATATCCAATTTAAAATAGAAGAAAAAGGAAAGCTTATTCATATAAAGTTATTTTTCATGAACAAACAATTTGGAAAAATTACTTGTTTGAAATAATAAAACACAAAGAACGACTTTTCTTGTCTGAGAGGGTCTGAAACAAATAAAGAAGTTTAGGAAATTAAAGATAAAACAAATAATCGACAAAGCAGGAGAAATGCCAGCAAAAAAATACACAAAATAAAATTTGAAATAAAATAATCAAAAAATTATAAAATACACAACATTAAGCTCAAATGTGTAGTTTTTCCTATACTATTTTCATGTGTATTCTTGAATTTCTTGATTATTTTAATTTTATTCGCACTTCATTTATGTGTGTATTTCTTTTCATTTAACGATTAACTTCTTTCAATTTCCTTATAAGTTTCAGATTTTCAAGGACAATGGATGTTCAATAATTAACGCATGACACGACCTTGCCTCATAACATGACAATAACTTCTGAATCTTTAGATATATCATAATCCAAGAAACTGCTAAATTAGAATTTAGCAGGAATTAACTTGAAATTTTAGTAACTAATATTATCATGTATTATTCTACATATTATCTATGTAGGATTGATGTCATTCATATTTACACAATTTTAAGGCAGTAAAAATCATAAAAAAAGAGTATTTTGCGTGATCAGATATCTTAGTTATTATTAATATTGTTAACAGTATTAGAATGACCCTTATATTCATTATTGTAATCAAATTTAGGTAAATCTAGTGGTGTAAGTGATGGCAGGGAACCCAACTCATTCACATCTGGGCTAAGCTCACTACATGGAGAAAATACGTAAGGGGATGTTCCTCCAGATGAATCAGTTACCACTTTCAAACTGTTACTCTTAGATGAAGCTGAAAAATAAATGTTAGAAGACAATTTCAATGAAATAGAATAATTTATCGCAGAAATATAGTTATAAAATATTTTAATATTAGCTTCCTTATGGTCGCAAGATGGTCTTCGGAACTCATATTTATTAGTGAGTATCATTTTGATGTAGATAACATTTTGAAGATAAATTCGTACCGAACTGGTATACGTGTTTGGCACGAAAATTTCAATATTCTTATACAATTTACAGTAATTTTCATGACAACGATAGATGCTGTGAATAAAATAATTCGTAACTTTTTATTGCACTTATTAGGGTTATATCTGGAATATCCAATGGCACATTGAAAAAAATATCATTATATAAATTCTGAATGTCTTTTAATCTTCATTGCAAATGTCAATTTGACAAGTCCGCAGTCAGAATTTTCTCTAGATATCACTCAGCGCATGCCTTCCTTCCATAAAGTTTCCTCAGGTTGAAACAATTGATTTCGCATCATTGTTTACTCACACTATGGCATTCAGCAATAAGAAATAAAAGCGAGTATTTTTTTAGGAACTGTCAGATAGACGTGTGAATAATGTACAAATTCAATAGTGATGAATTATTAAGGTCTAATTGATCCAAACAAGTGAGGAAAGTAATTAGGCGGTGCCCTAGGAGGAGAGTATTGTCCCCCCTCTTAGGGAACCTAGTCATAGAATAATTGATAGAGACATTTCAGACGAAAGGGCACACACAAATCACTTGATATGCTGACGATATACTCATCATAGTACAAGATAAATAGAACACCGTTGACAGAAACGAGATGCGAATGACCTGATGAAACAACTGAACTACAGGAAGTTCGGATACAGATAGAATTGCAGCTACTATTTTGAAGAATTGCGAGCTCAAGTTTTTACCGCTACTCTACCGGCTATTCCAGATATCTAAGCAGAATTCCATAAATAGCGACCTTGAGATCGTTTTGGACTTGGAATCTGATAATACAGTTACTTTGAATGCCACCAAGACACACATAACCAGGTTTTCACGAAAAAGTTCCCACAGTTCAATTGATATTGAATAACCAAATGATTAAGCAAACCAATAAACTCAAATCTTTTAGTAATCGCCCTCAACTACAATTGATCCTAGCACGTCTCCACCATTGTCAAGTCAGCTACACATCTATATCGTGCTACAATTCTGTTTACGTTAATCCAGCTATTGCTACTTTATAAGACTCAAGTTCGTCCAGCATTATGATACTGCTCTCATGCTTGGAGATCTGCTCCTGTGCACTCTTTGTACATACTTGACAACATTCAAAAAAGGGCAAATGAGGCTAATAGATGACCTGTAATTAACCTCACCTTCATTCTTCACTCGAACATAGGAGAGAGATTGCCGGGTTGTGTATATTTTATACATATTAACAGAACAGCCTTTGCAGCTATTACCCCCATTATTCCACCAAGAGAACAATTCAGTTTGATTCATATTTAATAAACTTTCAAAAATTATGTTTGATATGACTCTTCATTACAATAGGCGCCTAGAGAAATGAAGCATTTTAATTTCTGTTTGAAAATTTGCAACGATAATTTCGAATATTATTAGGTTTTTTTTGTTAGATAAGCCTAACCGCCAGCTTGTCATGAAGTTTCTCAGATATGTTCAATAAATGGTAAATTTTTTGTTATAATTTGTTCGTTTCCTTCATCTAATTAAAATTTGCAATATGAAAACGTATAAATCTGCAAGACGTGTGGAAATTAAATGCCTTAATTATGAGAAATTTCAACAAATTTTTTCTTTACTTTAAAAGAAAAAAAATGATAGCAAAAGTTTTGAAATTTTATATTTTCATTCCATATTTATCATTGTTAAGAATTACTTAATGAAACTCAAACAGAATTTTGCGGATATTCAAAAAGATGTTAACTATATCATTGTCTGTAAGCTATACTACAGAATCATTCTAGAATGTCAATTACGAGAATACGAGTGTTATAACATTTGTGGAACTGAATTTCCGGATAAAGATAATTATTTCTTGGTATTTCAAAGTATTTCGCTACACTAGTAAATATTCTCGAGAATCAAGAAAGTATTTCCAACAAATTTGTACATATATTATCAAAGTAAGAAATATTAAATTAATATATCAACATAAAATTAAAAATTAGAAAAACAGAACAAGCACATAATATATAATTCTTAATATTCATTTTCAAGTGTGTATACATCCACCTTCCTCAGCATTCAATACATACAACGAAAACAACATTAAGCATACACATACATATAATTTATTGGTAAACCAATCTTGTCAAACATATCTTATAAAATGAATTGAATCACATTAAAGTATTAACAATTTTTCCTTAAATTAAAAGGAAAGTTCCTTAAATTGAAAGAAAAATTGTTAATATGATAGTGTGATTCAATTAATTTTATAAGATATGTTGGACAAGAAGGGTTTACCAATCAATTATATGTGTGAGTTTAAAGTTGTTTTCGTTGTATGTATTCAATGCTAAAGAAGGTGGATGTACCACTGAGACATGCAAGTTTATCTATTAATTTTTGACTAATTAACCTATCAAACCTAAATAAAACCTTTAATCTTCCTATATAACAGATACAGGTAACAATATACATTGATATATAATATATATATATATATATATATATATATATATATATATATATATATATTTATATATATATATATATATATATAAGTAGAGCAGAATTATCGGTATAGCCCGCTTATATGGAAGCAGCCGTTGACAAGTCCTCATCAGAACGGCGTAGCCAAGCATTGGATTGAAAATCTGGAGATGAAAATAGCAACAACAAACGAAATTTTAATAATTCTGCTCTACTTGTTTAATATTTCCCCGCGACGAATTTCTTTGTTGTTATATATATATCTATATATATATATATATATATATATATATATATATATATATATATATACATAAAACATTACGAGATGTAACTACTAACAACTAAAGTTGGATAAAAAAAATACTAACTGAAGTAATGCAGTACAAATATCTAGGACTTATAATATCCAGCAAATTAGTGTGGAATGCACACATAAACAATATAGTTGAAGAAATCGCTCCAATTATTGGAGTTTTAAGAAGATGCTCTCATCAGTTGAATGATAGTTCAAGATTTCTTCTGTATAACAGCTATATTGAACCGCACTTACGATACCTTATGCCTTGTTGGGGAAATGCAAGCGGATACCTCATCAGTAAACTGCAGAGACTGCAAAATAAAGCCATCAAAGCACATTTCCAACTGGAATACTCAACACCTAGTGAAAGGTTGTACAAGGACCGCCGCATCTTCACAATAAAACAACTAGTCACTATGGAACAGACTAAACTTATTCATGGCATTAAAAACAAGACATTAAAATCAAATACTGTAATAAAGTATACAAGGGATATCCACAATTATAATGTGAGGTCAATGCAAATGATTAGAAATCCCTACTCCAGAACCAAGAGGGGACAGGAGTCGCCATACCAGAGGAGCACTGAAACCTACAACTCAATACCATGAAGTGTATTAGAAGGAAGACAGCGAAAACTAGGCCATGACCTGAGAAAATACATAAGGGACACTAAATAACATATTTGCAATCAATATAAGTCAAAGTTGGTAAATGTGATAGTGTAAACTTTGGATAATTTATCTCAATAGGAAAGTGTATATTATGTTGTTATGTTCAAACTAGAGTTTATATTATGTTATAATTTTTGTAAATTTTAGGCCTCAGTACCAGGAAACTGATTCGAAGTCAAAAATGAATAAACGTTAAAATATATACCGGGAGTCCCAGTATACCTGTTCCAATGGATTATCTCAGCCATTTCGAAAGATGAAAATTTCATGATCTCTTATTCGTTCAAGGAACCTTCAACTGAGAAAAACAAAAATTGAAAGTCACTTCCGGCTTGACCGGAAGTGACTCTGACTTTTTTATTTCAAATAGCACCCTGTATATTTTTTGCAATTTTTTATTTCTACTCAAAATTATCTTTCCAACGATGTATCACACTTTGAATTTCTTATTTGATTTGATGGAGAAAACATAAATTGAATTATAAAGTATAAACTTTAAAATAAAAAACACTTGGCTTATGTTTCACAATACAACAAATATTTAGATACTGTATTCAGCAGTAACGTAGCAATTTACAAAGGAAGTAGAAAACGAAAACGGTATCTTAAATTTCTTAGAAGTTCAGATTGCTAGGAATTTGAATTCTCTTACTTTCAACATTTATAGAAAACCAACCTTCACAGATACTTTAATTCACAGCGACATTAACCAACATATTAAAATAGAACTCAGTGCTTTTCATTCTTTCATACATAGGTTGTTCACTATTCCATTATCGGAAACAAATTTTCAAACTGAAGTTAATACAATTAAATTATTAGCCACTAATAACGGTTACAATGAAAGTCTTATCGACAAGCTCATTGGGAAAAAACGAATAAAGTATTTGTTGCATTCAATATACCCCATGTAAACTATTAATGAAGAACAAAAATACTTCCCAATAAATTATGTGCCTAATTTGACGAAACATAACGTTAAAACAATTTGTACAAATAAAAGAAACTTGAAGTCGTTCTTGGTCAATAATAAAGAAAAATCTAACATCGGAGAAAACAGTGTTGTTTATGAAATATTTTGCGACGAATGTCCTGCTTTCTACACTAGACAGACAGGAAGGAATATAAATATTCGTGTTGAAGGACATAAAAAGTCAATTTTACAAAACAAAAATACCACTGGCTTCTCTGAGCATTGCATAAAATTCAATCACTTCCTGGATTTCAACAAAACCAAATTGTTACATTCAGGTAACAAAGCAAAGCGCCTTGACCTTCTTGAAATTCTCGAAATAAGTTCCGCCCACAATAGTCAATTACCCCTTGTAAACGAACAAATTGATTTTCAGGTATCACCTTTGCCTTTGTCTGTTTTATAAAAAAAGAAGTAATACTCTCCTGTAGTCAGTCTTGATAATGAGTTCATAACTCGAAACATGTCGACTTTTCGTTACTGCTAAATACAGTATCTAAATATTTGTTATATTGTGAAACATAAGCCAAGTGTTTTTTATTTTAAAGTTTATACTTTATTCTTTATGATGTTTCACCAAGTGATGTGCGAGAATTCAATCTCAGTTAATAAATTGAATTATTGATGACGATTATAAGTGAGAAATATTTCCTTTTCTTCGTTCATGCAAATTACAAAACTTTATTTGGTGAAAAAACTGGTTCTTTATTGCACTGACTGCAATAAAGACTTTATTGAACTCATCTATCATTCTACTATAGCGTTCTGTCATCATGACAGAT
>JARQZK010005134.1:0-130000 GCA_030704885.1 Cynegetis impunctata | reverse complement strand
AATATTTTAATTACAAGCTTTCAACCTAAATTACTATGAATTCAGGTCATTATTCACAATGAAAACTGATGTATATTCATACCATATAAGAGGCTTGCCTACTAAAAGTTCAAACCACTCGCAGCTATGAAATTAAGAATTAATGCAATACCTTCTACTATACTGTGGCCTATGATATCTAAAGAACATAGGAAAATTAAAATAAATACCTTTGTTTTCATTATTTTCCAATTGTTTTATTCTGGATTTAAGCTGTTCAACCTCTTTATTTCTCTCATCTAATTGAGTAACTAAGATTTGTACAAGATCTTGCAATTGACTACTCAAAATTCTCAATTCTTCTATGGTAGTGGAGTCATCTTTTGGATGCTTATTACCTAAAGTATTGGAAAGTCCATCTAATTTATCAAACATTGCACTTTTCTCATCAGTATCACTTGTAGAAAAACTATCATAATCATTACCAAAACGTCTCTTTTCTAAGCGGTCAATAAGGGAATCCTGAACAACTATATTATGAAAAATTGCAGTTTTAAGAGCATCCTCCGCACTTTCATTATCTAAATCAATACTAGAATTGGAGTTATTTCTATTAAAGTTTATTTTTGTCTTCATCAATTTATCATATTGTCTCTGTTTCATTCTAACAACATCAATTTGTTTGGCATGATATAATTTTTGTAGCTTCAAAGATTCCAAGGATTTGTGATTATCTGTTAGTGTCATTGATTCCAATAACAATACAATTGCATGTTTGTGGCATTCAATACAATCTTCAAATTTATTTTGGATTAGTAACGCCTCAGCCTTTCTCTGCTGTTGATGAGCCTGAAATATAGAATTATTCAAATACAGAATATAAGCTCATATATCAGAGTATACTTTATTCAGTGATGATTCCATTTTTATAATCCAGAAGTTACAGACCCACTAGAATATCAACACTAAAAACGAGGATTTATAAACAATTCATTTATAAATATGGAGAAATACATGAAAATAAAAAGAGTACAGCAGATAAGCCTTTATCAACAAATGGAATCAAAACTCAGCAGCTTAAGACGATTAACCTTAACAGTCACTCTGTTATGTTGTATGTTGTATGTAATCTGTCACACTTCTTTTTTTGGGTGCATTCGCGTGCAATGGGCGCTTACATGCTTGAAGGTCCTGACACACATGTCCGGACACACATTGCCGCATGACGGTCGTACTACGAGCGCGGTCGGTAGTTTGTCAGTTGGCTGTAAAAAAATTTTCAATGCTATTAATTTTTCTAGGGTGAGCAGAAAAATTTGCCCCCCACTAGCTACGCTCTAGTCTTCATTTCTACAACGCACCGTGCCCGTCATAGGAACTATCTCGCACGGTGCGGAGATGTGAAGACGGCCACGGCCATATAAGAAAGTACAATTCATCCAGTGTTCCCAACTTAGGGGGTTTCCCCCTAAATTTAGGGGGTTTAAAGAAGGATTGGGATTTTTTTAGGGGCGTATTATTTTTAGAGGTTTTTTAGGGATATTCTTTTCTTATTTTTGATATTAGCGACATCCAGTACAGTTCCTCTTCTCTAAGAATGATGGGTTGAGTGAATGTGGGGAAATGTTATGTCGCGGTAGTTCTGAATGAATATTGCTCTGAATGAATATTGTGTACACTTATTCATAAAAATTACTTCTAAAAAAAAATCTTTGAAGCTAAGAAGTTTTCATATCTTGCATGCAGTTCTATAACTTGTACAAATTCTTTTTATAAAATTTTAGGGTGTTTTAGGGGTTTTTGACTTAAGATTTAGGGGCAAATATTTTTGAGGGTTGATTCATCACCGAGACACGGTCGTGTCTCGCTCGGTGCAAACATGTGTGGACTGACCATAAAGCTGGATTTATAGTTTGACGGACTGTAAACGAAGACGCACTGAATACGTAACAAACGGACTGTAAAGCATTTTAGAATTTATAATTCGACGGAACGGAATTCTTGGGTAGAGTAGGTTAAGGTGATGAGTGACATTCAACATAACCTACAAATTATATTAATCGTAAATAGCCTGTGTTGGTTTGAATTTGTGTTATAAAGTTCTCAGATTATAAGGCAGAACATTATAAATTGTATAATCATAGTTATAATATTTATAAGGAATGTAATACTGAACTGCTTGACTGTTTACAACAAGTAGAAAAGGATAATCAAGATCGAGAAAAATGTAGGACAAGACTTTATCATGGTGATAAACAATTTTCTGACTTGAGAAAATTGATGAACAGTAAAACTAGAGAGAATTTCCTACTAGAAATACAGTAGTTTGAATCGATCTCTGAATGAAAAAATATTAAATTATGAAGAAAAGCACAGTTTATTGTTAATGATGATAAACGATTTACAAGAAACTAATTCAGATTAAAAAAATTCAAGTAGAAAATTTTGAAGTAGAAAAAAAGAATTTCCAGCGAATGGTGCAGATGTTGAAAATGAAATGTCTGTCATGAGGAATTGAAAGAAGAAGAAGCTATGGCAGTACAAACGACAGAGAATATTGATAATTGTATTCAACGAGAGGAAGAGTGTCCAGAGAAAAGAAGTAAATGTTCTTCAAAGTTAAATAAATGTCGAATTGATAAACAAAAACTCAAGAAACATTCCCATGCCAAAGATGAATTTAACTGATAGTGTGGAATCATATTGAAATAAAACATATATATATATATATATATATATATATATATATATATATATATATATATATATATATATATATATATATATATATATATATATATATATATATATATATATATATATATATGTATAAAGTAAGGTGTCGCGACATGCTTCCCTACTCTTTAGACATATAAGGACAGTAAGTTTTCGCGACAACTCCAAATGAGGGGAACTTGTTTTATTCGTCCGATGTTGCCAAATCGAATTCTGCTCATTTTAATGATAGGATATTTGAATCTGACATGAAATTTATTCCTTCATTTAAGTTTTTCCTAAGAAAAGAACAAATTCTACAGTTGACAATAAAATTCATCACACAAAAGAAGACAAAATTATTATGAATGAGTTTTCATATGTTAACTATTGAAAAAAGTATTGAAATAATAACTAAATAAAGTGTATATGTTTCTGATATCCGTACAACTACAGCGCTCATGGTAAATTGAAATGAGGCACATAGTAATATCCTATATTATTTTCATCTATTTTTAAT
Organism: Cynegetis impunctata; assembly: GCA_030704885.1. Taxonomy (NCBI): domain Eukaryota; kingdom Metazoa; phylum Arthropoda; class Insecta; order Coleoptera; family Coccinellidae; genus Cynegetis; species Cynegetis impunctata. Next base: position 126,786 of record JARQZK010005134.1, on the reverse strand, counting down.
GAAATGTGCATTCACAAATATTAAATAACATATTGATTCATTCGGGGTATTTTAGTTTATCGCATTTGAGTAATAAGAAGCGAATCTATAGTCGTCTATACATCATGTTCTGATTGGCTATGAACGGAAAAATCGGAAGTAACCCTACTCGTCAAAGTGCAGATCCTCTACTCTGCCAAAACTCTATGATATTAAGCTATTTGCAAAGTTTATATTATGGAAAATTTTATGGTAGAGATTGATTATGTCTTTAACACTTATTAAAAAATCATTACTTCAGAAAATAAGTTATACCTTTTTCTATAGATGCTCGCATTCATCATGAATAAAGGTGATATCATCAGAAAAACAAATGTTCGATTTCAATCATTACTATTATAGAAATGAATACAAAAGATGATAACAAGAAATTAACCAAGAATTTATCCGTTTTCGATTTATTGTTATTTATATATTGGGTTGAATAGTTTAGAAAAAATTGATGTTAGTTTTTCACTAGAGTTACCGTTATGAGTCAAAATATTAACAGCATATAATTCGATCATAGTTATTAACGTAACAAGGTCGATATGTAGGTTGGATATTGTAATCCGAGGCGCAGCCGAGGATTATAACTAACCGAATCCGTTATTTGCGTATCGGCCGTGTGTCGTTAAAAAATTTTCGTAATCCCGTTGAAAGATTATATTTTGATTCCGAAGAAATAAAAAACCCCGTACCTCGCAATTCTAAAGAAAAATCCCAACGTCGTGCACTCTGTTGTCGTGGAACAGTTTGACAGTTTTATAAATAACGTCAGTGTTTTGTGTTCTCAATTTCGCTTTAACGACGACCATGGATGAAATTTAGGAACAAAATCGAATTCCTTTAGAAATATTGGGAGAATCATGTGCAGTGCAGCGAGTGTTGATTAACTGCCGAAAATAACTCAAGAGCGATATCAAAAAGAATATGAAAATTTTGAAATGTGGCGTAAAAGCAAGTATGTAAAGGTGGTTAATGAAGATGCATTATTGGCCTATGCGAAATGAAAATCAGAGGTTTATTCTCCCAACTCGCTGTGGACCAAGATTTCAATGTTGTTATTGTAAGCAGAATGATGTTTTGAAATAAATATTTGAACAAGTGATTTCCTAACGGCCGGCGGCCGTTAACACTGACTTTTCAATTGTCATCTGAATACCGTTAAATCAAAATAACAGTATGGGATTACGAAAACATATTAAAAGGCTATTATTCACGAAAGTTAAGTTTCAATCACGGGCGCAGCGAGTGATATAATTAACCTAAGTGAATAATTCCTCATTATGTACGAGTAAATATCAAAATGTCTTATATTTCGGGCCATAAACCTGTTGCACAGTGAACGTGGAAATACTTATTTTTTAAAAAGATTCATTTGAAATATAAAAATATATTTATCTCTGACAAGAGTACTTTTTATTGACATATCCGACAACTCATGTTACTTTTAACAAAAACATAATTTGAAACATGAACACTCTCGATAATAATATAAATTCTAATGTTAAACATTACTACACTTTTTCCAAGACTACTATTGATTTTGATTCAACAGGAATTATTACTCTTGCTGCAGCAGAGGAGAAAGAACCCCGCCCTGCGGATAGCCTCCTGCCACCCGAGTCCCCACAGTCTCGCCCAACAGTTCAGTAAACACTATGGAGTCGATCATGCAGCCTATCCATCTGCAGCACGTGTTTTTCAGTTTTTATTTCTGAGCACTCTTATAATAGATGCAAAAGAGTGTTGTCGAAAGCTCCCTGTATATCCAGGAGAGCAGCTAACAAAACACCTTTCTTCCCAATCGTCTTCTCTGCCAGTCTTGTAACCTGGTAAATTGCCGTTTCGGTTGATATACCTGTTGTGTAGGCATGTTGGTATCGATGGAAGGGTCTGAAACCTTTTATTTCTTCCCTAAAATACCTCTCCAGTAGTTTTTCGAGAGTCTTTACTTCAAAGGAAGAAAGAATTATGGGCCTGAAAGCTTTTGCCGGGTTGAGGTCTATGTGCCCCATTACTGCTCATGCTTTGGTATGAATACAAGTCTGTTCAGCCGCCACACTTTGGGTACGTAGGCCATAGCTGAACTCGCTCTCAGAGGAGGAATATTTTGCTCACTAGAAGGTCCGATTCCCTCTGAAGCATTGCTGGTCAAATACCGTCCGGACCCGGTGATTTGAATGAGCTTATTGTCCATTTCGTCTTTGCATGTGTAATCACTTTCTTTGCAACCTGCCAGTCATCCCTGTCACCTCTCTGGTGGGAGTTCTCAGGTTCTTTCCTACAGGTTCCAAGTGATTGCATCATTAGGGTAGATCCCGGAAAGTGTACCCTAAGCAGCTCGGTAAGTGTCTTTTTTCCGTTAAGGGTATGCTCCGCTTTATTAGTTACAAGGGAGTTAATTGAGAATTGCTTCTCCTTCGAGAGAGCTTTCCTTCCGAGGCACTTTCGATCTCTTCACAGTGCCTCCTCCAGGATTCTCTTTTGGCCTTTCACAATTATTCCGTTGGTTAGTGCCTGTATACCTCCCAATTTCTGGATTGTTTGCCTTTTTGAAGTTTTTCCTGACTTGCTTCCTCTTCGCTTCAAGACACCAGAGTGTATTCCTGGAAGCTGTTGAAACAGTCTGTGGGCAGTTGTCTTCAGAAGCCGTAATGACTGTTAGTTGTGATGGTGGATTTGACACCTGATATTTTCATGCAAATGTATCTGTGGTCTGAAAAGCTCTCCGTGTTTTAGTTAGGAAGGTAGACTCTTGCTGCCTCTGTTCACACTATCCAGATCATTCTCCATAATGAACTGAAGAACAGCCTCTCCTCTTGGGTTTGTACCTGTACTACCCCAGATACTGTGCTGTGCATTTGCATCCGAGTCGATAATTAATTGCATTCCGTTTACCCTGCAATGTCTTACCAGTAGTTCCACAAACCTCGGCGGTGGTGCGTCAGAGTCATTGTGAGGAAAATTGGACAATCCGATAATGATATTCTTCCGGACGATTCCCTTGGGCTTGAAATGTACAGCCAGTAGATCCCTGCTGCAGAATTTAAGTAGCGGTAGCAGTTTGTTATGTTGAAATTGGTTACATGATATTGGATGGATTCGACCGTTACTTTGTGAAAATACCTTTTGACTATAAAAGAGACACATGTAGTTCATCTTTCAAGATAGTATCATTAACCACTTTATATTAGTAATTATAAAATGCAAGATATTTCCTATAAGAGGTGATGAAATTAACTATTATTATATGTTAGCTGAAAAAACTGGTAAAACAACTAATTAATATTATAACTCTTGAAGTACATACATTTACTCTCTAAAAATTGTTAATTGTTGCTTATTTTCACACAACAAAATGTATATTCCATTATATTTAACCGTTACGAAGAAATTAGGTATTAAAAGTACAGGAATAATTTAGATCATGGTAAAACTTTATAAAATTATTAATTTAAAGTTCTCAATATTAAGTATTCTGTTATTCATTCAAATCAAATAACTGCACTGACCCCTGCACTAGACTTTCCAATGGATCATAAAAAGTGCACTCGGTGCGCACTAGTTCTAGGAGAACGCTCTTGGTAAGTATAACCTATAAATCTGGTGAGCAACTTGGATACTTGGACTTGGATAGTGATTCGAATTTTATAAACTTTTGTGGATACATTTTTAATTATTATTATCTATTAAGTACATAAAGTGAACATTGAAAATTATTCAATAATTCAAAAATTATTAAACAACATTCCAAAGGAGCTGGTTATATATATTCCTCGACGTGAAATATGCATTACCAAACGCAACAATGTATTATAGTTTTTCTGGATTAGTTGTTGTAAATGCGAAGATAAAAAATATATAGGGTAATTATTTACACTTACGTAGTACTCTTGAAAATTCATAAAATTTTGGTTACTTACTATTTTTGGGCTGAAAAAGACGAATCTAATATCAGAAAATCCGGGAAATCAACCATTTCCACATTTTCACCTTCGAAAAATTTCTAAGGAAATGTCAACATAGCGCCACCATAATGGATGTCGTTCAGAATTGCAGTAATGCCAACCTACAATAAGGAACTACGAAATAACTCTAATTTACATACAATTTTCGTTTTACTCACTCGTTTTGGGACGAAATTGAGCCTGAAAAGAGTGAAAGCAGAAAAACTATGGTATTTATCGATAATTCAACAGACTGCCCCGATTTACTTGAAATTTCGGATTATAGCTTATTTTGGCCTGAAAAAGCCGAATATGAAGTCAGATTTTGTCGCTGGGTCATCTTTTTTTTTTCAAAAATTTGAGCTGACCTGACTTTTTCTAACCTTACCTCCGAGTTCATAAAAGTATAGAATTCATGAAATATATGAATTTTATTATCTTAAACATTGTCTATTTCATGAATTCTATACTTTTATTAACTCGGAGGTTAGGTTAGTAAGGTTAAAAAAAGTCAGATCAGCTCAAGTTTTTGAAAAAAAAGATGACAGAGCGACAAAATCTGATTTTGTCGCTAGGTCATCTTTTTTTTTCAAAAACTTGAGCTGACCTGACTTTTTCTAACCTTACTAACCTAACCTCCGAGTTCATAAAAGTATAGAATTCATGAAATAGATGAATTTTATTATCAAGAACATTGTCTATTTCATGAATTCTATACTTTTATGAACTCGGAGGTTAGGTTAGTAAGGTTAGAAAAAGTCAGGTCAGCTCAAGTTTTTGAAAAAAAAAGATGACCCAGCAACAAAATCTGACTTCATATTCGGCTTTTTCAGGCCAAAATAAGCTATAATCCGAAATTTCAAGTAAATCGGGGCAGTCTGTTGAATTATCGATAAATACCATAGTTTTTTCTGCTTTCACTCTTTTCAGGCTCAATTTCGTCCCAAAACGAGTGAGTAAAACGAAAATTGTATGTAAATTAGAGTTATTTCGTAGTTCCTTATTGTAGGTTGGCATTACTGCAATTCTGAACGACATCCATTATGGTGGCGCTATGTTGACATTTCCTTAGAAATTTTTCGAAGCTGAAAATGTGGAAATGGTTGATTTCCCGGATTTTCTGATATTAGATTCGTCTTTTTCAGCCCAAAAATAGTAAGTAACCAAAATTTTATGAATTTTCAAGAGTACTACGTAAGTGTAAATAATTACCATAGTAAGTAACCAAAATTTTATGAATTTTCAAGAGTACTACGTAAGTGTAAATAATTACCAGAAACAATGGGAAATATGAAGCCCTGCCAACGATGGAGCATCAATTCATCCCTATATCAAGACACGAACCCCAAACAAGTGTCCATCTAGATGAATTAAAACAACAAGAATCGTTAGTTGATCAGGGAGTTACTGATAATTTAATACATGGGATTGTACAAACTGAACAGGACTTAGAAGTACCACTGATAAATGATAACGAACCTTAAATACCTTCTCAGTCAGCAGAAAACTTTTTGGATAAATCTTCACTGCTACCGCAAGGTTGGACATATTTCGAAAAACCCAAAGGGCTAGAATTTGGGGGAATTGATGCAACAACTATGCAAATCGTAAACCATCTACGAGTAAACATGGACTTCTCTGTTACTGTTAATACTGAAAAATGTAATTGTCTATTTTTATTGCTAAAACGTTGTAGGTTATTTTTTCTACTAATGAAGGTAAAATGTTTTCTTTATTGAACTAAACAAATGTTTACATTGTCATGTAGTTCATCCTATAACTAAATTAAGTTTTGATTATAATAAACCTTATTATCTAATATCTAAATATTACATGTTTATAGTAAGATATACAAGTGAGACAAGTATGTTTCACCAAGAGTAACATCAAAGTGTTTTTTAATTTCCTGTTTGAAGCTTTTACACTTGAGATTTTTTAACCTACCTGGTAGGATCTTTTATGTCGATGTACCTTTATGAAAAATTGAGTTTAATCCAAATCTATTCTTTGATTGGATAAGGTTAACGTTATTGTGACCACGAGTCATATGACTATGTACTTGATTTCTTTTTTCAAATATTGTTGAATATGTCTTGCTTTGTTGAGAGATTGATTAATAAATGTGCATATTTGTATTCTATACATGTTTTCCAATGATTTAATATTATACCTTTAATATGAGAGTATGTATATAAAAATAAATTCAAGAAAAAAGTTCATTAATTCAAATGGGTCATTTTCTTATAACTATTGTTATCTCATGTGTGAAATACAATCGGTATAGATACTATATAAATTCCTGAATCCCGAAAAGCCAAATAATAGGGATTATAACTGTAAGCACATGGTCTAAGGTTGAGCACAAGATTCCTGACCTTGATAAAGAGGCTGTCTGGAGGCAATGGATGTAATTTGCATTAGAGTAGAAAGAAAACGGATATTAACATGAAACGGTTACATTGTAACCTCATCAAAGAAAATTCAATCAAAACAAATAAAATCTAAACTCTAAAGTGCGTTTAGCCGTCAGCGTAAATACAATTGCCTGTAGCAAGCATTTAAACTAATCTTTTATCTTTCTGGCCGTGTATTTTACTTTAATTAGACTATGGACTGGGCCCAGAATATGAATATAATATGAAATATTTTAGGGCAGAACAAGGTATATAAGTATATCTATATATACTGACGTACTTGCTTCCCAAAATATTTCAAAGTAGATTTTACTCGAGTAATTACAAACAAAATATTTGTATTCAGTGAGTATACTTACGTGAACATACAACGTTAAACTTCATGTAAACTTATAATTCAAGGTGAATCAGTACTGATATTTTCATGAGATAGTCATTTAATAATTATTGTATTGTACTCTACGTGAATGAGTATGTATATTTATCAATAATCAATCAATTAGGCTATATATATTACAAATTTCACGAATATAAAATGATTTATGTCGTTAATCCTGTTGCCTGTCGCAAGCATTTAAACTAACATCTTTCTGGCCATATATTTTTACTTTAATTAGACTATGGACTGGGCCCAGAATCTCAAATATTTTAGGGCTGAACAAGGTATATCTAATACTGACGTACTTACTTCCCAAAATATTTCGTAGATTTTACTTCAGAAATTACAAACACAACATTTGTATTCAGTGAGTATACAGAACATAAAACGTTATATTTCAAGGTGAATCAGTACCGATATTCACGAGATAGTTATTTAAGAATTATATTGTACCCTACGTGAATGAGTATATTTATCAATAATTAATCAATTAGGCTATATATTACAAATTTCACAAATATAAAATTATTGAGTATGCACATACACAACATCAACAATAGGTAAATAATGTTATTGTATTAAGGATATCGATTAATCAATTTCTCTGTTACCAGTGAAAATGTAACATAAGTTATTTAATATTCACTAAAATTATACTTTATTGATTTTGGAGTTAATCCCATTTCTCACTATAACATGATTTTGCCATCGAAACAAGGCAATGCTCAATTGTTGAATTATTAAATGGAAATTAGTGAAAGTTGATTTGTTTCATCAATAGGTTACATTCTGAATTTCTTTTCTTACAAGAAGCAATTTAATATCGAAAACTAATAAACTAATGAAAAAAATAATTAAAATAAGTGTAATTCAATAACTTTATTTGCAATACAAAAATGGAAACAGTGAACTATTTTCTTCAAAGTTGATCATACAAACCATTCCTCCTAAATTCATTTGAAATAAAAGTTTTAATGAGGGAAGAATTTCGGAACATAAAAATTTTTGGATATTTGGAAATTATTTCTTCACATCTTAACTGCGATGGCAATTTTCCACTGCTGATTTCCTTCTTAAATTCTTTGAATATAGTGTTCTTCTCAAGAGATGACCATCTGTTTCTGCTAATACCTCTAAAATCAGTTTTTGAAGAAATAATATTGTTAACACACGCTTTTATGGTAGTTGGACTTTATGGTAGTTGGACTTCTGCCTGCAAGAAGAGAAGAGTTTTCACGCAAGATTCTTTGGCAGTGATGCAGGCCAGGTATTTTTCCAGCAATAATATATTTTGAAAAAGCTTTTTCAAGCAATTCCTTCTCCTCACAGCTCCATGATCTTCTTTTATTGATCCTAATGGGTGGTAAACCTAGAATGTCACCATTATAACAAACCACTAACACCCATAAACTTTATTCTAAATATCGTATACTAATCATCTATAGATTCAATGTCAAAGGAACGATCTCAGAATAATATTTATCTATCAAATAATTGCTTTCAATAAGATCATATAGAGTTAAAATTTAATCAATGAAATATAGAACCGACAGTTGTCAAGGAAACACTGATGCAGTAATATATTATATCCAACTTACTATCTGATTCAAACCCTGCAGCATCAACTTCACTGTCTTCACTGGAAGAAGAAAAACTATTCGTCCTCAATATTTGTTGACCTCCAGAGTTGATATCATGACAATGATCCCTTTCATAATTATTTCTACTACAATGACCTTGTGCTTTCTCAAGTAAATTGGAAATTATACCAACTTCTCTAACCCCAATGGAAAGTCTATAGTGTTGTCTATGTATTTGTTCAGTATGCCCCATGAAAGTTGCTAAATCTCCTATTTCTGTGTCACTTAGTTGAAGTGCTACTGCTTGTGTAGCAATATGTTTACGGAGAGTTGTTCCTCTCAAAGTAATAGGATTTGATTCCCCACAAAGAGTACTATACTCCCTCATGAGCTGACATGCTCTTATATACCGATTCCTTTCATTAAAAATGGATGGTAAAGCAAAAACATATGGATTTTAATCAGAAATATGAAACTGTTCTCTGTTTTCTATCAAATTATCTATACACATTTTGACATCCTGATGAATAATTACAGACACAGAACGACCCAATTTACCCCTTAATACAACTCTAATGTAATTTTTTATCGCCCTTCGAGCTTCTGGAGACAGAGTTGCCAGTATTTTTGGATCAGTAGAATTTTCAAATTCTTCAAAATTTTTATAATTGCTAATAAGCAATCTTTCCATCTCGCCTACCCTCCTTCTATTGAATAATAATATGGAAATCAGAGTGTAAGAAGCCAGAGACGTATAGTTTTCCAAAGTCTTTGATGAAATAAATAAATCCAAATATTTCTTCCTATGGCTATCTACATAGTCAACTAACTTTTTTATGTCACTCACTGAGGGTAATACAATTTTTTTCTTATGTTTTGTTTGGGTCTGATTTTCAGTTACAGTTCTGTTTATTCTGTTTGATAGATCTTCAACTAGTAAAGCCTTGAAATCTCGAAGTAAGTTTTTCTTTAGATTCTCTTGATTTTCGATGAGATATGTATTATAAAATCCTGTTACTTCTTTCAACAATGTACCTAATTCTGATGCAGTTGAGGGAGCAACATAGACCTGTTTATCAGCTTTGAAGTTCGCCACCTTATTTAGACTTTCTTTGACATATTTGTAATTTCCAGGAGTTAGCATAGAAGCAAAATCTGAAACAGTATCTGAAACAGACCTAGCAGCAATCAGTAAACGTGCCATTAATCTAAGCTTATGTCTTATTTGTGCAGAATCCCAATCGTTGCGAAATTTTTCAGACCAAATATTCCCACATCTAATAATTAAAAAATCTGTTCGAATTACTGTTGAAAATACATCATCCCTCAAAGGAGGTAAAATTGTTGTCTTCATCCGATCACAGGCAGAATCATGGATTTTTATCATGGCCATACGCCCAAAGTAATTTGATGTTCTTGTTTGTTTTAAAAAAGGGGCACACCTGACAGAATGTTGTCTTCTTGCAGCTTTTGAATAAAACCCACGACAGTTTGGACAAGGATAATAATCACTTCGTTGCTTATTAATTCCTTGTATAGGTCTCCTCACTGATAAAAAGTTCTGATCGACATATCTTTCAGGCTGAGTATTATATTCAAATTGGCCTTGTTTCCTAAGAGTTTCAATTTTTCTTTTTCTTTCCATACACCCTATAAAAAAATACAAAAATCATGTGTAGTTGGTAGTGATTTATTAAAACAGTATCAAACAAAAAAAAATATATAAATAACAAAAATTAAGATGTATATAAATTGTTCAAATATAGTGTCCTGTATATAACAGGTAACTCAATAATATTCCCTAAATTTAAAGCATGCTTCCTATTATTTTCTCATGCCCATTAAATTTTGGACTTATTTTAAAAATTGAACTACTCGATAGATGCTGTTGATTATTATTATTATTTTAGAATATTTGTTTTCAATTGAAAGAATGAAATGAGAGGAAACTAAAACCAATAAAAAAATCAGAAAATTAACCTTTCGGAAGGTAATAAAACTCTTTAATGAGCCTGTCATCTTTGTGATTTGTAATGTAATGCCGAGCAATCTGAATGACCAATTTTTTGCAAAAAATACAGAATTCCTTTTTAGAGATCTTGGTAGATTTTTCTATCTGGCTTTCTGCTGTCGATACAGAATTCAGGGCTGTCTCAACTAGTTGAACAGAAGTATTTTTCATTTTCTCATCGAAGCTTCTGTATAGAGGATATCTGTCCACATTTTTTTCTAAGTCTACTGGTGTTCCTGAGAATAGATATTTGCAAATTAGTTTGAATGAATTATATTGGCTTTATATAATTATGTACTTTGTTACTGTCAAAAAATAGGTATAGTTTGTCTTAGTGGTGTAATATTCTATTAGCCAAATACAGGTATTATAGATTTCGTAAAAACAATTGATATTTAGCATTGTGACTTTTCACTTTGGAGACAAGAATCCATAATTTTTTGTCTTTGTTTAGTGGTTTTATGGCCTCAAAATCTTGAAAATCGTCTCTGGATCCAACTTTTTTATTGGGACCTGTTCTGTGGTGGGCACGCTGCGTTGGCCCCTTTGGTGCCTACGATGCCGTTGTTGAGTGAAGCCTAAGTTGGCGTCAGCATCATATGTGTTCCCGTTGGTATGTTTTACTTCGTCCTTATCAGTCCGGACTACGACGGAATCCGCGTGGAAGAGTTTGGGGCCACTCTTGTTTTCCCAGATGGTATTTTCCGACTGTTTTTCGTCGGGTGGCAGCTGCGTATCAGCTGACTTCCTTCCATCGTTCTCGATGTCCCTCGTCTTTGTGTCGTTTTCAACTGTATGACATGTTTTCAGTTTTTCCTCCAGGTACCTTATTTTGTCCTTTAAAAGGATTGCATTCTCCTCCAGCAATCTATTATTGCTTTTTACTTCCATAACGAGCGCCTTCAAAAGTTGTATTTCTCCCGCCGGTTGTGAGGTTAGGTCTATCTCGCAGCATGTTAATCGTGTCGAGTCTATGATGTTCACCTTTCCTGCGAAATCCCTTTCAACACAAGATTTATGATACACTTTTCCACAGTTTATACATGTAATATATGCACATTGACGCGTTTTATGGCACGCAAAATACGGACCATTTTCGGCTTGCTTGTCACTGGTCGCCATTTTATTATCCATTTCAATGAAAGACAGAATGCTAAATTTCAAAAGCCAGGAAGTTTTCTTTGCGCATGATATTATAACTTTCTATCTATTTAAAAGTCCTTTCTATATTTCCATGTAGCACTATTTCAAACTTCATTTCTTAGACTGCACATAACTGAAATAGAATAAAAGGTACTAAGTTGTCTACTAACCTTGCAACGTTCCATCCAAATTCAAAGGATTTACATCTAAGAGTGAATTTAAGGCTGCTTCACTATTTGCAGCCAAAATTAAAAGTGTTTCATCACTCAAGTTCAAGACACTATTTTCTAAGCTTGTATTTTCTGTAACTGACAAACAATCCGATAACTCTGAAATTAATAATTGAAGAAAGTCAGTACACATGATATTTCTGTGAAGACAACATAATATACTGATATTAGATGAAAATTTTCACAAGTGAACAAGCTTTTACAAAACCATTTTACACATCAAATTCAAACTTCAACTTACCAAGTTGTTAAACTTTTATAGGGGTTTTGATGGAACTCAAGTGCAAATATACAAAATACATAAGAATTTTGAGTCAAATCCATAAAGGTTTTGGTATATATTTCAAGTTAAAAGTAAATAAAGTCTAAAATAATTCACTTATTCAGAGAATATATATTTCATGTTAGATATCTCTCTCATATGTGATATAAAATAATAAATATTGCAATATAATCTAGATGAGGTTTGGAATCATTTGAAGTAGGATAATTGAAATCAACTCTGTATACCGATTTTTTGAATTGATGTGGCCGATACTTGGTGTAAATCGATGAACACATTAAAAAACAATTGGCGAACGTAGATAAGCGATACGCCCCTACCGGTGTAGAATATAACTAACGCATGGGCCATAGATTGCTTTGTTTACATCTGTTCACGTGTATTTTATATGAGAAGTTGTCGAGTATTAATTGTGTTTAAATTTGTTTTGGATCGTTTACAAACGTTCAGAAGAGATGAATCACTATTGTTGTGTTTCCTATTGTTCATCTTGAACTGAGATAATTCAAAGTTGTATTCCAAAGTTGGGAAACAAGGAAATGATGGACAGAAGAATTACGAGGATTCATAACTTGAACATTGAAAAAAAGTGTCTGTCTCAACATGAGAGTTGTTCTTTACCGTTACATAATAATATAAGAATGTGAAAGTGTGTTACCCATTTAGAATATTTTCTGGATTTGATGAAAATATACAAATAAAAATAAAGTAGTGGTTTATATTATTAACGCCCAGTATTTACTACAATAGTTAACAACTAATTTACACGTTTATTGAAATAAAAACAATTTGCATTATGCGCGTTTCCGTGAGACTTTACCTTCTTCGGATGCTAAGTACAATCTGAATTACCTTTCTGCGTGTAATGCAAATTGTTTTTATTTCAATAAACATGTAAATTAGTTGTTAACTATTGTTTTTTAAATCTGTATATCGACTTCAATTATGTAGTTTTTTCAGATTTTCATCTTTTAACTCAAAGATTTAATATAGTAACGAATTACTCAATCATTATAATTGAAATATTCACTGGAACATTCATACAAGTACATACTAGGTTATCAAACCTATGAATAAGCTACAAGCTTAGCAATATGTAAAACTTATAATTAGTTTTAATGAGAACAAAAAGCAACATATCATCAAAAATATAAAGTAGGAGTTAGGAATGATAAATACCTTCAGTGAGGGATATCCTGCTTCTGCTCAGGTCCTTTTTTGGAATTTCCAGTTTCTTCAAGTAAACAGAAGGAATATCATTATTGATATTGTACAGCAAGTTTTCTAAGGTTTCTTTATTATCTGCAACCAACAGTAGTATGTATGTATTAGCTTTACCGTATATATTTTTAATATTTTCATAAGAATAACTAAATTCTGCACAGTAACCAAGTCGTCTCAAAAATATATAAAGTTTCATTCAGTCAGGTCTAGCTTGAGCAAAAGTACACAAAATATCCGTAAAATGTCACAAAAACGTTGTAAATTCGAATTTAGGTACTTGAAAGAGTAGTGCACAAAATGAAAACAAGTTTAAAGTGTAAGGTACTTAGGCAATTTTCCGGAAAATCGTCATCTGAAAATTTTTTGTTCGTTTTTTCCGAGGTTTTTTCACTATAATTATTCAAATAATCAAAATGCATAAAAAATTTTCGATTTAAAAATTGTAGCTGATGCATTTACCTAAAAAAATTGTCTGAACATTTCTTTAATATCTTCATTAGTTTTTGAAATATACGAAGTTTTCCTAATAGTATTCACAAACATTATCAATTTACATGTTTTTAATTTTATAATATAAATCAACAATGAAACTTCGAATAACATGATTCATTTGATTTGCTTCGAAATGAGGTATCTACATTTACTCACATAATTTTTTAATAAATTATCACTGTTTTTTTAAATAATTTTCTTCATTAAATAAAAAATAAAAAAATTTGATTATTTGATATGGTATGTACACTGCAGAGATTTAATCTAAAAAAATTATTCGAAACTTTTTTTTGAATCTAGGTTTTCCGAAAAGATATATACGATTTTCCGAATGCTCGTGATGAAATTAGCGAATTTTAAGAGTTTCATTTGTAATTTCAATTAGTATCTATGACAATTAATGAGAATTTCCTCGTAAACCTTCATTGAATATTTTATTTTTATGCAGTATTGCAACAAAAAATTATGAATATTAAAAATAAAATTATTTGATGGACTTTTATTTCATTTAAGTACTTATACTTTTTCTTCAGGGAATTTTCGAAAATGTAGCGTTACTGCTCATATGAAAGCCGAATTTTTAACTCTTTTTTTCATTATTTTTTTATTAATAACAGTCTTTTTTTTGTAATATAATTCGTGATTATTATTTCTTTTATTATAATTTTCAGCACTATTAATATTATTATTTTTGAAATACTTTCAATAAAAAATGCAACAGGAGTGAGAAAAAAAAATTTTACAAATTATTTTTAAACTTTTTGAATCATTATCCATTAGGTAATTCTTAAAAGTCGAAGAAAGTCAACTTCACAGCACTACACAAAATATTTAACACTATCTATGAGACAGGTCGATCTACGATGCATTTTTTTTTGCTGGGCTAGGTATATTTCAAAGCATTATCATTCACAACTGGAAAATTATATTCGAATTTTGTACAACATGTTTTTTTTTCTTCATTTCACATGAACAGTTCAAATCTAAAAATAATTTATCTCTGTCATCTTTTCTTTCGATACTAACACTTTTTAATTTTTTAATTCTACTTTTAACAGTCACAATTGGTTCACTTGCACCTTGACTTGCACTATCCGCATTTTTAATCCAAATTAAACAAGTAGTTAATATTATCAGCCTAATCATTCATACTTGAACTATAAAAGGTGTGTTCATTTGTATCGCGATCACTTCTACATATACAATCATTACTAAGCTTCTGAAGATCAAGATAATTGTCTATTATTCACAAAATTTGATATTTACTTACAGAAAAACTTTATAATAGTTTCGAAAGTAAACACTATAAAGTATTCAGGGATAAAGTTTCATCGAAATATATCAACCTTGAAAAAAGTAAAATTAAGCATGTAAAACAAACATATTTTCAAGAAGCATTTGTTTAAATTTCTAAATATGGATCGCTTTGTTTTTATAATAATATTTACTGATCATTTGTAATGTTAAATTTGAAAGGAATATTCTTTGCGACAATCGATAATCAAATAGGAATTATAATTTTTTAGACTTTTCACTACTAATTTTTTTTATGAATAAACTGATTTTACAGATAGAAAATATTCTTTTTCCGAATTGAATGTATTTCTATTCAAAAGTTAAGATGATGCTCTACATTTGAGATCAGTTGATTAATGTTTTCAGAACAATTTAAGCGCCAAATTATTAACTTTCAAATCGAGCCATAAATAAATTCCAGTCACAAGTTAACGCGGGCACTCACGAATAGACTTCCGTTGAAATAAATTATATCTCGTGAACTTTTTAATTTACAGAAAAATTTTGTAGATAAATTAATTTTGTTAGTTATAAGCTTGTTCCGAATATACTTATTTTACAGAGGTAGAATAAATTACAATACTTACCATGAGAAATCATCAGGTCAGCTTGGTAAGAAGTAGAACCATATTTGGCAATTATTATATTTCCACTTGTAATTTTCACATACTTTGTTGGTAATATGTGGTGTGGTCCGTCTTTAAATTTGATAAAAGTATACATTATCTGTCCGTAAAATATAAATCTCTCGTTTATCACTGCACTGTATCGTATCAAGAATTTTCCCGCTTATACCTTATACACAATGCACACATCTCATCTAACGAAGTCGTGTTCGGAAACTGTGAGCGATTTGGGCGATTTGGCGGAACTTGTAATTACCCATAACAACCCAAAGCAGGACTACATGGGTAATACACGCCTCAACAATAAAATTGACCGATATGAAAAACGAAACGATAACCAGAATAAAAACGACACACTAGTGAAAAAAGTTCAAATATTTCTATTAGATTTTTACCATCCACATTAGTGTTTGAATAATATTCAGGAGCATACAACTATTTAATTATTGGGAAATACATTACTGGCCAATTCAATATATCTTCTATTCGCAAAATATAATATACATAAGAGAACATATTTTACTTTGATGAACGCAGATATTTTCCATTCTCGGATTGAAGTATTCTGAATAATAACATCAGAATAATTAATTCGTTCATCTCATATTCAACCAAAATCGCTACTATTGATTGCTCAAACATTTGATATTTCTATTCTTGAATAACGAATACAAAACCTCAATTTTTATGTGAATTCAGTTTTAATGTTCTGGAATTTGGAGTGTACAATTTTTCCGAAATAATTTAGGATAATAGTTATAAACAAATTGACAATAACAGAAAAAAATTTAGATTCTACAATCCAAACACTTATTTATTTATATCATCGACAACAAGTTTCATTTCCATTCTTCTTTTTCAAATATTAGTACCTACCTATTAGTAATAAATTAGAACATTATAAGATTTTGCAACGCATACTATGTTGAAATATTTTTTCAATGTTTTTGGACCGTTTTTTTGAAGAAATTTTAGATAATTTCAATATTTATGAACATTATGTTACCTTTTTCGAATGAAAATTAATTCGATAGCATTCAGTATGCTACCTTCATAGAAATTAACTATTTTGAAAGTGATTTTCAAAATCATTGACATTAAAAATTTAATTGAACCATTTTTTAGAACGAAATCATAAGTCCAAACCAGATTTGAAAGTATTTTATTCACTGATGTAACCAGGAACTATCGAAAATTAACAAATATATATATATATATATATATATATATATATATATATATATATATATATTTATATATATATATTAATATATATATATATATATATATATATATATATATATATATATATTGTAGCAATTAGCTCCGTGATCGAGTAAACCTTAAGTAATATGCTCTCATTGTACAGATATATTGTATTTATATATATGGCTTCCATTATAAACTGTGTCAAGACTCGTATTGGTGCTTAGTATGAATATTTTCATACAGTTCTCGAAAATTAAGTTTCAGATAGGTACAATTTTCATATACATCGAGAAAATAATATTATAGAATTCATATAATTTCTGAATTAGTATTTTTAAGTGATAGTGACGGTATTAATTTATTTATATTTATTCGGTTATTGTTTTTCAATTTTTCGTCAGATACTCATCAAAAATAATCTACAGTATCTGTATTAGAGCTATTTCGGTTTTCTGTTTCTAAGAACGCTCAATTTTCTCAAATTTACAAATTAGTATTCAAATTACAAATTAGTATTAACAACCGTATACTTATTATATTTTTCTCAAGAAATTTTTCATTTCAGAGTTTCTATTGAAACTTTTAACCCTCATTTATTCAAAGGTAGTAATAATTAATTTGTATTCAACTATTATAGGGATAATAATTGTATTAAAATATTTTCGATTAAAAAGATGTAGGTATTTCAATAATATGTAATTCTCATATTCAGACACTATATTAACATATCTGATAATATGTTATAGTAATGAGGTAATTATTAACCATGATAATATAGCAACAATATTTTAAATCTATATGGAAAAATGGAGCCTATCATAGAAATGTTGTTGAAAAAAAATTTTTAGCTACGATTTATTTTTAATTATTAAATATATACTAAATGAAATATTTTTTGATAATTTAGCATATATTTATTCAAAAATTCATGAATGTTTCGATGTGATTTCAATTGAACTCATTCTATGGAAACAGGAATATACGATTTAACAATTTTGTGTATATGAGTGTATGTGTAATTGGAATTGGCTCACAGTTGACGTCATCAACCGTCAAGTGTAAAGGGGTACGATTCTGTAGAAAACAGCGTTGCAGTTTCGATGATTCTCCAAAAATTAGCTACCCTGAGAGAGATTATTTTAGTTCGACTTCTATTCAAGCCTTGTGTTAGATCTACGGAGGACTGTAAGACTACTGAGTATAGTTATTAGTTTTTTATAGGTTTTAATATAACATTCCAGAAGAAATTCATTATAATTATAAAAATAACGAATAGATGAAAGAATAGCTCTCCTAAAAGTACACCGTACATCCGAAAAACTTGAATATCTAGCTAAATCTCTATTTAACAGACGTAGAGAAGTATAAAAAAATTATGAAATAGATAAGTATACAGAAATAGTGAGATATCACGAATTTGAGAGAATAAGGATGAATTGTATATTTGTTGTTGGGTAACAGGGTAAATGAAGATTAGACTGTTATAATAATTACATCGTTGCGCATTAAAATCTTTTTATGAGAACTATGTTTCTTTAATTTTTTAGGTTGAGTACCATGAATGACACAACATGAAATTTCCAATAAAAATCAATCTTATATTTTCTTATATCTTATTCGTGATAGAAATAATTTTTTTTATTTGTAATTATAATGTCATGCATTAAAGGTATTTCGACTTCTAGGTCATTTACACCTCGTACTAGGTATAATAACATTAACAAACTATTACATTCAAATATTATTAAATCAAGATTGCCGCCTTGGTATCACAAGACGGCCGATGAATGGCGTTAACCGAAGTTATTAGCCAACATGAAATCCAAAAAACTATCATATGATAGTATCATATGATAGTTATATTATGCCGTTTCAAAATATTATCATTCCATAGTATTTAGTGAAACCGTCCATTTTTGAATATTAATAACTATGTACCTATATATAGACATTTTCATCACAACTTTATGCGTCGGTATCCGCCATCTTTTTCGTACTGTTTTATGTGAACAAGTATGTTAAAATACCATTGTGAATTGAAATCAACAAAATGTGAAATAAATAATATCCGTAGGCTGAAGGACCCAATGAATGCTCATCGCAAGCGCTGTGACTCCACATGGGTGTCACGTGGCCATTGATTGCGAAATGTGCTACTTGGAGCCGCGTGTACCCAATATTATACATATATATGCATCATAATATAAAAAACGTGTTGTTATGGAGTATGTATATGTAAGAGTGGTATCGGTATAAGTCATTTAAAGCCAATACATGTGCTAATAACATATAATCCTAGTTAATTGGGAGATATTTACTTAATGCCTAAAAATTTACTTCATTTTACTGAGATAATACAATTGGATTAATATATAACCCCTCAATAAGCTAGTTTTTTTTGCTTTTTTTGCGAACGCCCATGATACTTCAGCCACCTTTTTGATTGTTTACAATTATATGATTCATTTTAATTGTGAACAAGTACAGCTCCATCAATAATTTGTTCCAATAATCAATTTACTAC
Source organism: Cynegetis impunctata (assembly GCA_030704885.1). Classification (NCBI taxonomy): domain Eukaryota; kingdom Metazoa; phylum Arthropoda; class Insecta; order Coleoptera; family Coccinellidae; genus Cynegetis; species Cynegetis impunctata. The sequence goes on along the minus strand of JARQZK010005134.1, from coordinate 107,404 downwards.
GGAGATAATATTGCTTTCCAATGCATTTTGTACAAAACAGTACGCAACTTTTATACTAGGTACCGCTTTTTCAACATGGCTGCTTCGCTTACGCATGTCACATGATGAAAAGGTGTATTGCGTAGTGTGATGCATGATGTGAAAACCATTAGGAAATACCGACTTGTTTTACTCTTTTTGAATTCCAAATTGAGCACAACTGTTGATTTCAGGTTTAAAAGGAGTCTATCGCTTATGAATCCGGCCCTAAACCTTGCAAATATAGTCACAGGAGGTAGTCTGTAGCCACTAAATTTATGATATTTCTTGAGAAAAAATATTTCTAGGTTTTTCCATAGATATACTTTTTCCATACAAATATTCTTATACTATCCAATAGTGCAGCGCTTGGGGCGCTCAAAACACGAAAACCTCGGATTTCAGTTGTAGTGAATGAAATTTAAAACTAAAAATGGGAATATTTAGTTAATCATATATATAAAAAAGTTTACCTATTAAAAAATTGTGATCTTAATTTGAAAAAAAATAGTTAACGATTGAGCGTGCACTCCAGGTAAAAAAATGCCATTCGTGATACTTTTCAGCAAATTCATACAAATCAATATATTAATATATTTATATATAGGTATAATAATCTGGAATCAGAAGTTAATTAAGGAAAATGATAAAAAAAAGATAATCATAAATAAAATATTTGTTTATTCAAATAATTTACATTTTCTTAAATATTCAATGTTTTCTTCAACTTTATTGATTTGAATCATATTGAATGAGTATTGACACAACCATTTTTGCTGCACTGTAGACATGCTACACTACAGTATAATCCACTCTTCCGACAACCACAAGCAGCCTCACATTGCTTTCTGCAATTACAAAATAACATTCGCAATAGATGATCCGGCGCTGCTAATTATTTCATGGTTATTGAGATGAGCATATTGTGTTTGAAATGCATCCATCCCCAATTCTGAATATTTTTGTTATTTCCTAGCCAGATCTGGATTTTTAGGTAGACTCTTTTTAGGTGTTCAAATGCTGCATCAGTAGTGGGAGGTAATGATGATATTTAATTGTCCAATGTTAGTAAATTTCGTAATATTCGGTTCAACTTCTGATAACTTGATTATTATTTTTGTAAAACCTATACCCCCAGAAGCAGGATATATTTGGAGAAGGATGTTCCCTTTTTTAATAAACTCAGATTCAGATGGGCCTTCAAACGTTTGATATATCGTCGAGATTGTATACTATCGCCTGGTGTAACTATTTCAATGCTTCCCATATAATGAAACGTTCCTTTACATCAAAAGTGTTGATATTAAAATCAGCATTATCATGCTTAAAGTGTACACAACTGCCAGGCTTTATTTTTGGTGGAGTTGCAAAAGTAGCTGAAGCTTCGTACCACGTAGCTTCTTTGCATGAAGCATAGAAGCCTAACGAGTTCCATATATTAATTACTTTTTTGGTGCCAAATATCCTATGAAACATTACAGCCAAAGTAGTATGCAGAGTTGATACAAATGATCTTATTCGCACAGCTGATATAGCATTATGTGCGATAGATTTGCATTTCTTTTCATAAGCAGGAATTGTTTAGATTTTATTTTTTTAATCTTTTAATATCATTTCCGATAGTAAAAAATTTGAAGATTTTGGAGTCATCAATATTTCCAAGTATTTTGTCACTTGGTGTATAATGTTCATTATCGCGCACTTGAGCTCTTATGTCCCTCCTAAAAATTTCGCTAGCTGCTTTCAATGTATGAAGCTCCTCTGCTTCTTAACTGTGATGTTTTTGATTGTATTAATTTTCGGTTAATATATTTTGGTTAATTTTTTTGAAACATATAATGGTATTGGATCCAAATTTACTTGATATAACAATATCATCATGATAGAGGTCCATCAGTCGTTTTCTAATAGTTTTTTCATCCGGGATATACTCAGTAGTGAAAGCATTTTTCAATTCTTGCGTAGTAAATTGGCAGTCACCATTTTCCTCTATGTAATTGTATGTTTGGTCCATTGCTTTGTCAATGATCAAAGTTCTCGGAGCAACTTTCTTTTCAACATTACTCAGGTGAATAGAATTTTTGAGCAAGTGATAACAATCTGCATGATATTTTGCTTCAAGTGTCTGTAAACCTACTACTCCATAAATTCTGTTATGAATTTCTCAATAATAATCATCTTTCTGTACGGCAAAAAAAAATTCACAACGGTGTCACTTAAAGTCCGAGTATTTATGTATGAAAATTTTCTTCGCCGATTTTTATTTAATTTTGCTTCTTTTTCTTCATCATTTACTTGACCACAAAGGAAGCAGTTTTTTTCCAATCAAAGTGAGGTAAACCAATGCTACTTCAGAGCTTCTTTTTCGGAGGCGAAAATGAATTTCCATTTGGCTTCTTCTTATATATTTCAATATATTTTTCATTAATATACTTATGCCGACAACTTGTATGAGCATGAACAAATTCAGGTTGCAAGTGAGGTATCAATCCATCTTGTCGTTGGCTTGAAGCAATTCTTAACGTAGCTACTCCTCTACTTATTTTTATAATTTCATCCAAATCTGAATTGATTTTAGAAGATGAACCCAATTTTTCGCATATTATACAACTATGCTCATCAGTCATATTATTAGTCCCTGGTTTATCCATTGTTTGAAAGCTGTAGAAAATAATTAAATAGTTTATTGCTTTTTATTCATTATTACAAAGCAGTTCAATAGGAAAATATCGTCTCTAGATTTTACTATTTGTAAAATTAAACAATTTTCACTTTTAAACTTAAAGAATCTTTTTGTATAATTACATAATTTTCCCAGAGACCAGAGAAATTCCGTTCAGTTGTACATTGCAGCTGCCGCTACCGTTCTCCTCCCTCCACGTTTTGCTACCTTTTCAAGATCCCTACGGCCTTAATACTCTCAGGTATATTTGAAAGATGGTCTTCTATGTCTATATTGGTGAAATCTAACATATATATACATAAAAAAAATATTATATAAAGGAAACTTATGTGCTCAAGTATTAATTTTTCATATTTTTTTGTTTAAATAATGAAAAAATTTAAAGCACAAAAAAATTTTTGGTAAACTTTGCAATTTATATCATAAGAAACAAAATCCTACTTCCATCGTATAAATTCATTCACTGTAACAAAAGTCCGAGGCTAAAACCCCCGGGCGCTACACTACAATTGTTTCTGTAAATTTACGGAATACGATCTGTCCCTTCATTTTCTATTAACAACATTCATTACTTAGGTACTTAGTGACACGGCATATTTTAAAACGTGTTTTACATGTTCAACTATATAAAGCTTTAACCGTTTCATGGTGTGAAAATAACGGGATATTTAGACGATACATTCTTGCTTCTTTCGAAAAAATGATTGAATATATGATATCGAATTTGATTTCAGTTCTATAAGATGATAAACTTTTTTATGAAATTGAATATATGGGTAACCTTAAAAAATTACGTGATGATCATTACTGTTTGTTGTAACGCTTCGACTTTGGGATAGAATGATAAGAATTTAATAATGTATGTAGCTCGCTCTATCTCACAGCGATATAACTATTCTGAGTCGAACTCATTAGATATTTAAAATCCTCAAAATCATAAGCCCAATCGCTGGGAGATAGAGCACGCTAGAAATTCAGGCTCATCTCACTAACCAAAATTAGAAATGATTTTAGTGTAAATATTTATGTTATAATAATTAACTCCTTGTCAGAGGATATATGAAAATATTCATATATATATAAACTTTTTCGAAACAAATTTTTCCAGTTAACTCTACAGATTCAATTTGAATATCTTTATTTTCACTTGAGTGAAGAAGGGAGTAGGTACCATATTCCAATAAATTTGTCCTTTTAATCATATATCGAATTGAAAAATTTAACATTTATGTAAATATCTAGTTGATATCTCTTGTTCATGAAAAACAACAAATATTTATACTCTTGTTATAATTGATTCTTATTACTATGGCAACATTGCAAATGGGAGGGGGAATACATGAGGAGAATATGTCGCTGAAACTGACGATGTATGTGAGTTGTAACTTTGGCGACGTCGTCGAAATATACCAATTGTCGTCAAAACTCACGATGTATTGTCAGATTTGTAGCGGAAACTAACGTTATACACACACACATATATATATATATATATATATATATATATATATATATATATATATATATATATATATATATATATATATATATACAGTCAAACCTGGATAAGCAAGAGTACAAGGGAGCACAATCTCATTCTCGCTTATAGAGGTTTCTCACTAACCCGAGTTTCTCGCTAATGCAGGTACATGGGTAGCGTTTCTCTCTTATAGGGGTACGCAGCAATAACAAGTCACAGCAAGTACGAATGTAGTAAATATGTAATATGATAAAATTAAGTTATGTACATATATATTTTTAAATGCTTACGAAAACAAAACAAAAATTCATGTACTATGTAATTTTATTTTATTTGTACTCAAAAAAATCCGTCAATTTCGTTTGGGTTTCTGTTTTTGTATTTTGAATGTTTTTCTCTAACTCATAAATTTTGTCGAATATTGCTTGATCAACAACCGCCGCGTATTCAAAGTACTGATGTACCGTCTCCAACGCATTTAAAGCTAGCTTCATTGGAATGATCTTTATTTCTGTTTCCGGAATCTGTGCCTCGTCTTCACTGTCATTTCCAGCAATACATGTGTTCACACAATTCTTAACGATATCGTCGTCGGTTTGTTCTCCAGCGGTAGTTACGTCGTCGTCAATTTGAACGAAATCTTCGAAGCTCGGCGTTAACATATTGGATTCGTGAGACACAAGCTTAGTCCATTCCTCGTTGCTAGGTCCAACTTCAACACCATTTTCCTCTGGCAGGTCTTGCTCATCTGTACTTTTCCGAAACCCAGCTTTCTTGAAGCAGTTTTTGACAGTAACGTCGCTGACTAAGTACCATGCTTTTCTAGCAAATTTCATAGCTAGAAGTACGTTAATGTCAGGGCTACTGATTTCTTCCAGACTCGTAAGAATATGTTTAACGACTTCTCTGCGATAAAATCGTTTAAAAGTGTGAATGATGCCTTGATCTAATGGTTGAAGTTTACTAGTGGTGTTAGTAGGTAAAAACATTACTTTTACATTTGCAATTGTTGGTAAGTCCGTATGGGCAGCACAGTTGTCAATGAATAGCAAATTTTTTTTTCGGTTTATCTTCATTTGTTTGTCAACTTTTTTCAACCAATCTTTAAATAATGTCTTGGTCATCCAAGCCTTTGTATTATTGGCATAATCAACGGGTAGAGTCTTGACACCTTTAAAACATCTAGGTCGCTTCGATTTCCCGATGATGAGAAGGGGTAGTTTGTCCGTACCACTCATATTTACACACTGGAGAAGTGTAAGGCGTTCCTTGCTTTGTTTTCCTCCATGGCATTTTTCGCCTTTAAACGTAAATGTTTTATCCGGAAGGCACTTAAAAAACAAAGCAGTTTCATCCGCGTTGTAAATATCGTCTGGTTCATACCCTTCTTAAAGATTTGGCAGATCTTCAGTCCAGTGGTTGCACACACCTTGGTCCACAGAGTTACTTTCTCCAGCTGCTTTTTTGAAAGCTATGTCATGACGCCTTTTAAAACCCTCTAACCAGCCGTTGCTAGCAGAAAAGTTCTGGATTCCCAGTTTTGTAGCAAACTCTTTTGATTTTTCTTTCAACAAAGGTCCATCTATGGGAACATTCTTATCGTGAGTTTGTTTTATCCATTCCAAAAGGCACTTTTCGATATTGGGAAATTCAGAAACTCTAGCCCTCTTAATATTTCCATGTCCATCAGAGCACTCAGACTTTATAGAGTCTTTTGATTTTATAATTTTATAATAGGTGGATTCTGGTAAATTAAACTCCCTCTGAATTTCATTTCGCGATTTTCCGGATTCAAACGCCTTCACTATTTTAAGTTTATCACTTACTGACAGTACTTTAATTTTCCGTTTTGACATGATGCAGAACAGAACTTTCCTTAGCAATTGATAACTATAAACTGAGTAAGTCCGACAAACAGGACGGTACACAGGCACACGTGTCCATTTGGAAAGAATGCGATACAACATTATTTAGTTCCACGAAATAGAATAGGTACAATATTGACGAGAATACAAAAACAATGGTAGGAGAAGTTCCACGAAAGTTAAGAATGAGTCATAAAATAGCACATGTTAAATTTGTAAATAAAGCTCGACTGTCGCTTATAGAGGTATAGATAAGTAGCAGTCTCACTTACGGAGGTCTATGAGGGAAAAACGACTCTCTCTGACAGAGGTTTCTGTTTCTCGCTAATAGAGGTTTTGGGAGCTTAAAATGACAGGGCCTGGCTATTACTCTCACTTATAGAGTTTTCTCACTTATCCAGTTCTCACTTATCCAGGTTATAATATAAATCAATAATGAAATTTATGATATTGATTTAGTGTTCTGTTATTTTTGCAAATAAATTTTTTATTTCTATTTATATTTTTAACGAATGTATTTTCTCTGTTAACACCTACTTTTCCTAATATTTCATCGTCCTGGCTATCTACCCATGCCGAAGTTCTGGCAGATAGTTCCCACCAATGGCCTTCTTGACGATGAATTGTAGAGCTCTGAAATACATTTATCAATTAATATGATAACCTTAGACATACCTATGAAATGAAGTATTTCTGCTAAGGTTATATTCTTTCGATTAATATAAGAGCCCATGTTCACATCTGTATTTATATGAGTATAAGAATACTATATTTTAAAACATATAATCGTATGTATATATATATATATATATTTTTTTTTTTTTTCATAAAGTTTAACTGTTCTACGCCGATACTGTCCGTGAATTGAACTTAAGCCCGCCACTCATGATCCAACACCGCAGTACGATTTTGTAGAAAGCAATTACAGTACAATTTCGTCGAAAATCGAATAAGAACACACACGTTTAATTTCGCAGTACGAGTTTACTTTCAACGTGAAAATGTCGGAAGAAAATATACTTCTAGAGGCTCTTGCGCTTTGTTTAACCGAGAAGAAAAGAAAAGAATACAAAAAACGTAGGTGGTGGTGTAAAAAGTGGTTACTGAAAAGAAATAACTACAGTCATGTAAATTTATTAGAAGAATTTTTTACTAATTTTAATTCCCTTTTGTATGATGTTCTGAAATTATTAATTTTCTTTTTTACAAAATCCTCATTTGCATCATTTTTAACTTCTTGAAACTTCCCAATCAAAGTATCCATAGCTCTTTTTCTAGCATTTTTGTCATGATAAGCTGGCGATTTAATTTTCTACAGACACTCTTTTTCTTCGTATAATTCGAAAAAATCTCTTATAAACGTCTCACTATAGGCCATTTTTTAGAATTTACTGGCAAATGTATTGTTTTTCAGCATTCAAGTTGTACGATCAAATCGCAACTCTCAATTCACGGTCAAATTAAGCATTCAACCACTCCTGTCGTACTGCAGCAGACTGACTTGTCTGTCTGCGATCAAATCAAACCGACTTGGTCTTGCGGCGGGAATACACGATCAAATTACGTCCAATTCTGTCGCAATAGGTATTGAAATTCAATAAAGTCGCCTTCGATCCGAAATGTTTTACATTTACACGGTCAAATTTACAAGATTTTTGCTGTTTCATTGAAACATCCATTGTGCAATTTTTGGTATAAAAACCAATTTTTTTCTAGAAAATGCTTTTTAGGAGTGCGGAATTGAAAATCATATGATGAACAAAAATAAAACTAGAATTTACTACGTTTATTATCACAAAAATATTTTGAAAAATATAACACTGCGATTGCTATTTCGGTCACTAGACCATTATCGGGCAGATTGAGTTAAGAACTGAATACATAACTATAGATTTGCGCTCACGGATGGGAAAGAATTATTGGAGGTACCTAAATAGAAAGCATAATTCAAAAGTTCTCTGTTTGTGGAACCTGGTGGTGGTTTTCACGGCAATGATTTGAAAACGTTGAACTCGTTTTATTTAAAAAAAAAATTTTTTGTTGTTCTTTGAATCTTGTCTGGAACGATCGACCAGTCTGACCTATATACACTCCTTTACATACTGGACAAATCAACTTATAAACTCCCGAACTTTCAAATTTTGACGGGATATATTTGGCATTGAATAAAAATCCTGAGACTTTTGTCTTAGGTTTGAAACCAATTTTAGTATTATATTTAGGCATGACATTAGCAACTGTTTCTGTTAAAAGACCAAAATATGTTGAAGATGTGAATTTTGACTACGTTGCATCAACTATTTGAAAATCATATTATATTTCTCAGAAATAATGTTTTTAGTTGATACATAGCGAAATGCAATACCAAATAACACCTGTATAACAAATACCCTCTTCTGCTTAAATTTAATGTTTATAATAAATTATTTTTTTGCGTATCTTTCAGTTTTTCTGTCAAATCTTAATTTATTCCAATCGAATTGCATGTCGCAAAAACGTACTGCGGTGTTGGATGGTGAGTGGCGGGCTTTAAACGCTATAAACATTACCCTCCTATTTATTCTGAACCTCATTGACACTTACAATCTTCTATACCTAACCCAGGATTCGTACCCAACTCACTTGCTTCACCGATTATTACTATCCCTCTACTCCAAACGGCGTGTACTTAACGTTTTTTGTGTGTTATGTAATTTAATTTAATAATTGTTACGTACTGTTCTAGGTACATCGTAAGTCCGCTTTTTTTCGACACGTTGAGGAGAAGACTTGGATGATGATTCATCATCTGAATCAGCCCAGACTCTCTTCGTGCCAAAATTTCTAAGCAGAGGTGAACTGGAACCATCTATACTCTGAAATGATTATTGTTATTAGTAATGAAGTCATATTTTTATATATGTATTCAATTGTCATTTATCTATAGGAATATATATATATACTTATATATTTATATATATATATATATATATATATATATATATATATATATATATATATATATATATATATATATATATATATATACTTATATACTTATATTTATATAACCCAGGATTCGTACCCAGCTCACTTGCTTCACCGATTATTACTATACCTCTACTACAAACGGCGTGTACCTAAAGTTTTTTATCTGTTATGTAATTTTATTTAATATATTAATAATTGTCAGGTACGTACTGTTTCAGGTACATCGCAGATCCGCTTTTTCTCAACACGTTGAGGAGAAGACTTGGATGATGATTCATCATCTGAATCACCCCAAACTCTCTTCTTCGTGCCGAAATTTGTAGGTAGAGGTGAACTGGAACCATCAATACTCTGAAATCATTATTACTATTAGTAATGGAATCATATTTTCATATATGTTTTCAATTGTCATTTATCTATAGGAATATGAATATGTATATATATATATATATATATATATATATATATATATAAATATAAATATTTATAATTTATATATATATATATATATATATATATATATATATATTTATATATATATATATATAAATATTTATATATATATATATATATATATATATATATATATATATATATATATATATATATATATATATATATATATATATATATCGTCGGCGTCAGTGCAGGACCTTGTAAATGCATAAAACCTTTTTTTACAGGAGACACTAAAAACCTTCTAAATCATAACAAAGAAAAGTAAATATAATTTTCTTTGGGTGTGGGTTAATGAATTGGGTTGCTTAAGCATGGGTTAAGAATTTAGTTGAAAAATAAAATAATTTTATATAAGAATAACACTTACAAGGAAATGCACTTATGACTTAAACACGAACGAGGTAGATACAAGGTAATGCATTATTCTGAATTCGAACAAAACTTTATTACTTATGCATTATCAAATTAACAATGTCAACAATTAATTTCGATGAGGTAGAGATTCATATTACGGCCAACAATCCCTGGGTATAACCTTTTTTATCTCCTGCAAGTCGTTGAATTTCCTCTCAGGGATTTCTAATGGAGCAGAATGTAATTGTGGAAATTCAACTTCAGCTAACGATATATTTTTTGGCCTATGAGGTAATAGCCGATACTCTTCAACAAACTGTAGCTTGTATGATATTCCCTCAAAAGTGTACATTATAGCTTTAAGAAAAACTACCACGGGATCTCCAACATGTTTTCCAGGGCGTATTGATATGTACTTTAAAAATGGTTTGTGGCCGAAATCACGGAAGAAATCGAATGTCGGCACAAACACATGATAGCGATTCTTTCTTCTGACTTCTGGCGAAATGTGGTGATAATCGCTCGGTAGATATATGTCCCGGTTTTTCAATGCTGTCTCTATTGTACTGTGTACAGAGTCACATTCCATCTGTGTGTGCCCCTTCGTCAAAAATTTTTGAACAATTTCGACATTGTATTTTTCTGAGAGATACAACAAGGAATTCGACATAACATTATTACGATTCTGTGCTGTACAGCCGTCTGAATATATAATAATACGACGTTTATCACTTTTTCCCAAGAAATTGCTCTCCAAATAGTGAGTCAAAAAAGAAGCAAAATTTGACGCTGAACCATCAGTTACTGTTTCATCAAACCAGTTACAAGTGGCCTCATTATTAGCAAGATTGTAAATTGTAAAGTTATGGTTGCATAATTTGGTTCTGTAGTATAACGCATTTGCCTTAGTCATTGGGGATAATTTAACGGCTTGAACATCCATAGTTAACACATGACATTCACCATTTAGTGCTTTCAGTTTGTCCTTCTCTTTTTCGTCTCTGGCTTTATTCTTTTCAGTTTGATGAGTTTCATATTCAGTTGCATTCAAATGCCGATTGGAATGTGCTAGACATAAGTCACATTGATCCTTACGAGGTCTGAACAAGGATACATTTATTTCTGAACGCAAATCTTTCATTTTGTTTATAGTCAGAGGCATTACGCCCTCATCTTCGCAGTTGGACTTATAAACCTGATGAAGAGATTGATAAGTAGTAAATGTTTGCTCCAAGTATAATTTTTTTGAAGATTTTCGACAATAATGGCTGGGTAGCTTATTCAGATAATGTATGAACTTCTTGAGAAACTCTAGCCTATCTGGATTTGAATTTGCTCTAGGAGTCCTTGATGCCACTGCAACTGAATTTTGTTCTAAAATACCATTCCGACTTTTTGACGACCACTCAGAGACTGACCACTGACCCAACCCAGTCGTGTTCAAATACATCGTTTTACAGACAGGTAATAATTTATTTCCTATTTGCAAATGGTGAGCCATAGAATTTTTGCGCCTGCTATCACTGTCAATTGTTTTGCGTTTAGCTTGACGAGTAAATACAGTATTCGATACGAATACTTTCCTTTGGTCCCAGTTCAGTTTACTCCAAAGAGTATTTCCCTTCTTTTTATTCAAAATTCGCTGGTTTTGTTTAGAATGCTTTCTTTTCTTGATTCCACTAGTTGATGCTAGTACTGCTTCAATTGTACTTGGTTGGATTATCGGCGTGTTCACATCATCCGTTGATATTATGTCTGTTTCTTCTTGAATTGGTGTCGCAGCAGGTGGCCTTTCTCAATCTCTTCTTGTGTCTCAGTATCAGGTAGGTCATCGTCTTTTTCGCTCATAAATTCTGTTTCATTCACTTTTTGAAATACTGTTTCTGCACCAGTCATTAAGACCTCTGTATCATCTATCAGTAATAAGGTAGCATCTCTTATAGCACACAAAGCATCATCATTTGATTCAAATTGTAAATCATTACTACATACTCTGTTATGTACATTATCGTCATTTGGTCTTAGAAATTCTATATCCTTGAATGGTGCCACAACAGGAAGTAATTCGATCCCTATTGCTTCTTGTTCGGCCTTTGCGGTTGTTTGTTCACTAGTTAATAATTCATCGTGATTTTTACCATCTACCACAATTTTTTCAGGGTCCCTACTAGCAGGCTCATTCCAGTCAAATTGGGAATAATGAGAAGTTGACATAGTTTTACGTTGGCCTGTTAATTTGTTCATCTTTCTGTTACTTTTGAGGTTGATTTGTGTATCACCCTGTAGAGCCATCATGAGGATTTTTTCATTTCTATTGCTTGTTGCAGGTAACATTGTCCTGTTGGCGAAAAAAAGCATCATTTAAATAAGTGAGAGGAAGTAGAGAACATATAAACACGCAAACAAAGCCACGGTCACAGTCAAACATAATATTGCAAGTTTTTCTCAGCTATGACTCTGCTGTAAGAAATTACAGTCGCAGAAAGAATTGAATGTTTAAAAAAATTTCAGTGCAGTAACTTTTATCTGCTAGAAAATTCTAAGAAACTTAATGCATTTCTTTCTATGTACACTATGAAATAACACTCGTCGATTTGATACTTTTTTAGACGATATGTTTGTCTCAATGGTCATTTGTTAAGAGATAGCATTGTTTAAATAAAGCTATATTAAGTTAATATTTCATAAAAATACTTACATTCACGTATTACATCCAAAACACACAAAAAAATAAAATGGTTCACTACGCGTCACCAACTGCTTCGTTCAAATAGCAGATACAAGGTACTGCTTTGAAAATCTGGCAATGAGCACTTCGAAGGTACTAGATTCGCCTGTTTTACCGACCGTTTCTGGCGCCTAGCAACCTCAGTGTTTTGCCGCTAGATGACAGGCCACTTCATTTATCCATTTTGATGCATAAATGAATTTTGTCAAAAATTGTAGATAGAAGGTCCTGCACTGACGCCGACGATATATATATAAATATATTTATTATGTCTCCATTTTTATCTTGATCATTTCGTATGTCTTCTAATTTAACAAAATTCACTACTTTTAAACTACTATCTAAATTTTCATACGATTCTAGCACAGGGTTTCTGCTCAAAGTATCTGCCTCTATATTATATTTGCCCGGAGAATATATTATTTTGAAATCGAACTGTGATAAATAATACATGAAATCTCCCAGTTCTTCATCAGTTCTTGCTTTAATGTTCATTTTTTCTAAAGGTTTATGGTCTGCAAAAACCGTGAATGTTTTTTCTGTAAGCCAGTGTTGCCAGTATTTTACCGCCTCTTTTATTGCCAAACACTCAATATATATGGCTTTTTTCTTTTTTTGGGACTCGTTTAACTTTTTGGAAAAATATGCGCAAGGCTTTTCGTCACAGTTGGGTTGAATTTGTTTTAAAATTGCACCTATACCTTGTATGCTAGCATCTGTATATAGAAATATTGGCAGGTCTGGATCAAAGATAGCTAAAATAGGATTTGAGCAAAGTAATTTCTTTATAGTATCAAAAGATTCTTGACATTTATCTGACCAAATGAATTTCTCTCCTTTTCTTAGTAAATTATGTAAAGGATCCAGTGTAATTGATATATTTGGCACATACTTTCCATAGAAATTGATTTTTCCTAAAAATTGTCGGAAGTTTTTTTGTGTTTTTGGAATTGGGAATTCTTTTATGGTTATCAAATTATCTTTTAATGGGGTGACCGTATTGTTTTTTATTATATGCCCTAGATATTTTACAGAGTCTTGTGCGAACTTACATTTTGTGAATTCTAATTTAAACCCTTCTTTTAAAATTGCTTCCAACAACAAAGATAAGTGCTCAATGTGTTTTTCGAATGTTTCAGAAAATACTAAAATGTCGTCAATATAATTCACTGTAAAATTTGTCAGTTTATGTTTTCTTATAATGCTACTTAGTATTCTTTGAAAAATAGCAGAAGAAGTTTTCAAACCAAAAGGAAAACAGGTCTATTGAAAGTGTGCCTCTTGATTAACAAATGCAGTTTTGTGTCTATCTTCAATTTTAAGAGGTATGGACCTAAATGCTGAGTTTACATCGAATGTTGAAAAAAATTTACATTTCCTTGTTTTAACCATTCTAGATCTTCTATTAGCGAAAATGGTTGCGCTTGGGGAACTACAATTTTATTTAATTCGCGAAAATCTATACAGAGCCTTGATCTCCTTCCTTCATCTTTTTTGAATGCTAGTGTTACCGGAGCGGCAAAAGGGCTATAAGACTCCTCAATCAAATTATTTTGTAGTAATTTTGATGCATGATGTTCAATTTCTTTCATATCCTTAATAGAGCACCTATACGGTCTTTTACTACAGTATTTATCTATCAACAAATCAATATGGGCTTCATAACCTTTTACAGTACCTATATCATCTTTGTCTGTAGCGAAGACTGAATTATATTTACATATCAATTTATCAATATCTGTTTTTTTTATGATCTAAATTATCTACCGAAATATCAAAATTATCGACTATTATATTTTCATTATAGTTTATTTTATATTCATCAATTATAGTTTTCTTTTTATATTTTTTTGTAATATCCTCATTATTATTATTGCTGAGGACATTTTGAGTAATATTTAAATTCTTATTTTGAGTTAAATTAAATATTTGTATACAGTCTAATCCAACTAGGAAATCATAGTCGAAGTTGTCTTCATCTATAACAAAATTATTAACATCTTTTTCAATTTCGAAAATTTTAATTTTTAAACCTACCATTCCTATTGATTTTTTTATGCCATTAATTGTTTTTAAACCTGCATTTTTATCATAAGTAGGTATTTTTTTTTAAAGATAATAACTTTGAATTTATTAGAGACACATTAGATCCTGAATCATAGATTCCTGATATTTCCAAAGTATCATTAATTAGTAATTTAATTTTAATTAATGGCGGCACTATTAGTTTTTTGGATCAATTTCATTTAACTCTATCTCTAACTCAGAATTGTTAACACTCCTTATTTGATCTTTTTTTCCCTATCATTATTTTTAATTTTGAACCAACATTGGGATTCAGGATGATAACGTATACCTTTATTCTCTTTTTCACATATTTTACACGGACTAACCAATGATTTTACATTCTTCCCTTTAAATTTACTTTCGGATGTTCCTAACTTTTTATCGAATGTTTTTTTGTTTACGATATGCTCTAAACTTCTTAAATAATTAAACAAGTCTTCAGTTTCCTTCAAACTATTCCTATCAATCTTATCTGCTATAAAATTAGGTAATCCGGTGGCAATCAGATCAATTAGAGTGAGTTTATCTATGGACTTATTTGTTTCTAATAATATTCTCTCTTTTTTTAACGCATACTCCAGTAGTGAGCCCTGTTTATATTTAATTAACATTGCATACCTGATCGATGACCAACCCTTATCTGCATATGTCTCACAGAAGATCTTTTTCCACATTGCCCATTCTGATTTTATTGTATGCTTTATAAGCATGGAACTATACCAATCTGAACTAGAATCTTCTATAAATAACCTAAAAATTTCATATTTTTTTTCCATATCTTCTTTTATTCCTATACGGGTACATTCCGCTTCAAAGGTAGTCATCCACTGGGACACATTAGTAATTTTGCTATTGAATTTTTCTATAACAAATTTTTCTACCATTCTCCCTATATTAAAAGGTTTTAATGAATCTTTCTTCATTTCAGTGAAGCTTTCCATGATTCTTGCCAGAGAATCTTCTGAAATTCCTGTTGTAGAAGTTTGTGGTTTTGTTTGTTCCTCCAATAGGTATCCCATCAATTGTTTATTTCCATCTTCATCACAATAAACCGCCATCATCTCTGGGTTCATGGATATCCACACCTGTCGTTTCTCGTGCCGTTTTTGTAATGTGGCCTTTACTTTTTTAAAGATTTGTGTCTGTACTATTCCATTATGTAATTTTACAGGTTGTAACTTGTCTGGAATCGCATAGATCCGGCCATCTAAATCCGTAATTGTCGTTACAAAAATAATATTTGTTTTCGCATCTTCACTGGCTTTTACCATGAACTCGAATCGTAATTTCTCCATTTATCCTGGTAACCAGCTGTAGAAATGTTGTTTTGTAATGTGTTAATGTACTCTTGGATACTATGGCGAACAGTAAAACTCTAACTGAAATTGAGTTGCTCTAAAAAGAGAACATTTTATTTAATTACAAAAACAAGTTTTTAGCACTAATACATTCTCTAACCTTAATTAATAACAAACTCACCTAAAATGAGAAACAACATTTAAAGCTTTTGTTTCACCAGTTCTTAATCACTATTATTTAAATATTCAAATTACAATATAATTGTCATAATCTAAATTCGCATGCTGTATCAATACTTCAATCTGACAAACAGCTCCATAGAAACTATCAAGTTCACTCACAGGTGACTTTTACACAGTAACGTTATTACGTGGCAAATTCAAACATACTTAAATGAAGTGTCAAGCACTTTGTTTACATCTATATATATATATATATATATATATATATTTATATATATATATTTATATATATATATATATATATATATATATCTATATCTATTATATATATATATATATATATTATATATATCTATATATATATATATATATATATATATACATATATTTTTATATATATATATATACATATATATATATATATATATATATATATATATATATATATATATATATATATATATATATATATATATCTTTATAATAAAAAAAATGTATATATTACTATGGATTCATTTTCCGTATCATATACACCCTTATTTTATCTGAATCATCAGTATCGGGTGTGGAATGGAAAAGTTGGATATGGTCTCTTCTCCTCCTCACTAGACTGTGTTGGTGTTTGTAATCTTTCTTCCCAAATTGATTTCTTTTTCGGCGTCTCTATTCTGAAACAAAAATTAATTATAATGAATCATAATTAATTAACTCTAATTTATCTCTACTGGTAATATCATCTTTATTCTGTTACGACCTACCAAAAATGCTTCAAGGGATTTGTCTTCTTCACTGTCGTCGTCCACCCATTTACCTATTTTTGGCTGCACTTGTTCCAAAAAGTTTTTTGCTCTGATGTCCGTGCTCTGAAAAAATGTATAAAATTTTTTATATTGCTATATTGTTCTATCATTTTTGCAATAATTTTTTTATTTCTATTTATATTTTTATAGAATATCTATTCTCTGTTGAAACCTACTTTCCCTGATCTCTCTTCTATCCTCACTCCAGCAATGATTTCCCTCCACTGATACTCTTCTTGACGAATTGTGGGGCCCGTGATCCCAATGATCTGAAATATATTTAATAATTAGTATAATTTTCTAAGACATTTGACCTGAAGTATCTGATCTGAGGTTATATTCCCTCAATTAATGTGTGAGCCTATTTCCTCATATATAATTATGTATTATATATATATATATATATATATATATATATATATATATACATATATATATATATATATATATATATATATATATATATGAATTCATATATATATATATATATATATATATATATATATATATATATATATATATATATATATATATATATATATATGAATTCATATATATATATATATATATATATATATATATATATCTGACGCGGATGTAGGCCATACTTTTGGGGGGGAACTTTTATTAATTCAAAAGCCAAAAAGTACTGTTATTTTGTGTATTGGTAAATCGAGTAGCTCCCAATCAAAAAATTAGGTAGGGCCCGGGCCATTTGAAGGGGGAACGTTCCCCCTGTTCCCCCCTTTCCACCATTGGTCTTCTTGGCGATGAATTGTAGAGCTCTGAAATACATTAGACATATGAAATAAAGTATTTCTTCTAAGGTTATATTCTTTCGATTAATATAAGAGCCCATGTTCACATCTGTATTTATATGAGTATAAGAATACTATATTTTACATACATATAATCGTATGTATATACATATATATATATATATATATATATATATATATATATATATATATATATATATATGTCTGTGGAAAATTAAATCGCCAGCTTATCATGACAGAAATGCTAGAAAAAGAGCTATGGATACTTTGATTGCGAAGTTTCAAGAAGTAAAAAATGATGCAAATGAGGATTTTGTAAAAAAGAAAATTAATAATTTTAGAACATCATACAAAAGGGAATTAAAATTAGTAAAAAATTCTTCTAATAAATTTACATGACTGTAGTTATTTCTTTTCAGTATCCACTTTTTACACCACCACCTACGTTTTTTGTATTCTTTTCTTTTCTTCTCGGTTAAACAAAGCGCAAGAGCCTCTAGAAGTATATTTTCTTCCGACATTTTCACGTTGAAAGTAAACTCGTACTGCGAAATTAAACGTGTGTGTTCTTATTCGATTTTCGACAAAATTGTACTGTAATTGCATTCAACAAAATCGTACTGCGGTGTTGGATCATGAGTGGCGGGCTCAAGTTCAATCAGTTCACGGACAGTATCGGCGTAGAACAGTTAAACTGTATATATGTTTATGTATAAACATATATATATATATATATATATATATATATATATATATATATATATATATATATATATATATATATATATATATATATATATATATATGTTTATAAAGTTTAACTGTTCTACGCCGATACTGTCCGTGAATTGAACTTAAGCCCGCCACTCATGATCCAACACCGCAGTACGATTTTGTTGAATGCAATTACAGTACAATTTTGTCGAAAATCGAATAAGAACACACACGTTTAATTTCGCAGTACGAGTTTACTTTCAACGTGAAAATGTCGGAAGAAAATATACTTCTAGAGGCTCTTGCGCTTTGTTTAACCGAGAAGAAAAGAAAAGAATACAAAAAACGTAGGTGGTGGTGTAAAAAGTGGTTACTGAAAAGAAATAACTACAGTCATGTAAATTTATTAGAAGAATTTTTTACTAATTTTAATTCCCTTTTGTATGATGTTCTAAAATTATTAATTTTCTTTTTTACAAAATCCTCATTTGCATCATTTTTTACTTCTTGAAACTTCGCAATCAAAGTATCCATAGCTCTTTTTCTAGCATTTTTGTCATGATAAGCTGGCGATTTAATTTTCCACAGACACTCTTGTTCTTCGTATAATTCGAAAAAATCTCTTAAAAACGTCTCACTATAGGCCATTTTTTAGAATTTACTGGCAAATGTATTGTTTTTCAGCATTCAAGTTGTACGATTAAATCGCAACTCTCAATTCACGGTTAAATTAAGCATTCAACCACTCCTGTCGTACTGCAGCAGACTGACTTGTCTGTCTGCGATCAAATCAAACCGTTTTGGTCTTGCGGCGGGAATACACGATCAAATTACGTCCAATTCTGTCGCATTCGACAAAAACGTACTGCGGTGTTGGATGGTGAGTGGCGGGCTTTAAACGCTATAAACATTACCCTGTTATTTATTCTGAACCTCATTGACACTTGCCCCAACTCACTTGCTTCACCGACTATTACTATCCCTCTACTCCAAACGGCGTGTACTTAACGTTTTTTGTGTGTTATGTAATTTAATTTAATAATTGTTACGTACTGTTCCAGGTACATCGTAAGTCCGCTTTTTTTCGACACGTTGAGGAGAAGACTTGGATGATGATTCATCGTCTGAATCAGCCCAGACTCTCTTCGTGCCGAAATTTCTAAGCAGAGGTGAACTGGAACCATCTATACTCTGAAATGATTATTGTTATTAGTAATGAAGTCATATTTTTATATATGTATTCAATTGTCATTTATCTATAGGAATATATATATACTTATATATATATATATATATATATATATATATATATATATATATATATATATATATATATATATATATATATATATATATATATATTGTTAGATTTAATGTGAAGCAAAACGACAATTGCAACAGAAATATTGTATTAATTCCAAATATCCAAATATGGTTAACAAAGGCAATAATAAAAATAACACAAACTATCCACATCAATTCAGTAAAGCAACTTGTCGAGACGAGCGTATACAGTGATCTGACCCATCGCCTGATCCATCGCCTGATTGCCGGCAGTCCTCTGATTCATGGGATTAGTCATGAATTACTCTGCTTCTAACAATGGGATTAGTCATGAATTACTCTGCTTCTAACACGGCCAATCCTAACAGAAACATCGTTCTCGATGTTTTTAAACCATCCCGTGATTATTCCCCTCTAGGTTGCCTTCCTTCTCTTCGGGGTCCATCTCTGATGGGACTTCTTCGTAATGTTCATCACTAAAATTTCACATTTCGATTACAATTTCAAAGTGTAACAAGCTCTCAACACTGACACGTACAAATGCGAAGCGTAACAAGCTTTCTAACAGTTATACAAATCAATGCAGAGCATAATAAGCTCCCAATATTAACACGTAAAAATGCAAAGCGTAACAAGCTTTCCAACATTTCTACAAACTAATTCAAAGCATAATAAGCTCTCAATATTGACACGTACAATTGTAAAGCGTAACAAGCCCTCAACACTGACACCTACAAATGCGAAGCGCAACAAGCTTTCTAACACTTATACGAATCAATGCAAAGCATGATAAGCTCCCAATATTAACACGTAAAAATGCAAAGCGTAACAAGCTTTCCAACATTTCTACAAACTAATTCAAAGCGTATTAAGCTCTCAATATTTACACGTACAAATGTGAAGCGTAACAAGCTTTCCAACATTTATACAAAAGAATGTAAAGCATAACAAAATTTCAACATTTTCAATAATCAAAATTCTAACACGTGCCATATATAGTAGAAGTCTCACCTCGATTCCGAATCCATCAATGTGAGATGTTCAGTCATATCCATTGATAGTGACCAGTCACTAGGCCAAATTCTAAGTTGTTCCTTTGCCGCTTTGGAAACTAACGATATTCCAACTCTACTTATTTCATATCGAACTTCTCATACTTACGGCTGTTGCGGCGTTTTTCATTAGCTTTGACGCGGGTTTGGGTAGATGCCCTAAGGCTGTATCTGACTCTATTACGGTCTTATTCTATATTGCGTACTGGTTGCAAATCAGTACTGATATTTTTCAAAAGAGATTGAATGAGTGGCGTTGCGCCATCAATACCAATCAGTGCTCTAAATGGAGTTATACCAGTTGCTTTTTGAATTGTTGTGTTCAACACAAGTTGAATCTTCCACAGATTGTTCGACCATTCTGACGTCACTTTCGTTTCTACTCAAATTATATTCATGATGGTCCGCATATATTTTTCTACTTGTCCACTCGACCTATGGACATCGGAAGTGGTATAATGATATTCGATAACCAGAGAATTCAAATATTCTGGCAAACTGAGCTGGAATCTGTAGAAGTACTGGTTATATCGATGCGTCGCTTTTCCTCGCCAATATTTGCTCGGCAATCCCTTAGCATGTGACCATCTTTTCCACACTTAAAACATTTAATAAGTCGTCGTCTAAGTTCACCGGCGCTCTGATATTCGCGAAAACGTTTACGAGGTGGTTCTGCTAGCTCTGTACACCTTTTCTCGCTCTGTTTGTCATTACTACGTTTTGGGATAGTTCCCAGGAATGAAATAAGTTCCGACAATTTTTGAAATTCTGATTACTAGCGGTGGTTTGTACATTAGGCTCCTTAATGCCATGAATTACAAGCTCGACAAGATCCACTTCTTCCCACTGTATGCGAAGATTTTTGAGTAAACTAACTTTCTCAAATACATAAGCGTCGTAAGTATTACAACGATCACTGTCAAGGCCAGCCGCATCTGATAATAATTTGCCAAGATTTTTCTTGGGAGGAAACGCCTCCAAAAAAATCCCTCTGAAATATTTCCCAAGTTTTTACTTCAGGTGTCCAAGTATCACACCATGTTTTGGATACTCCTGCCAGAAATCGACCCAGTCTAACAATAATTTGTTGATCAGACCATTCAAACTCATTTTTGATATTCGTAACCTCAGTCAGCCATTTCTTTGCACCTGTTAAATCTGGACGAAATAAGGGTAAATCAACCTGTTCCGGCGAAGTACGAGATGACTTGATTGCTTTAACCAGCTCAGAAAATAAATTCTCCATTACGAAGCTAAAAACTTAATATTTTGAAAAAAATAATCAACCAATTATTTTACTCAATCGTACTAATGAAAATTATTGACATTAAATATTAAATTGTGCCACGGTACTATAAATTGAAATATACATTTGTAATGATCCTGTAGTACATACAGTCTTTGAAGTCGCATAATATAAACTAAAGTGTAAAATATTTGATTTCATATATCATAACATTTGCAATGAAACTCAATTCATAAAGAAAGCAAGCATTTAAAAGTTTATCGCTTTAACAAGAACAAAACTTCTCAAAACGTATCCCCGATTTGCAAGATATTGGTGACATAACTAAACTGAGTAACGACTTTTATCAGAATTTAAAATTATATAATAAACATCTGACTGATTTTATTTCTCGAACATTGAACGCTGGTAATATTAACATTAGCAGAACGAATTAAACACACAAATCATTTATATTCAAAATTTTTGCCTCAGATATTACCCCATTGCTAGACAAAGGTTAAATGTAAAAAAGAATTATATCATTGAAACATGTTTACTGCTATTTCAACTGCAGTGAACCCAAATAAAGGAAAATATTTTCTCTCATGAAATTGTCCTAAGCTAATGCTTCGAAATTATGATAAATAACTTGATGTAAAGAATATTAAAAAAAACAATAATTTCGATTACTTACAGTTTCGTGGACAAGGGCGATCCGTACTTCTGACGTTAGATTTAATGTGAAACAAAACGACAATTGCAACAGAAATATTGTATTAATTCCAAATATGGTAAACAAAGGCAATAATAAAAATAACACAAACTATCCACATCAATTAAGCAAAGCAACTTGTCGAGACGAGCGAGCGTATACAGTGATCTGCCCCATCGCCTGATCCATCGCCTGATTGCCGGCAGTCCTCTGATTCATGGGATTAGTCATGAATTACTCTGCTTCTAACAATATATATATTTATATTTATTTGTATATATATATATATATATATATATATATATATATATATATATATATATATACTTATATTTATATAACCCAGGATTCGTACCCAGCTCACTTGCTTCACCGATTATTACTATACCTCTACTACAAACGGCGTGTACCTAAAGTTTTTTATCTGTTATGTAATTTTATTTAATATATTAATAATTGTTAGGTACGTACTGTTCCAGGTACATCGCAGATTCGCTTTTTCTCAACACGTTGAGGAGAAGACTTGGATGATGATTCATCATCTGAATCAGCCCAAACTCTCTTCTTTGTGCCGAAATTTGTAGGTAGAGGTGAACTGGAACCATCAATACTCTGAAATCATTATTACTATTAGTAATGGAATCATATTTTCATATATGTTTTCAATTGTCATTTCGTGGGTTCACTATTATACTGTTCTATGAGACAATTAAGAAATTGTTGGGAAATGGCGACTGAATATTCGAGGTTAATTTTTTTTACTATGGAAATAATTTAATCATTTTAAGAACTGGTTCTGAACTCATACACTTAAGAATGAAAAAATTTCATGATTCCTATTTCAAATTATTTGTTTCTATACGTTTTAAAACAAAATAAACAATTATTGATAAAACATTTTTTTTATTTCACAGTAAAAATTTTACAGAATATCAGATTTTGTTCTAACAGCATACGGAATTCTGTAGAATGAAAAGTTTTTAGTAGATACTAGGAAATTAATAACATAAAAACATATTATTGTAGTACCTTTAAAAATTAACATACGAATTCCTAATACAAAAATATAGATTTGCGAAATAATGGAGGTATTTTTATCTAAAAAAATATAACACCAAATACTAAAGTTAAGGTAACTATTACTTTAGGCAAAAAAAAATGAGATTGACACTATTATTATTTGCCTTTGGTAGTTTTGTTATTGGATGATGTTTTAACTTTATTTACTTTCCTATTATTTTCTGAAACCTTGGAATTAGTTTTTGCTTTTTGCAATATTTTCTTTGAATTAGCAAACACGGTGGCGTTATTATAATCTATGAAAAAAGTACGAATAAAGGTTATATCCACAATAGGCATAAACTTAAAAAGCTTTGTAAGATCTGCAACTTTTGCAAATGGTAAAAGACATTTTTTAGGTTCTGGTGAAATTGTTATTGCCGGTAGGGCGATTGCATCAGAGTTAGTTATTTTTACTCTGGTCTTGCTCACTGAATTGATGGGTACTTCAGTAAAATTTTCGTCGTGATGATGGAGTTTATAATACAATTTGTTGGGTAATCTCTGACAATACATTATTTGCTTTAAAGAAGCATAAGGGATTTTTTTAAAATTCAAGGTTTCTGATGCTTCTTTGTATTGATAGAAGTCTTTATGAGCCAAGTGAAATACCTTAAAAGGGTGTCTTCGATTTACAGTACCCAGATGACGTAACAATCCTAGAGGGCTGAAAATTTCTACGCTCGAAAGCTTTCTCTGGATTTGGCTGTGAATGTTGTCGACTTCTTGTATGCCACTGTGCCCCGGTTCACAAAATTTTTGATTGATTTTGATTGATTTTCTCAATATTCGAATATTTTTCTAAGAACTTCATAAGTGCAAGACTCATGATCGAGTTTTTATTTTGAGGCACGCAAGAATCCGACCAGAGAATCATTTTGTTAATATGGGGAAAATCTTTAACTACCCTCGCTCCATATACAACGTGTTTAATTTTCTGCTATAGAAAAAACATGATATATTACTTTGCGGTAGTGCGAATACATTCTCCGTGTCGAAACATACGATAGCGGCTCGCTCATCTTCATTGTTTCTGTCCAAATCACGAACTATTTTGGCAGATCTTTTTCCTTGTGAGTGGTTTACAAACCTTATTCTCTGGTGCTCTCCAATTTCGTTGCCTGCCTTCTGAATCAATACGTACTCTTCGCAAGTGTCGCATCGATCTTTTTTGGGTTTCAAAAAACCTATGTTGAATTCATAATTGAAAATATAAACATAATAGTGTTTTTTAACTGGGTCTATTTGATTTTCAGCGCAATATTCAACATAGAGGCTGTATAATTTACCCATGTTTAAAGATCCTTCAAAATATTCTTTCTTGCTGTCCATTCTGCAATAGTTGGAGTCAACTCGGGGAATACTGTTTATATGATTTCGAACATGCTGTTTACTAATCTCATTGATGACTCTTTTAGGATGGCAACCCTGCTTAGAAGGTAATGGATTTCCTGTCACTACATTTTTTTTGTGCTGGTGACAATAATTAACTCTCTGTTGACTCACGTCTAAAGTAGAAAGAAAAAATGTTTTACACGTACGTATTTTCTCACCAGAAACATGGAAGAAATATCTGAAAGTGTATTGACGTCGAGAATTCGTCTTGGCTGTTTGTTTTCTTTTCTTCTCAATTCTCTCTGTGTTTTTGCCATAGAAGTTCAATTTGGCGTCATAAGAAAGGCTCCAAAATCCGTTAAATATTTCTTCTCTTTCTGGTAAACTAATCTTTTTGGCGCACAAATACTTACACTTAGTCTCGCAGTCCTTTTTTGTTTTTAAACATCTTCTATTTCGCATTTTACCCTTCACGTCTTGATATTCGCGACCTGCCTGACACGCCTTGCTATTCACATTCATTTTCCAATTTTCAGGTTGCCTCTTACGTTTCCTGGTTAGCTGTTTATTTTTATCACAATTCATGTTATTTTGTCATTTTTGTCTCCTGTTTAATTTGTCGCTTTCTTGAACTGGTGTCACTTCATCTTCTTCAAAATTTTCTGCGTTGTCTGGTTCTATTCTCTCGTCTTCCCTGGTATTAACTACATTTTCTTCGACAGTAACCCATTTTTCTCCATGATCAACTTCCTCTTCTTCGGAAAATGTATCTTCAGGATATGACTTACCATCATATAAACCGAGATCTTTCATTCCTGAATCCGATACGGTGTAATCTGGGTCACGTATCGAACCGTCGCTGTCTTCAAAATATGGAATACGGCCACTAAAACAAAATTATTTTGTTAATACATATTCGTTTGTCCTAACAACATACAGAAAAATGACATAATAAGATAAAATAAGTATAAAAGTCTTACAATTACATTGTTCTAACAGCCAATGTAATTTGAAAAAGTAAGGTTATAATCAGAAATTCGAAAATAAAATTGGATAAACTAGCTTTGAACATAGTCAGTATATTATTAAATAACAAACACATTACTTACGGTTCAAATTCACTATCCATGACACGTATTTCAATCTAATTTCTCAAAATTGCACTACACAAATACGCCGTGTTTATTGCTACTACTTGCATTCAAAACTGTAACAGCAAAATCTATATTGTTCTAACAATGCAAAATTGTCGCCTCTCATTGGTCCGCCTGTTAGAACACTATAATACTGAAAGGTTTTTAAATATGACAGATAGAACAATCTAATACTGGCTTCATTTCAGTTTGTGTTGAATTGTATAGGTTTTTCCATACATATAGAACAGAAATTTTTTGTACTATTTTTCTAGCATAAAAACCAATTTCGCGCCAAAAGTACTGTTAGAACAGTATAATACTGAGCCCACGATTTATCTATAGGAATATGAATATGTATATATATATATATATATATATATATATATATATATATATATATATATATATATATATATATATATATATATATATATATATATATATATATATAAATATTTATATATATATATATATATATATATATATATATATATATATATATATATATATATATATATATATATATATATATATATATATATATATATATATATATATATATATATATATATATATATATAATATATATATATATATATATATATATATATATTAATATTATAAATATTTTTTTATATATATATATATATATATATAAATATATATATATTATATATATATAAATATGTATATATATATATATATATATATATATATATAAATATTTATATATATATATATATATTATATATATATATATATATATATATATATATATATATATATATATATATATATATATATTATACATATTCATATTCCTATAGATAAATCGTGGGCCTCAGTATTATACTGTTCTAACAGTACTTTTGGCGCGAAATTGGTTTTTATGCTAGAAAAATAGTACAAAAAATTTCTGTTCTATATGTATGGAAAAACCTATACAATTCAACACAAACTGAAATGAAGCCAGTATTAGATTGTTCTATCTGTCATATTTAAAAACCTTTCAGTATTATAGTGTTCTAACAGGCGGACCAATGAGAGGCGACAATTTTGCATTGTTAGAACAATATAGATTTTGCTGTTACAGTTTTGAATGCAAGTAGTAGCAATAAACACGGCGTATTTGTGTAGTGCAATTTTGAGAAATTAGATTGAAATACGTGTCATGGATAGTGAATTTGAACCGTAAGTAATGTGTTTGTTATTTAATAATATACTGACTATGTTCAAAGCTAGTTTATCCAATTTTATTTTCGAATTTCTGATTATAACCTTACTTTTTCAAATTACATTGGCTGTTAGAACAATGTAATTGTAAGACTTTTATACTTATTTTATCTTATTATGTCATTTTTCTGTATGTTGTTAGGACAAACGAATATGTATTAACAAAATAATTTTGTTTTAGTGGCCGTATTCCATATTTTGAAGACAGCGACGGTTCGATACGTGACCCAGATTACACCGTATCGGATTCAGGAATGAAAGATCTCGGTTTATATGATGGTAAGTCATATCCTGAAGATACATTTTCCGAAGAAGAGGAAGTTGATTTTGGAGAAAAATGGGTTACTGTCGAAGAAAATGTAGTTAATACCAGGGAAGACGAGAGAATAGAACCAGACAACGCAGAAAATTTTGAAGAAGATGAAGTGACACCAGTTCAAGAAAGCGACAAATTAAACAGGAGACAAAAATGACAAAATAACATGAATTGTGATAAAAATAAACAGCTAACCAGGAAACGTAAGAGGCAACCTGAAAATTGGAAAATGAATGTGAATAGCAAGGCGTGTCAGGCAGGTCGCGAATATCAAGACGTGAAGGGTAAAATGCGAAATAGAAGATGTTTAAAAACAAAAAAGGACTGCGAGACTAAGTGTAAGTATTTGTGCGCCAAAAAGATTAGTTTACCAGAAAGAGAAGAAATATTTAACGGATTTTGGAGCCTTTCTTATGACGCCAAATTGAACTTCTATGGCAAAAACACAGAGAGAATTGAGAAGAAAAGAAAACAAACAGCCAAGACGAATTCTCGACGTCAATACACTTTCAGATATTTCTTCCATGTTTCTGGTGAGAAAATACGTACGTGTAAAACATTTTTTCTTTCTACTTTAGACGTGAGTCAACAGAGAGTTAATTATTGTCACCAGCACAAAAAAATGTAGTGACAGGAAATCCATTACCTTCTAAGCAGGGTTGCCATCCTAAAAGAGTCATCAATGAGATTAGTAAACAGCATGTTCGAAATCATATAAACAGTATTCCCCGAGTTGACTCCAACTATTGCAGAATGGACAGCAAGAAAGAATATTTTGAAGGATCTTTAAACATGGGTAAATTATACAGCCTCTATGTTGAATATTGCGCTGAAAATCAAATAGACCCAGTTAAAAAACACTATTATGTTTATATTTTCAATTATGAATTCAACATAGGTTTTTTGAAACCCAAAAAAGATCGATGCGACACTTGCGAAGAGTACGTATTGATTCAGAAGGCAGGCAACGAAATTGGAGAGCACCAGAGAATAAGGTTTGTAAACCACTCACAAGGAAAAAGATCTGCCAAAATAGTTCGTGATTTGGACAGAAACAATGAAGATGAGCGAGCCGCTATCGTATGTTTCGACACGGAGAATGTATTCGCACTACCGCAAAGTAATATATCATGTTTTTTCTATAGCAGAAAATTAAACACGTTGTATATGGAGCGAGGGTAGTTAAAGATTTTCCCCATATTAACAAAATGATTCTCTGGTCGGATTCTTGCGTGCCTCAAAATAAAAACTCGATCATGAGTCTTGCACTTATGAAGTTCTTAGAAAAATATTCGAATATTGAGAAAATCAATCAAAATCAATCAAAAATTTTGTGAACCGGGGCACAGTGGCATACAAGAAGTCGACAACATTCACAGCCAAATCCAGAGAAAGCTTTCGAGCGTAGAAATTTTCAGCCCTCTAGGATTGTTACGTCATCTGGGTACTGTAAATCGAAGACACCCTTTTAAGGTATTTCACTTGGCTCATAAAGACTTCTATCAATACAAAGAAGCATCAGAAACCTTGAATTTTAAAAAAATCCTTTATGCTTCTTTAAAGCAAATAATGTATTGTCAGAGATTACCCAACAAATTGTATTATAAACTCCATCATCACGACGAAAATTTTACTGAAGTACCCATCAATTCAGTGAGCAAGACCAGAGTAAAAATAACTAACTCTGATGCAATCGCCCTACCGGCAATAACAATTTCACCAGAACCTAAAAAATGTCTTTTACCATTTGCAAAAGTTGCAGATCTTACAAAGCTTTTTAAGTTTATGCCTACTGTGGATATAACCTTTATTCGTACTTTTTTCATAGATTATAATAACGCCACCGTGTTTGCTAATTCAAAGAAAATATTGCAAAAAGCAAAAACTAATTCCAAGGTTTCAGAAAATAATAGGAAAGTAAATAAAGTTAAAACATCATCCAATAACAAAACTACCAAAGGCAAATAATAATAGTGTCAATCTCATTTTTTTTTGCCTAAAGTAATAGTTACCTTAACTTTAGTATTTGGTGTTATATTTTTTTAGATAAAAATACCTCCATTATTTCGCAAATCTATATTTTTGTATTAGGAATTCGTATGTTAATTTTTAAAGGTACTACAATAATATGTTTTTATGTTATTAATTTCCTAGTATCTACTAAAAACTTTTCATTCTACAGAATTCCGTATGCTGTTAGAACAAAATCTGATATTCTGTAAAATTTTTACTGTGAAATAAAAAAAATGTTTTATCAATAATTGTTTATTTTGTTTTAAAACGTATAGAAACAAATAATTTGAAATAGGAATCATGAAATTTTTTCATTCTTAAGTGTATGAGTTCATATTTATATATATATATATATATATATATATATATAAATATATATATATATATATATATATATATATATATATATATATATATATATATATATATATATATATATATATATATATATATATATATATATCGTCGGCGTCAGTGCAAGACCTTGTAAATGCATAAAACCTTTTTTTACAGGAGACACTAAAAACCTTCTAAATCATAACAAAGAAAAGTAAATATAATTTTCTTTGGGTGTGGGTTAATGAATTGGGTTGCTTAAGCATGGGTTAAGAATTTAGTTGAAAAATAAAATAATTGTATATAAGAATAACACTTACAAGGAAATGACTTAAACACGAACGAGGTAGATACAAGGTAATGCATTATTCTGAATTCGAACAAAACTTTATTACTTATGTATTATCAAATTAACAATGTCAACAATTAATTTCGATGAGGTAGAGATTCATAATACGGCCAACAATCCCTGGGTATAACCTTTTTTATCTCCTGCAAGTCGTTGAATTTCCTCTCAGGGATTTCTAATGGAGCAGAATGTAATTGTGGAAATTCAACTTCAGCTAACGATATATTTTTTGGCCTATGAGGTAATAGCCGATACTCTTCAACAAACTGGAGCTTGTATGATATTCCCTCAAAAGTGTACTTTATAGCTTTAAGAAAAACTACCACGGGATCTCCAACATATTTTCCAGGGCGTATTGATATGTACTTTAAAAATGGTTTGTGGCCGAAATCACGGAAGAAATCGAATGTCGGCACAAACACATGATAGCGATTCTTTCTTCTGACTTCTTGCGAAATGCGGTGATAATCGCTCGGTAGATATATGTCCCGGTTTTTCAATGCTGTCTCTATTGTACTGTGTACAGAGTCACATTCCATCTGTGTGTGCCCCTTCGTCAAAAATTTTTGAACAATTTCGACATTGTATTTTTCTGAGAGATACAACAAGGAATTCGACATAACATTATTACTATTCTGCGCTGTACAGCCGTCTGAATATATAATAATACGACGTTTATCACTTTTTTCCAAGAAATTGCTCTCCAAATAGTGAGTCAAAAAAGAAGCAAAAGTTGACGCTGAACCATCAGTTACTGTTTCATCAAACCAGTTACAAGTGGCCTCATTATTAGCAAGATTGTAAATTGTAAAGTTATGGTTGCATAATTTGGTTCTGTAGTATAACGCATTTGCCTTAGTCATTGGGGATAATTTAATGGCTTGAACATCCATAGTTAACACATGACATTCACCATTTAGTGCTTTCAGTTTGTCCTTATCTTTTTCGTCTCTGGCTTTATTCTTTTCAGTTTGATGAGTTTCATATTCAGTTGCACTCAAATGCCGATTGGAATGTGCTAGACATAAGTCACATTGATCCTTACGAGGTCTGAACAAGGATACATTCATTTCTGAAAGCAAATCTTTCATTTTGTTTATAGTCAGAGGCATTACACCCTCATCTTCGCAGTTGGACTTATGAACCTGATGAAGAGATTGATAAGTAGTAAATGTTTGCTCCAAGTATAATTTTTTTGAAGATTTTCGACAATAATGGCTGGGTAGCTTATTCAGGTAATGTATGAACTTCTTGAGAAACTCTAGCCTATCTGGATTTGAATTTGCTCTAGGAGTCCTTGATGCCACTGCAACTGAATTTTGTTCTAAAATACCATTCCGACTTTTTGACGACCACTCAGAGACTGACCACTGACCCAACCCAGTCGTGTTCATATACATCTCATAAAAATACTTACATTCACGTATTACATCCAAAACACACAAAAAAACAAAATGGTTCACTACGCGTCACCAACCACTTCGTTCAAATAGCAGATACAAGGTACTGCTTTGAAAATCTGGCAATGAGCACTTCGAAGGTACTAGATTCGCCTGTTTTACCGACCGTTTCTGGTGCCTAGCAACCTCAGTGTTTTGCCGCTAGATGACAGGCCACTTCATTTATCCATTTTGATGCATAAATGAATTTTGTCAAAAATTGTAGACAGAAGGTACTGCACTGACGCCGACGATATATATATATATATATATATATATATATATATATATATATATATATATATATATATATATATATATATATATATATATAAATATATTTATTATGTCTTCATTTTTATCTTGATCATTTCGTATGTCTTCTAATTTAACAAAATTCACTACTTTTAAACTACTATCTAAATTTTAATACGATTCTAGCACAGGGTTTCTGCTCAAAGTATCTGCCGCTATATTATATTTGCCCGGAGAATATATTATTTTGAAATCGAACTGTGATAAATAATACATGAAATCTCCCAGTTCTTCATGAGTTCTTGCTTTAATGTTATTTTTTTCTAAAGGTTTATGGTCTGAAAAAACCGTGAATGTTTTTCCTGTAAGCCAGTGTTGCCAATATTTTACCGCCTCTTTTATTGCCAAACACTCAATATATTTGGTTTTTTTCTTTTTTTGGGACTCGTTTAACTTTTTGGAAAAATATGCGCAAGGCTTTTCGTCACCGTTGGGTTGAATTTGTTTTAAAATTGCATCTATACCTTGTATGCTATCATCTGTATATAGAAATATTGGCAAGTCTGGATCAAAGATAGCTAAAATAGGATTTGAGCAAAGTAATTTCTTTATAGTATCAAAAGATTCTTGACATTTATCTGACCAAATGAATTTCTCTCCTTTTCTTAGTAAATTATGTAAAGGATCCAGTGTAATTGATATATTTGGCACATACTTTCCATAGAAATTGATTTTTCCTAAAAATTGTCGGACGTTTTATTTTGTGTTTTTGGAATTGGGAATTCTTTTATGGTTATCAAATTATCTTTTAATGGGGTGACCGTATTGTTTTTTATTATATGCCCTAGATATTTTACAGAGTCTTGTGCGAACTTACATTTTGTGAATTTTAATTTAAACCCTTCTTTTAAAATTGCTTCCAACAACAAAGATAAGTGCTCAATGTGTTTTTCGAAGGTTTCAGAAAATACTAAAATGTCGTCAATATAATTCACTGTAAAATTTGTCAGTTTATGTTTTCTTATAATGCTACTTAGTATTCTTTGAAAAATAGCAGAAGAAGTTTTCAAACCAAAAGGTAAACAGGTCCATTGACTGAGCACCTATACGGTCTTTTACTACAGTATTTATCTATCAACAAATCAATATGAGCTTCATAACCTTTTACAGTACCTATATCATCTTTGTCTGTAGCAAAGACTGAATTATATTTACATATCAATTTATCAATATCTGTTTTTTTCTATGATCTGAATTATCTACCGAAATATCAAAATTATCGACTATTATATTTTCATCATAGTTTATTTTATATTCATCAATTATAGTTTTCTTTTTATATTTTTTTGTAATATCCTCATTATTATTATTATTGCTGAGGACATTTTGAGTAATATTCAAATTCTTATTTTGAGTTAAATTAAATATTTGTATACAGTCTAATCCAACTAGGAAATCATAGTCGAAGTTGTCTTCATCTATAACAAAAATATTAACATCTTTTTCAATTTCGAAAATTTTAATTTTTAAACCTACCATTCCTATTGATTTTTTTATGCCATTAATTGTTTTTAAACCTGCATTTTTATCATAAGTAGGTATTTTTTTTTAAAGATAATAACTTTGAATTTATTAAAGACACATTAGATCCTGAATCATAGATTCCTGATATTTCCAAAGTATCATTAATTAGTAATTTAATTTCAATTAATGGCGGCACTATTAGTTTTTTGGATCAATTTCATTTAACTCTATCTCTAATTCAGAATTGTTAAAACTCCTTATTTGATCTTTTTTTCCCTATCATTATCTTTAATTTTGAACCAACATTGGGATTCAGGATGATAACGTATACCTTTATTCTCTTTTTCACACATTTCACACGGACTAACCAATGATTTTACATTCTTCTCTTTAAATTTATTTTCGGATGTTCCTAACTTTTTATCGAATGTTTTTTTGTTTACCATATGCTCTAAACTTCTTAAATTATTAAACAAGTCTTCAGTTTCCTTCAAACTGTTCCTATCAATCTTATCTGCTATAAAATTAGGTAATCCGGTGGCAATCAGATCAATTAGAGTGAGTTTATCTATGGACTTATTTATTTCTAATAATATTCTCTCTTTTTTTAACGCATACTCCAGTAGTGAGCCCTGTTTATATTTAATTAACATTGCATACCTGATCGATGACCAACCCTTATCTGCATATGTCTCACAGAAGATCTTTTTCCACATTGCCCATTCTGAATTTATTGTATGCTTTATAAGCATGGAACTCTACCAATCTAAACTAGAATCTTCTATAAATAACCTAAAAATTTCAATTTTTTTCATATCTTCTTTTATTCCTATACGGGTACATTCCGCTTCAAAGGTAGTCATCCACTGGGACACATTAGTAATTTTGCTATTGAATTTTTCTATAACAAATTTTTCTACCATTCTCCCTATATTAAAAGGTTTTGATGAATCTTTCTTCATTTCAGTGAAGCTTTCCATCATTCTTGCCAGAGAATCTTCTGAAATTCCTGTTATAGAAGTTTGTGGTTTTGTTTGTTCCTCCAATAGGTATCCCATCAATTGTTTATTTCCATCTTCATCACAATAAACCGCCATCATCTCTGGGTTCATGGATATCCACACCTGTCGTTTCTCGTGCCGTTTTTGTAATGTGGCCTTTACTTTTTTAAAGATTTGTGTCTGTACTATTCCATTATGTAATTTTACAGGTTGTAACTTGTCTGGAATCGCATAGATCCGGCCATCTAAATCCGTGATTGTCGTTACAAAAATAATATTTGTTTTCGCATCTTCACTGGCTTTTACCATGAACTCGAATCGTAATTTCTCCATTTATCCTGGTAACCAGCTGTAGAAATGTTGTTTTGTAATGTGTTAATGTACTCTTGGATACTATGGCGAACAGTAAAACTCTAACTGAAATTGAGTTGCTCTAAAAAGAGAACATTTTATTTAATTACAAAAACAAGTTTTAGCACTAATACATTCTCTAACCTTAATTAATAACAAACTCACCTAAAATGAGAAACAACATTTAAAGCTTTTGTTTCACCAGTTCTTAATCACTATTATTTAAATATTCAAATTACAATATAATTGTCATAATCTAATTCGCATGCTGTATAAATACTTCAATCTGACAGACAGCTCCATAGAAACTATCAAGTTCACTCACAGGTGACTTTTACACAGTAACGTTATTACGTGGCAAATTCAAACATACTTAAATGAAGTGTCAAGCACTTTGTTTACATATATATATATATATATATATATATATATATATATATATATATATATATATATATATATATATATATATATATATATATATATATATATATATATATATATATATATATATATATATATATATTTATATATATATATATATATATACATATATTTTTTATATATATATATATATATATATATATATATATATATATATATATATATATATATATATATATATATATATATATCTTTATAATAAAAAAATGTATATATTACTATGGATTCATTTTCCGTATCATATACACCCTTATTTTATCTGAATCATCAGTATCGGGTGTGGAATGGAAAGTTGGATATGGTCTCTTCTCCTCCTCACTAGACTGTGTTGGTGTTGTAATCTTTCTTCCCAAATTGATTTCTTTTTCGGCGTCTCTATTCTGAAACAAAATTAATTATAATGAATCATAATTAATTAACTCTAATTTATCTCTACTGGTAATATCATCTTTATTCTGTTACGACCTACCAAAAATGCTTCAAGGGATTTGTCTTCTTCACTGTCGTCGTCCACCCATTTACCTATTTTTCGCTGCACTTGTTCCAAAAAGTTTTTTGCTCTGATGTCCGTGCTCTGAAAAAATGTATAAAATTTTTTTATACATATTGGTATATCGTTCTATCATTTTTGCAATAAATTTTTTATTTCTATTTATATTTTTATAGAATATCTATTCTCTGTTGAAACCTACTTTTCCTGATCTATCTTCTATCCTCACTCCAGCAATGATTTCCCTCCACTGATACTCTTCTTGACGAATTGTGGGGCCCGTGATCCCAACGATCTGAAATATATTTAATAATTAGTATAATTTTCTAACACATTTGACCTGAAGTATTTGATCTGAGGTTATATTCCCTCAATTAATGTGTGAGCCTATTTCCTCATATATTATGTATTATATATATATATATATATATATATATATATATATATATATGTATATATATATATATATATATATATATATATATATATATATATATATATATATATATATATATATATATATATATATATATATATATATATAGATATATATATATATATATATATATATATATATATATATATATATATATATATATATATATATATATATATATATATGTTTATCAATCCTACAGTTTGGAGACTCGTATAATATATAAACTTTATACAACTTATACGGTGGAAGACGTCCCCAAAGTGTATTAAGTATATATGGAACTGTATACAGTTATATTACTTTTCGTAATCCAATACTGTTATTTTGATTTAACGGTATTCAGATGACAATTGAAAAGTTAGTGTTAACAGCCTACGGCCGTTAAAATTTTTCAACGATCGGCGGCCGTTAAGAAATCACTTGTTCAAATATTGATTTCAAAACTTGATTCTGCTTACAATAACAACATTGAAATCTTGGTCCACAGCGAGTTGGGAGAATAAACCTCTGATTTTCATTTCGCATAGGCTAATAATACATCTTCATTAAGCACGTTTACATTCTTGCTCTTAAGCCACATTTCTAAATTTTCATATTCTTTTTGATATCGCTCTTGAGTTATTTTCGGCAGTTAATCAACACTCGCTGCACTGCACAGGATTCTCCCAATATTTCTAAAGGAATTTGATTTTGTTCATCAATGGTTGTCGTTAAAGCGAACTTGAGAACACAAAAAATTGATGTTGTTTATAAAATTTATAAAACTGTTCCATGACAACAGAGTGCACGACGTTGAGATTTTTTTTAGAATTGCGAGGTACGGTTTTTTTTCTTTTTTCGAAATCAAAATATAATCTTTCAACGGGATTACGAAAAGTCTTCAACGACACAAGGCCGATACGCAAATAACGGATTCTGTTAGTTATAATCCTCGGCTGCGCCTCGGATTATAATATCCAACCTCATCCGTTATTTGCTACATATCGGCCTTGTTACGTTAATAACTATAACGACACACGGCCGATACGCAAATAACGGATTTGGTTAGTTATAATCCTCGGCTGCGCCTCGGATTACAATATCCAACCTCATCCGTTATTTGCTACATATCGGCCTTGTTACGTTAATAACTATATCCCTAAAGTGCGGTTTTCATTTAATGCAATTATTTTTGAACATATTTCGGTTTAGTTTATAATTTGCACATACTCCTGAACTCCTGAATAGATGAAGTTTATTGTTAGTAGTTGGTTTGTGGGTATCAATAAAACATTTTAGAACAAAGCGAGCTCTCAAAATTTTGAAAAATAGAAAACTGAAACGTTGCCAGCAACATTCCATTGAGCATTAAGCTTATGATAGATATATTGCCCTATATTCCACAAATCTTCAATATTAGCCAGTTGTTAACAGAAGTTCTACGTTCAAAGTAATACCTATCCACAGATAAAGTAGAATTTTCTCAGTTTGAAATGGAAAAGTTATTCTTCAAAACCATAATTGCTAGGCCAGGCCTACCGCAGCTTAAGTTAGATCAAAATTTAATCCATTGGAATCATATTGACAGATAATCTGATACAAGAAATACGCTGGCGCAATAGGTTTTTTGATCTGGTGTCAAGAAATGTAACAAAAATGGACTTTTCACACAAGGGATCACTTTTTAGAATTAAATTTGATAACCTAAAGTGAGAAAAATTTTCGAAGATGAAAATGCGGAAATCGTTGATTTCCGGGATGATCTGAATTCAGATTCGTCGTTTTCAGCCCAAAATTAGTAAGTAACATAAATTGTATGAATTTGTAGAGTTCGTCACACTCTCCAATAATTACCATCGTTTTTACTACGCCCATTTTTAATTATACATGTTTTTATTTGTGCTAGGTTATAAATTACTTTGCGCTACTTAGCAACCGGTGAATCCTTTAGGTCACTTATGTATTCAACATCAACAAGGGTTCGTGAAAGTAGTATATTATTCAACGAGCGGTAATGTAGGTCATAACTAACGCAGATGAAGTTTGCAGCACGAGCTGCAAGCGAGTGCTGTAATTCATCAAGTGAGTTATGACCATTACCGCAAGTTGAATACTATACTTTATCTACGACTATAACAATAAATACTAAGATACAAATACAAATTCACAATAAATAGGTAGTATTAACTTAATCCGAAAACGTCAGAATTATTCAAGTGACATTAGCAGATGAGTGACGGTAGATCTTACTTGGGATCTTAGTAGACTATATAGTGAGTTATAGCAGTAAGTTATTATTAGTCACGCTGTTTGGTAATAGATACTATTAATTGCTAAAACGCAGTTGAATAATGAATATATTATTCAATAGGAGTAGATACTTATTCCTGTGGTTTGTGAAGCATTATATCGTCGTCTAAAAATTACTACCTCAAAGTAAGTATTTCAATGATAATATTTAAATAGTATGGTTCAAACTATGATTTCATGCCTTGTAGACTCCAAACTCGGTACAAAAATGGATGGGTGTAGCCCAAGAATTTTATGACTTATGGCAGTTTCCTCACTGCCTAGGAGCTTTGGATGATAAACAAGTATCATTTAGACCACCAAGATCGGAAGGATCATACTACTTTCACTACAAAGAGATTCACAGCATGATTATTGGGTATAGCAGATGCCAATTATAAATTCATTCATATTAATGTAGGATGTAATGGGAGAATCTGTGATGGCGGAGTATTTCGAGAATCTACGTTAGCTGCAACTCTGACAAAAAATACTTTGAATTTTCCACTTGCTGAGAAGTTACCTATTAGAGGTATGCCAGTGTTGCAGTTGCTGATGATGCATTTCCACATAATGTCATAATAAAACCATATTCACAGAGAGGACTGTCCCATTGTCAAAGAATTTTCAACTGGCGAACATAGATAATCGATACGCCCAGAAGAAATGAATCACTATTGTTGTAAATCCTATTGTTTATCTTGGGCAAAAAAAAACCCGAATATAGCTTACATACCTTTCCGAAAGCTGGACAATTCAAAATTGTATTCCAAACAAAGTTGGGAAACAAGGAAATGATGGACAAAAAAAAGATGTGGATTCATAACTAGAAGATTGAAAAAAAGTGTCTGAACATAAGAGAGTTGTTCTTTACAGTTTACTGAGAATAATTATTTTCCCTGCAGTAAGTTTGTGGATTTTACCATATAGAATTATACCAACTGATGATGTGCAATTTTCAGCAGACCGAAAACGTAGGATTTTTAAATTCTAATGCTATTCCAACAAAAAATCTTCCAATTTTTTCGGAATCTGAACCTGGGCCATCATCCATAGATTCTAGATAAATAATTGTAATTTCTTAGATGTAACAACCTGAGATACCATTAAAATAATAATAATAAATTATGTTTATTTGCACAACCAAAATAACAGTTTAACATAACATCAAGAATATGAAATAAAACTTGAGTCTATAGCTAGGTAAAAACTAAAATATTCAATTATATAACCAGGAAAACGGAGATTCTATAAAAGAACCAGACTCTCAGAAGTCCACCGTACTTTTAAGAGAGCTTCTATACGTCAGGAAAATTCAAAAAATATAATAACTCATTACGTTCAAACCATTCAAGCAGAGTATTCATGTTAATTTTTCTTTTATTTCATGTTGTTTGTTTCAGTTTTGCTGGTAAGTACTTAGTTTTGTCCATTATACTCAAAACTTCTTCAGTTGGTAATGAAAGTAGACATGTCGGAGATGTTTTCTTGAAACTTATGAAAGTTTTTTTACTTTTAAAAGTAAAATAAAAAGTCAGTGTAAATTTCAACTTGATGTAGGTAGGTTATCTACTGTTGAACAGAGATAAAATTGTCCTGAATCCAAACACAATAAATCACAGGAAAATACAAAGTCCAAAAAAAAACAAATTACGACGATAAACGTTCGAAAACTCAAAACGAAATGAACGTAAATATCATTACAAACAATGTAAACAATCCGTTAATGGCTCATGCTCTAATACCGATATTAGCCGTTCCGGCGCTACGATCTTAATTTCAGACGCCAATCGCCTATTCGCCTCTCAAGTGCAAGGAGAGTCATAAAAAAATGCCTTTGGTATTTTGACAAATCGATTTAGAGTATTACTCGGCCCTATTAATCTTCGTGCACCAAAAGAAGAAACTATAACCCTTGCCTGTGTGTACCCCACTAAGGCAAATGAGGAGTGTTGGACGACAATGAGGTAATAAGTCAATGGATGCAGCAAGAAACATTTGTGATGAATTTAGAGCTTATTTTTGTTGAGATGCTGGAGCAGTGTCCTGGCAAGAGCAAGCAATAAGAAATTTCAATATGTGACTCCGTAATGTGAAAGTGAGAAGCAATTATTAGTTTTAAGATATTTATTAAAAAAAATTGATTTATGCTGATTTTCTACCATTATTTATATTTCTGTAAATAAAAAACTTAAACCCAAACCTACTTTTCTTTTAAGTATGTATTTATGTTAATTAACCAGTTAGGCTCGAATGAACTTTAAAATAAGAAATATTTGTGCATAAATATGCACAAGCTTTGTCAGTTTATTTGCAAAAAGATTTATAGAAACTGCACATCATCAGTGTATCTTTAGATAAAAATCAACATTCCCATCATGTATATAAAACAGAAAGTTCAGTGTAACATTTCTATATTAAGTCTGGTACATAGCTTTCTTGAGCTATGGTCTAGTATGTCCTTTGGCTTCTTGTACTTAGTCACATATCTATATATTTAACAAACATGATAATAAAAAACGTGTCATATTTTTTCAATTTATTAAATTTGTAATTGTATTCTTATATTTTTTATAAGTATCAAATAAAATATGTGTAATTTTTTTCCTCTGCTTCATTTCTCAACTCTTCATTTTTAATCATTCTTAAACAACAAAATCACCAAAAATTTGAACATCTTCAGGTTGTTTCTGCTGCAGCTTACCATTATTCTTTTCCAACGAACCAGCAATATTATTCATGGCATTACCAACTGCTATTAATAAGGGATCATCCTCATTTCGCTTTCTTTTCTTAGATGAAGCTGGGAGACGAGGCACTTTACTTTTTGGGGTTTCACTAATTACATCAGATTCACGAGTTTCAAATCTAATTGTGATATTTTCAGTGTCATCTTCTAAATGTTGGTGACTGCTATCTTCATCCTACAATGAAATATTTTAAAGAAAATTGGTATGTGAGCAGTTGAACTGAACTCAAAATTTTATCGGAAAGTGAAAAAAATATCAAAAATCTTTCAAAGACCCAAAAAATTATTGAATAGTATATATTTTCTTGTTTTTGTCTTTCCACATACGACTGAAAAACGTAAAAACAAATTATCACCTAGGTAAATATGGAAGCACATATAGTAATTTTAATTACTTACAATAAAATATTATGAGACTTGGGATTGTTCCTCAACTAAGTCGTCTTCGTCTGATGCTATCAGATAATTTGAATGTTGTAAGTCCATCCATCTCTGCTATAACCTCGGGCAATTCTTCAATTGAATCTATTGATTTCCTTGCTGTAACATGTTCCAGTATAAATAATAAATCGTAGTAATACCACAGCGAAGGTGTGTATAACTTAAAATTGATTTAAAAGGCAGTAGCTATTATAAATAGCGTCAAAAGCAAAACTTACCGAATCTTACCGCAACCACTTTTCTTGGATTTCACATGTTGGCGATGTTCTGTTAAAACATTTGTTCTGAGGCCATTTATTTTAGACTTAATTCCATTAATATCTGTCCCTGGTCGTTTATTTTTCAACTCCCTTGCAATTCTTTCACAAGCAGAAGCCCTCATGTAGGTACTTATTTTTATATTGGGAACTTTTCACTATGTAAAGGCAAGGTCTTTCTTTATACCTATAGTCGAAGCACTTGATCATGAGACCACGACATTTTTGAATTGAAATAGCTCAAACGAAAAACTCAAATACTGAATATCAACCTTTTTCTTCCACCAACTGTGATTAAATAATAATTAATATTACATTACATTACAACACTCTCTCGTAATGTTGGTTATGTAGGAGACCCAGCATCACCACCATCATTCAAAATAAATAATAAATAACCTTAAAATAAATTTTACCCCAAGTGATAAAAAATAGGACTGGTTGACTGGTTCTATGTCGACAAAAATTGAACAAAAATATGACAAGTTTCCTCAATTTTAAAATGGACTGAAAAATTGATGATAAACGTGTATGTATGTGAAAAATGATATTTGCCCCAAGTTGTCATTTAACTGATAGAATATAGGACTGGTTCTATAAAATATTTTCTGTCGACTAAAATTGAACAAAAATAGGACAAGTTTCGTCAATGTGTATGTATTTATCATTCATTTAGGATCCTAAAGAATTTACTAAAACTTGTACTGAACATACGGGCTTAAGTTCATCGCAATTAACTAATCAGTTCTCCAACTAGTGTTTCTATTCACACTTACGTGATATCTAAATACAGTAGGAACTAACCCTACACAATAGATGAATAACTGAAAAAATAATTCTTAAATTCTCAATTTAAACCTCAATTGACTGACAGCTAATTTACGCTGTTATCCTTATCACCAACGGAAGCAGATACAACATAAACAGAAATAATTTCTTATGGCGTTTTAACATGTAAAATCGATCTGTTGTTTGTGACGGCATAACTTAGGTCTATTGTCTAAGTCTATTGTAATATGTTTGAATTGAGTTCAGAATAAAAAAATCAGAGCCCAACCACATGCAGATTTGGAATCACGTGATCTCGGATATCAACGAGCAAAACTTATTATACGATAGCTTGCTTTAAAATGGGCACAACATATAAACATTGACAGATAAAATGATAGTTGACAGTTCGAAGCAACTAGCGGTACAAATGCATAGATATTATATACTTACTAAAAAGTATAATATATAATAAAATAGTATAATAATATAAAAGTATAATAATAAAATAATTAATAAAACCTCTTTTTGAAGGAAAGATTTTATTAAAATACACTAAAAAGTTACAGATTCAAATGCTTGACGCTTTTGCATTCGAACTGAAAACTTTGCGCGACAAGCTCTTGAATCTGTTACTCATGACCAACGTCGTACATCCAAAGCAATTATTTTTTACTTTTGTATAAGGTTTTTCAATTTTTTGGAGCTAACATAAGTTATAAGAGAAATTCATATAGCCATTATAAGGGAAACGAGGCAACATACAAGTTCTTTGTCCGTTTTAAAAATTCAAATTAACATAAATCACAGAATATCTGCAATGCTGCTGCTCAGCATTCAGCAATGACAAAAAAAATTAACAGCGCATGTGCAAACGATACCAATATAACACATATTTTCTTGAACTGGGTAAACTGGGTTTAGTAAAGCTAGTCTTCAAAATAACCTGTACAACTGAGAGCTATTATTGAACCGAGTTCATCCTTGAACCTAGCTCAGTAGAACCATGGCTTTTAAACCGCTACTGTACAACCGGGCCTTATGCCCATCATTATGTAATCATTAGAAGAAGCTTAAATTACATAGGACACTAACATATATTTCTTAAATAAAGAAACAATTTATTACTACAGTTCTCTGAAGTAATTTATTAATTGATGCCTCATAACATTGTTGATATTATGAATATTGTTAGCATTCTTGTGAGGTTGAAAATTTACATTATCAACA
This sequence comes from Cynegetis impunctata, assembly GCA_030704885.1. Classification (NCBI taxonomy): domain Eukaryota; kingdom Metazoa; phylum Arthropoda; class Insecta; order Coleoptera; family Coccinellidae; genus Cynegetis; species Cynegetis impunctata. Next base: position 63,297 of record JARQZK010005134.1, on the reverse strand, counting down.
AAATTAACCGCAGCTTCTTCCATACAACAACATGGTCTATTTTATCTCTAACCTAAATGTCAGAACTAGAACAATATTCGCTGTGTCAAGATTTGAAAATATGGCAACGTTGCGAAATTTATTGAAGCTGTCAAGTGTGGGAGTGGTTGATCGGGTGAACACGCCACATTTCGCATTGGCGCTAGAAAGAAGCAATTTGAATATTTTTTTTTAGTTTTAGAAACTGAAAAGTAAATTATCAAGAGTTCTCACAAGCTGTAAAATGCATTCAAGATATTTTGGAAATTTCGTGTCCTTGCCCATTGGAAAGCAATATGTTAGCCAAGATAGAGCTTGTTTGTTCTTTTAATAAAAAGTGATCACTTGGATTTCCTGGCAAGCAAGAATGGGAGCATTGAAGAATATTATACCATTCTACTTTAAAAAAGAATTGGATTGCTTTCAACTTGAATAGCAAACATTGGCCAAGTTATATTAGGCTGTGCTCCCTTTTAGATTGAAAACTGATCAAGCTGCATTTGCTAGTAAGAAAGACGAGCGAGCATGTGCAAGAGTGTATCCTTTTATGTTAAAAAATTGATTGTGTTCAAATTGGATAGGAATGATAGCCAAGTAAGATAAGGTGGTGTTCCCTTTCTAACGTTAATAAATGTAGATTCATTAGTCACCAAGAAATGCGAGTGTGTGCAATACTAATACGACGTTTTTTTCAGAAGTAAATAGTTCAGTTTAAATAAATCTCTTCATTCTGAAAACAAATTGACATCACATTATTTGTTCCTCAAGAGGGATTTTCACGCATCCGATGATTAGAAAGTGTTTTTATTGATAGAATGGTTTTCCTGCCAAATTTAATCCGAAACATTTTAATTCTCATCTGAGCATCACGCAAGTTAAAATATTTTAACTTTTTTCCAATACTTTCAGCTAATAATTATGAAATCAATATTATCAAAAGAAATTTTCATTTGGGAAAAGAATCTCTAACAAAGCATTTCAAGTTTTATTGAATATTGTGGTTCCCAGCTTAAAAAGAATCTACAATATGCGTGAGCCAATGTCCGAGGATGAAAGGCTTACTCTTTTATTGTTGGTACCTAGCTAGTGGAGATGGTATTGATCTCTTATGCTTTCTGGGTGTAATATTATTTGGGATTGCTCAAATCAACTGAGGAATTCTGGTAGAAGATATCTGAATACTTTGAAAATAAATGGCTGTGAATTTGTTGTGTACAGTATAATGCAGTATTTCTAAGAAATTTTTGACAATCTACTACTCCACTTTCGGCATGCAAACTTGCAATTTTGTTATTCTTAATAATAAAGAATGTTTATGCTGAATTTTTTCATAGGTACTTGCTAACTCAAGATCATCTGGAACTTATTTGTTATTAGAATAAGTGTTTTTTAGCGTGTTCTTCAATTCTCACAAAAAAAAACTGCGTGCCAGACAAAACAGAAAAATGATATGTTGAAGATGATACAGATTTTGTGATAGTAAAGTTTAATTTATTTTCATGTTCTAATTAATAAATTTCATGTCAAGCAAACGGTTCAACTTAATATCTTCCTTTCTGTCTGAACTGTGTGCCGAGAATCTATAATTGATCGTCACATTGATAGCTGAAATATTTCAGTAATAATTCAAAGTTACGAATGCAACTTGATACTGACTTATATCCTTATAATAAAAATTAAATTTGATAAAATAACCAGACAATTTTTTGTGATAAATGTACACAAAGAGAGCGTTGAAGGAAAACTGGGTAATATTAACTATTTACAATAAGCAAACTGTTTTTATTTGAATAAATATATGGATTCCACATTTCCAAAAGTTGTGCCTTTGTCAGGTGAAAACAAAATTAGCCTACTTAAAATACATAAAAACTCATTTTCTCTGTATATTTCAATTTCTTTTGCACCATCATACATATTACATAACATGAAATTCTTATAACATAAAATATCAAAAATTAATTACTGCAATTCATATATTCACATTCAAAAATAAACTTTTACTGGTTTGAATAAAGTAGTGAAAGGTGCAAAGGTTGAATAGTATGGAAATTCATTTTTAAGACCTCAAAAATTCTCAAATGCTTGAAAAATGGCATAAAAATTTTTTAAAAGAAAAAATTAACTTCAAACAATTTTAATCCTCAAGCAATAATTTGAATATTTCATAAGAATGCTTTGTCACTATTGAGGTTTTGCCATTAGAAGAACTTTGAAAAGAATGAATTTGAAAAATATTTAGTTTTTTTCAATAAATGATATAAAATAATTGCACAAGTAACCCCTTCACCACACCAATAAATTAGAAATAAAACCCTGTTTACCCATAAAACATATTTTTAACACATTTCGTGCTGTGTACATATACTGCTGGAATGACCAAACTAAATAGTTGCTAGCTTTGTCTTTAAGTTCCCTTCATACTTTTTCTTATTTCATTATTGACCCAAGCTTTGACGGTCTGTATACTTCTCATTTGCAATTCTGGGTATTTCTTGATGACTTCCCTGCATTCACCAAAACTGGGAATCTTTTGTTTCTGTAAATGTCTACTGAAAACATTCCTCATTATTTCTTTGTCACTGCTAGTTCAATAATTTGTTGCTCCTGAAATCATATAGCAGAGTTTAAAATAATTGATAATCATTTTGTCACACTCTCAAAATTTTTTATTCTTCAAATCTCATTTTAAATATTGAGAAGTGATGTAATTTTTATTTTTTTTATGAATATTGTTGAAACAAAGGTTTTACCTCTCTTTCTTTTTTTTCCCGTTGAGTCAGCTTTTTTTCAATTATCTGGTTACTTATCCAAGACTTAAGTTGTAAGGAGTTCCTCCCAATAAATACTGGGTTCTCATTGATAACTTCTTCGCAATATTCTAGTGAAGGCAGTGAATTTCTCTCTATATATCAAAGCTTCCCGTTTTTCAGGGCTGGTCCAAGATTTTCTCAGAACAGTTCCAACCGGAGATACTGAAATCAAACAAACTTTTGAATTTATCCCCTCATAATTTTAGGGCTATCGCGAGATTCCTTTGCAAAACTTCAGAAGTTAGGTCTACAATGAAAAAGAAAAAAAAATATTTTCATTAGTTTGTATTTAAAACATTCTGCAAAAACGCCTATGTGCGAATCTGTTGCCCACCATCAGTTTGGAAAACTGGCTCGTGAAGATCAAACGAGCCGAGCTGAGTGTCACAACTATGGTTATTTTTGTCTATGCCATATGCACTTTTTTTATTTTCCAAATGTAAAAGAATCAGCTTCTTATGCATTTCCCATCACCCTGTATATATTCCAATAAATACAAATTAATCCTAAGTTTTAAAATTTCAATGACTGGATCGAAAATTCAACTGTAATATATCTATACAAATTAAAATATAATGAAAATTCATTACCAGAACGCTTCTTTCTTCCATGAAGTGTGTGCTCATCCATACTTGGTGTTTCTTTTTCACCATTTTGAGTCAACTCATCTAGTCCTATTCCTGAAAATTGATTGGTCCGATCAAAATAAAGTAATTGCCACCAGATGGATAACATTTTTGTTTCTTATGTATGATTGAAATATGGAGAAAAAATGTACATCTAAAAAACTGGAATTTCATAAACATGTTCTTCTTTATTAGAGAATCACTGTTCCTAATAAGAAAAAAGGACACTATTGTTGAAAAATATTTCATATTTTTGAATCTCCAAGAAAAAAATATATTTTGGATAATTACCATCTACTTCTGTTCCTTCATTTTTATATTCCAGTGCCGATTCGATTTCTGCCAAATCACTTTCTTTTGATTCCACCGAAAAAAGCAATTACAATTCTATTGGGTTATACAATATTATTGTATAACTATGATTTTCATTTTTTATTTTAATTAACCTTATGTACACTGTTATTTAACAAACCATGCCCATTTTCTTATAGGAATTTAAATATATTTACTGAGTTATTGTGAGATTTTTTTATTTTGAAGATTACAATTGAAAAATCGATTACTTTGTTTCAACTGAAACAAATTAGACATAAATTGAACAAATATTCTAGGTCAGATTCAACAGTTCACGTGTTGTAGATCATGAAATTCATGTAGACAAACAAAGACTTAGCAAAATATTAAAACTAAAACAAGTGGAGCTACCTTCGTAGGTTTGTGCATCTACGTTACAAATGAATTAATGAAGATATATGTATTTATATTCTGTGAATATTGCTAAACTAAACTAAAGTATCCACTTACAATTGTTGTCATCACTTCCTTGGGCTTTCTCAAGAAGACGGGACATCCTCACAATGTCTCTAGCAACTATTGGAAGCCTATAGTGATCTTTATGGATCTTCTCTGCATGCCCCATGAAATTTGCCAAATCTGCTATTTCATTTTCTTGTAAATCTAATAATACTGACTGAGTAGCAATTTGTTTGCGAAGGTGGGTTCCTCTCAACGTTGATGGTTGTTTAGCTCCACATAATATTGAAAATTTTCTTAAAAGGTTACAAGCACGTAAAAATTTATTATCGTCCCCAGGAATAGCAAACACATACGGATTGTTTTTGGAAATTCCTACATCTTCTCGATAACGCATTAGTAACTCAATTGCCCTCAAGTGGCTCAGGTGGAGTAAAACTGGGACATTACGAGCTAATTTCCCACTAATTTCACACCTGTAATATTGCTTCGCAGCTTTTTTCGACTCTTCTGTTAAAGAATTGAAAATATCACAATCAGTATCTCGGTCAATAGTCTGGTTGGTCTTGAAATCAGCCGTAGAAAGTCTTTCAATTTCTCTTGCTCTTCTCCTATTGAACACTTGTAGGGAGGTTAGCGTAACTTCTGCCAAAGCTATCCAATTTGATTCAGTACATTTAGTTTTCATTTCGAAATAATATTTATGCCTGTTTGTGTTCAAAAATTTATTCAACAGCCTAACGTCTTCATTCGATGGCAAGATAATTTTCTTTTGGCGTTTTTTCTCTAGTAGATTTTCCTCAACTGTTTTATTAACTGAATTGGAAAAATTTTCTTGTAAAAGATTGAGAAAATTTTTAACTATTTTCTGAGCAATTTCATTATCATCTTTTATGTGTTCATTTATAAGAATTTGTCCACTTTTTCAATAGACTTCCATAACTGAATGCAGTAGCAGGAGATTTATACGTAAGACTATCATCAAGCAGTGCTACTTTATTCACACCTTTCACTACATCATCATAATATAACGGTTCAAATATTGACGCAAAATCTGTAATTGATCTGTTAACTTTTTTCAATTCAAGCATAAGTCGACCAATTAGTCTCAACTTTGATCTAATAAAGTACTGAAGGTGATGTTTCCTGTACTTAGTACATAATTTATTGCCATAAATTATGGCCAGTTCATCATATCTAATGATACATGTTCTTCTGTATTCTGGAACTATTGCTATTAAAACCTACCCCACGGATTCCATAATTTACTAAAATTAATTGGAATAGTGAACTATCGTTAGCTGAAATCGATAAATAAAATAGCAATTAAAACTGCTCGAATTTTGGCTAATAGTTTGCGATGTAATTCCTCAAAAAAATCACAGCACAGCTCCCAGACAAAGTATGTTTTATCATAAACAAAAATGAGATAATGAGAATCGCGACAAAATCGATTCAACCGTAGGATCCTGTCAACCGTCCAACGAATTCACTCGATTTTACCCGAAAGCATATAGTTGTGATTGGTCGGCATTGGGTGTAAATTAATGTATCCTAGGTACTGGTCAGGTGCTGGTATTTTGGCAGTGTCGGATTAAGCCAGCGCGGGGCCTGTAGCGAATTCGGCCAAGAGGCGCTTGGTTTGTTTAAGGTTCTCAAGTTTATGGTATCAAACTCAGATTAAAGAATAAAACCGAAAATGTGTGTGCGTGACAACCCGGAGCGGCTATGTAGGGACACGTATATCTGTCTACGTGTAATGATACCAGTTTTTGAGATAAACTTCCTACATTTTTTTTATTACTTTTACAAATCGAACTGGTTAGCTTTTTTAACTTTGGTAATAAAATAGTTTGTATATTTTATTGAAATCGGAGCTAGATCTGAATATAAATTTAATTTCATAAAAATACGTTTTATTGTTGCTACATTCATCTTTTTTTTTACAGACTTGCTGGATGACATTATCACCTTGGGGAGAAGAGAGCAATCTACCATTGTCATTTATAAGGAAAATTTTCCTGAGAACACTATGCCAAATATCAGCAGATATTTCACACTATTCAGGGATGAGTATACCAATTTAGTGTATTTAAAAAATCACATTAAAAATGGGATATTCGTTAATGGGAATATTGTAGGAAAAGGCAATAAATATATCTTACAGCATGATGATATCCTCTCTGGCGGATTTAAGGGCGGACAGAAACGTGAGTGGAGCATATTGTTTTATCATGAAATATAATTCTGTACACTAGTATGCCAGTAGTATTTACTACTGTGTTTGTCTCTTAATTTACATTGTATTCGTTGCTACTAGAGCAGTCTCACTGTAGGTTATTCAACTTAGAAATAAGTGAAGTGAAGAAAATAAACAGCAATTTTACTTACCTATATTTCAATTAATTTTAAGATAAGCTCTATGATATATTATTAAATAAATTAAATTTTGAAGTATTTTTTAGCGATACTGTATGAAAAATATAGGCATACTGTCTTCTATTTTTCTGCATATATTTCTTTGTTGTGAACCTGTCAGAGAAGGAAAATATATAAGCATAAAGTGAGAATTTCAGACAAGTAGATGGCGACTTTGTTGATTACAATTTATTAATATAATTATAGATATCAAAATAATCCCACAAAATATAACAATATAATTTCCTGTCATCTGTGAGGCTGTTGATTTCATTCCAGCTTCTCAACCAGATATGGAGACTATTATTTTGAATACACTTAGAAATTTGTAATATAATATATATCTCACTACAGCTGGCATATCAGTTTTGGGTCGTATATTATAAGAAGAATAACAATTCTATGATACATATATATTTTCTGTGTTCATGTTAATATGCTTTGTCATGCTCTGTGTAGCATGGTCTCACACTTTACTTTTTGCTCTTCTTTTGTAACGATCTCCTTTCTTGTAAGTTTTACTCAGGTTTATATTATACTTTACTTTGCTCATTGATTAAATATATAGTTAAACGCTGTACTGTGTTTTTAACCTGGATTAGAGGTTATGGGCCCAGATACTGTATTTCAATATGAATAGTGAACTGTAAAAGTGTTGAGTAACCTAAAAAATGGCGTGCAACGTGACCTCAATTATTCGTCCATTTGATGGAAAAAACTTCGAAAACTGGAGATTCAGGCTGGAACAAGTGCTTGAAAGAAATGGAGTTCTATTTATTCTGAAAGAAACGTACCCGGAAGAAATTGAAAGGGTGTCTGACTTCAAAGGTAAAGATGCAAAAGCAAGTGCTATTATTGTTCAATGCCTTGACGATTCAGTGCTGGAATTGGTTAGATCTAAAAGGACGGCCAAGGACATGATGGAGACACTAAAAATAACGTATGTACGAAGAAGCTTGACGTCAAGAATTTCCTTGCAGAAACGCCTTAGAAATATGACTTTTGATGGATGCAGTTCCCTGAATAGCTATATCATTGAATTTGATAAAGTGGTGTCTGAATTGAAGAATGTTGGAGGTTCCATAGACACTGAGGAATATGTATCTCAACTGCTTTCCTCGATGCCAAATGAATATCAGTCTGTAATAACGTCTATTTATATTCTGTTAACTTCTGATCCAGACGTTGTAAATGAAGACTTCGTAAAAAGTAAACTATTGTCTGAGGAAGAAAGGATGCTAAAATCCAGTGAAGGAAGAGAGGTGAGTGGAAATGCATTTTACACTCAAAGAACATTTTCCAACAGCAAAAAAGGTTCTTCGAATAACGGTTCAAAACCGAAAGGCTCTTATGCAACCAACAAAGCTCCGAGTAATTATTCAAGGGAGTATTCAATGAGGTGTTGGACATGCAAAGCTGTGGGACACAAATGATCAGAATGTTCTCAGCGAAATAAATCGAATGCCAACATGGCATTGAATAAAAATCACAATGGGGACATTGCCTTTATGTCAGATAAAATTAGTTCTGAATGCCCGTCGAAGAAAAGTGTCAAAGTAGTTCAAAGTGACAATTCCGTATTTGCTGGAAATGTAACCTCAAATGAAGAAATTGAGATGGTAATCGATTCTGGTGCTTCGAATCATCTAATAAAAGCAGAATTTGGACGCTTTTGTAAAAATGTGAAGAAGATAGTCCATACCATAAATGTGGCAAAAGAAGGTGAAACCGTAACTTCAACAACTTCAGGTGATCTGCCACTCATCACGGAAAATAATACACCAATTATATAGGACATGTTCACCTGTGAAAAATTATACCACAGTCTACTCTCAGTAAGGAAGATGGTAGAGTCAGGATTGAAGGTTGAATTTCAGGAGAAAATTGCCAACATTTGGAAAGATGGAAAAATATTATTACAAGGTAATCGTGTTGGTAATTTGTTTATTTTAAGGTTGCGTATAAGGCAATTCCATGAAGCCAATCTAGTAAAAAACACAAATGAGTTGTGGCATAGAAGAATGGGACATTCATGCAGATTTCCTGTAGATGGTATCTGTGAAACATGTTTGAAAGGTAAACAGACGAACCACAAGTTCCTGAAGCAATTACCAGAAGAAAGGAAGCCAAAAAGAATACTTGAATGCATTTCATCTGACGTTTGTGGAAAAATTACTCCTCCAACTCATGATGGGTATGAATACTTCGTATCATTTTTGGACAATTATAGCCATTTTGCTGTTATATATTTGATGAAGAAGAAGAGCGAAGTGGAGTCATGTCTGAGAAAATATGTGGCAATGACTGAGGCTATGTTCAGCACAAAGATATCGAGGATTCGATGCGACAATGGAGGAGAGTATGTATCGATGGAAATAAGAAAATTCTGCACTGAAAAAGGAATTGAGCTAGTGTATACTATTCCACGCAATCCGCAGCAAAATGGAATTGCTGAGCGCTACAATAGAACGATTATGGAGAAAGCGAGATGCATGATCTTCGATTCTAACTTCGACAAGAAGATGTGGGGGGAAGCTGTTCTGACAAGTATATATCTGTTGAATCGTACACCAACATCAGCAATACCAGATGGAAGAACACCAGCTGAGCTTTGGTATGGTCACAAGCCTGATATGGGGAAAATACATAGTTTTGGTTGTACTGCTCATGCTCTGATACCTCCTGAAGATCGGAATGGAAAGTTATCTTCACGTTCAAGAAAGTTAAAACTTGTCGGGTACTGCAACAATTGATATAGACTATGGGATGAAGAACGAAGCAAAGTCGTAACTACTCGATCTGTTGTATTTGATGAATCTTTGAATTCAATGCATTACATTATACATTCCAACCATGATGAAGAAGCAGCTGATGATGGCTGAGTATTGAACTTGATGATCAACCTGAGCTGGGAAGGAGTGGAAGAGAACGAAAACCTCCTGATCATTTCAAAGATGATGATGGCCTCATCAGCTCAGAAGTTCCATCATCATACCAAGAAGCCATAAGCACTGATGAAGAGTGGAAGAGTGCTATAGATGCAGAACTGAAATCGCTGGTGGAAAACAAAACATGGGAAATTGTTGATAAGCCTGCAGATGCAGTTGTTATCGACTCAAGGTGGGTGTTTTCGTTCAAATTGATTGACAATTGTTATGTTAAGAAAGCACGTTTGGTGCAAGAGGTTTTCAATTACCAGATTCAGACGACTCTAATTTTTACTCTCCAGTGGCTCGAATGTGAAGTATTTCACTTTGAATATTATAATTCAGTATATATTTGTATTTGAGAATGGCTCAATAGCCGAAACGCGTAATATATTTAGAAAGTTTTATTATTAATAAATGACCTCATACCAGTATAAATATTATTTAATTAATAAATTAGGTCAGTTACAAACTTATCAATAAATATATATATATATATATATATATATATATATATATATATATATATATATATATATATATATATATATATATATATATATATATATATATATATATATATATATATATATATATATATATATATAGGGGAAAGTGGTCACCATTCGTACGCGGGGCACATTCGTACAGTTAGTATAACAGAAAAACGAAACGGCAGACAAACGCTCCTTTGCTAGTGTGCATAGACATACCAGCCGACATGTTGCTAGCGAAGCGTCGCGCCAATCGCACTATGGTGTGCGCGCGGTGAGTAAATTTTTTACTGAAGTTTAGTTCGTAGTTGTGAGTAGAATTGTTATGTTTTTGACAAAATGGTAATGATTGATTAATGTTATCATTGTTTATTTTGAGCCTTAATTATTATATTTTTCAAACTAAATTAGAATTTGTATAAAGTTGTATTTTAATTTTGTGCAAAGGCATGGGGTGCATTCGGACAGCCAGACAGGGGGCACATTCGTACGCGTACGAATGCTTCCCTTTAGATTTCATCAAGCACCAGTAACTCAAAATTCAATTTTTATGAAATAAAATATAGTATTGAATTTTCAAATTTTTAAAATTATCATGCAGGCAGCACAATAATATAAACAGAAAAACCAAGGTAGAAAACCGGGAAAATCCTGTATATATACAGATACACCTGAAAGAACTGAACTAGAAGAGAGAAATAGAAAAACATAGAACAGGAAAGGAAAGCCAGAGCTAAAGCAGTGAAACGTATAGTTTGAAGGAACTTAATTCAAGACAAAAGAAAAAGAAAGCTGAGAAAACAGAAATCGATGAAGATTCAGAGGAATCTGATGAGAGATCGACATTTAGCTTGCGACAGAGTTCAATATCTCCGGTTGATTTAGAAATAGACGAAGAGACTGATGATCGTAGTATCAATGATAATTTGAATGTGACACCAGAGAAAATCAAAGATAATTGTTATGTTTTGGTAAAGTTTGAATAAAAGATTTCTGTTGTTTATTACGTCGGAAAAGTTCTCAGTTATTATTCGGGTACAGAGATGAAAATATCTTATCTTCGGAAGAAACCGGAATTATCATGGTCATTCTTTTTCCCTGATATAGAAGACATACGCACTCATCCACAATTGTCAAAGACTGTAAAACGATGTCATACAAAATGATTGTAAACATCTCAGTTGTATTTGATGAATCTTTGAATTCAATGCATTACATTATACATTCCAACCATGATGAAGAAGCAGCTGATGATGGCTCTTAACAGCCAATTGACAGTCTCCGAGGGCGAGCAGAGTATTGAACCCGATGATCAACCTGAGCTGAGAAGGAGTGGAAGAGAACGAAAACCTCCTGATCATTTCAAAGATGATGATGGCCTTACCAGCAGGAACTATCCCATCACAGGTTCCATCATCATACCAGTACGCCATAAGCACTGATGAAGAGTGGAAGAGTGCTATAGATGCAGAACTGAAATCGCTGGTGGCAAACAACAGACCTGTCTGTTGATATTGGACTAAATAGCACGTAATTAATAACTGAAGACGGCCACAGCCGCAATGAGAAATTTTTGAAAAAAAGATAAATAGTACCATACTAGTGAGAGGCTCCCCCGCCTATTAAATAGATCCGTGAAAACTATAGATCGATGAAAATATAGTTTCCCGAACCACGATGAGTGCAAAGCCTGTCCCTGCCTCTGTCGAACGGTACGTGACGCGTCAAGTGCTGAGCCCGTCCCTGCCTCTGTCGAACGGGCGCGCCATCTGCTCAGTGTCAAACTGTAGTTTGTGCGGAATGGGTAGAATACTACTATACTCCGCCGTGCCGAAACTTCTCGATAGAATTCGACCCGTCCAACTGTCGGCTCGAAAGGCGGTCACGTGAATTCTAGTCCATGGGAAGCGAAAATAGTTCTTAAGTGTCCGGAATGCATCCGTTTTCGCGAATTTCGGAGAAACGTCAAACTTTAAACGTTCGATATCGAAAATCGGCGTCTCGGATCGAGGCGAGACGTAGCCTAAGCACTACGGAAAGGACGTGGGCGATCGACGGGGCCCTTCGGGACCCGCGATTCGGGGCCGATCTCCTTATCTCGGCCCCGTAAGTTTGCCAAAATGCGGCCTTCGGCCGCCTGCATTTTGGGAAGTCGAATTTGGCGAAGCAATTATTTATTTAGTATTATATATTATTATTATTCTTTGACTCTTCAAAATCAAAAGAATTTGAACCTATTTCGAACATTACGTGGGTAAAGGTTTCTGTGGTTTCCCTTACCATCTAATAATAACAAATTTGAATGTTAATATTGGACTGAATAGCACGTAATAAATAACAAAGAACGGCTAAATGGCAATGATTGATTAATGTTATCATTGTTTATTTTGAGCCTTAATTATTATATTTTTCAAACTAAATTAGAATTTGTATAAAGTTGTATTTTAATTTTGTGCAAAGGCATGGGGTGCATTCGGACAGCCAGACAGGGGGCACATTCGTACGCGTACGAATGCTTCCCTTTAGATTTCATCAAGCACCAGTAACTCAAAATTCAATTTTTATGAAATAAAATATAGTATTAAATTTTAAAATTTTTAAAATTATCATGCAGGCAGCACAATAATATAAACAGAAAAAGAACTGAACTAGAAGAGAGAAATAGAAAAACATAGAACAGGAAAGGAAAGCCAGAGCTAAAGCAGTGAAACGTATAGTTTGAAGGAACTTAATTCAAGACAAAAGAAAAAGAAAGCTGAGAAAACAGAAATCGATGAAGATTCAGAGGAATCTGATGAGAGATCGACATTTAGCTTGCGACAGAGTTCAATATCTCCGGTTGATTTAGAAATAGACGAAGAGACTGATGATCGTAGTATCAATAATAATTTGAATGTGACACCAGAGAAAATCAAAGATAATTGTTATGTTTTGGTAAAGTTTGAATAAAAGATTTCTGTTGTTTATTACGTCGGAAAAGTTCTCAGTTATTATTCGGGTACAGAGATGAAAATATCTTATCTTCGGAAGAAACCGGAATTATCATGGTCATTCTTTTTCCCTGATATAGAAGACATACGCACTCATCCACAATTGTCAAAGACTGTAAAACGATGTCATACAAAATGATTGTAAACATCTCATTTAGACATTGAGATTGTAAAGCTTATAAGTATCAATAACAATAAGGATACTAAAGATGAACGATTTTGTTTTTGTTATTTTTCTAAAGGAAGATTTCTCGACTATGGGTCAAGTCACATATTATTTAGTTAGTTCTTTGATAAATGAATATTTTAATAATAATTAATAAAAATTTAACGACTTTAATTAGATTAATAGGCTTTTTAATTACCCTGTATGAATCTACCTCATGGTGTACGAAAGTACCCCACCTACTGTACGAACGTACCCCATACGTGGGGTACGTTCGTACAAATATCTTATCGTAGAAAAATGGCTATAACCCTTTAACCTTTTGACATAATAGTTTCGGACTTTTTTGTAACAAACTACAATATATTCGTTAAACTTAGCTACATAAACTGGATAAATTCGACAATTAATCTTAAAGTAAAAAAATATAAAATCTAAGTGTACGAAGGGTAACCACTCTAACCTATATATATATATATATATATATATATATATATATATATATATATATATATATATATATATATATATATATATATATATATATATATATATAATTATTTATTCGAATTGTTGTTGCCTGTGAACTATTTCTAATCTCTTGAAAATTATTAGCAATAACAGGCTTGTTGAATCTTAAATGTTTTGATAAAGCCACGTCGTGGCGAAACGTCAACTTTTTAATAAAATCGAGTTTTTTAAGATTCAACAAGCCTGTTATTGCTAATAATTTTCAAGAGATTATATATATATATATATATATATATATAAATATATGTGTATATTTATATATTTATATATATATATATACATATATTCATATCTATATATATATTTATATATATTTATATATATATATATATATATATATATATATACATATATATATATATATATATATATACATATATATATATATATATATACATATATATATATATATATATATATATATATATATATATAATATAAATATTATGTATATATATATATATATATATATATATACATATATATATATATATATATATATATATATATATATATATATATATATATATATATATATATAGGTTAAAGTGGTTACCCTTCGTACACTTAGATTTTATATTTTTTTACTTTAAGATTAATTGTCGAATTTATCCAGTTTATGTAGCTAAGTTTAACGAATATATTGTAGTTTGTTACAAAAAAGTCCGAAACTATTATGTCAAAAGGTTAAAGGGTTATAGCCATTTTTCTACGATAAGATATTTGTACGAACGTACCCCACGTATGGGGTACGTTCGTACAGTAGGTGGGGTACTTTCGTACACCATGAGGTAGATTCATACAGGGTAATTAAAAAGCCTATTAATCTAATTAAAGTCGTTAAATTTTTATTAATTATTATTAAAATATTCATTTATCAAAGAACTAACTAAATAATATGTGACTTGACCCATAGTCGAGAAATCTTCCTTTAGAAAAATAACAAAAACAAAATCGTTCATCTTTAGTATCCTTATTGTTATTGATACTTATAAGCTTTACAATCTCAATGTCTAAATGAGATGTTTACAATCATTTTGTATGACATCGTTTTACAGTCTTTGACAATTGTGGATGAGTGCGTATGTCTTCTATATCAGGGAAAAAGAATGACCATGATAATTCCGGTTTCTTCCGAAGATAAGATATTTTCATCTCTGTACCCGAATAATAACTGAGAACTTTTCCGACGTAATAAACAACAGAAATCTTTTAATCAAACTTTACCAAAACATAACAATTATCTTTGATTTTCTCTGGTGTCACATTCAAATTATTATTGATACTACGATCATCAGTCTCTTCGTCTATTTCTAAATCAACCGGAGATATTGAACTCTGTCGCAAGCTAAATGTCGATCTCTCATCAGATTCCTCTGAATCTTCATCGATTTCTGTTTTCTCAGCTTTCTTTTTCTTTTGTCTTGAATTAAGTTCCTTCAAACTATACGTTTCACTGCTTTAGCTCTGGCTTTCCTTTCCTGTTCTATGTTTTTCTATTACTCTCTTCTAGTTCAGTTCTTTCAGGTGTATCTGTATATATACAGAATTTTCCCGGTTTTCTACCTTTATTGGTTTTTCTGTTTATATTATTGTGCTGCCTGCATGATAATTTTAAAAATTTGAAAATTCAATACTATATATTTCATGAAAATTGAATTTTGAGTTACTGGTGCTTGATGAAATCTAAAGGGAAGCATTCGTACGCGTACGAATGTGCCCCCTGTCTGGCTGTCCGAATGCACCCCATGCCTTTGCACAAAATTAAAATACAACTTTATACAAATTCTAATTTAGTTTGAAAAATATAATAATTAAGGCTCAAAATAAACAATGATAACATTAATCAATCATTGAGCTGGTGTTCTTCCATCTGGTATTGCTGATGTTGGTGTACGATTCAACAGATATATACTTGTCAGAACAGCTTCCCCCCACATCTTCTTGTCGAAGTTAGAATCGAAGATCATGCATCTCGCTTTCTCCATAATCGTTCTATTGTAGCGCTCAGCAATTCCATTTTGCTGCGGATTGCGTGGAATAGTATACACTAGCTCAATTCCTTTTTCAGTGCAGAATTTTCTTATTTCCATCGATACATAGTCTCCTCCATTGTCGCATCGAATCCTCGATATCTTTGTGCTGAACATAGCCTCAGTCATTGCCACATATTTTCTCAGACATGACTCCACTTCGCTCTTCTTCTTCATCAAATATATAACAGCAAAATGGCTATAATTGTCCAAAAATGATACGAAGTATTCATACCCATCATGAGTTGGAGGAGTAATTTTTCCACAAACGTCAGATGAAATGCATTCAAGTATTCTTTTTGGCTTCCTTTCTTCTGGTAATTGCTTCAGGAACTTGTGGTTCGTCTGTTTACCTTTCAAACATGTTTCACAGATACCATCTACAGGAAATCTGCATGAATGTCCCATTCTTCTACGCAACCTTAAAATAAACAAATTACCAACACGATTACCTTGTAATAATATTTTTCCATCTTTCCAAATGTTGGCAATTTTCTCCTGAAATTCAACCTTCAATCCTGACTCTACCATCTTCCTTACTGAGAGTAGACTGTGGTATAATTTTTCACAGGTGAACATGTCCTATATAATTGGTGTATTATTTTCCGTGATGAGTGGCAGATCACCTGAAGTTGTTGAAGTTACGGTTTCACCTTCTTTTGCCACATTTATGGTATGGACTATCTTCTTCACATTTTTACAAAAGCGTCCAAATTCTGCTTTTATTAGATGATTCGAAGCACCAGAATCGATTACCATCTCAATTTCTTCATTTGAGGTTACATTTCCAGCAAATACGGAATTGTCACTTTGAACTACTTTGACACTTTTCTTCGACGGGCATTCAGAACTAATTTTATCTGACATAAAGGCAATGTCCCCATTGTGATTTTTATTCAATGCCATGTTGGCATTCGATTTATTTCGCTGAGAACATTCTGATCATTTGTGTCCCACAGCTTTGCATGTCCAACACCTCATTGAATACTCCCTTGAATAATTACTCGGAGCTTTGTTGGTTGCATAAGAGCCTTTCGGTTTTGAACCGTTATTCGAAGAACCTTTTTTGCTGTTGGAAAATGTTCTTTGAGTGTAAAATGCATTTCCACTCACCTCTCTTCCTTCACTGGATTTTAGCATCCTTTCTTCCTCAGACAATAGTTTACTTTTTACGAAGTCTTCATTTACAACGTCTGGATCAGAAGTTAACAGAATATAAATAGACGTTATTACAGACTGATATTCATTTGGCATCGAGGAAAGCAGTTGAGATACATATTCCTCAGTGTCTATGGAACCTCCAACATTCTTCAATTCAGACACCACTTTATCAAATTCAATGATATATCTATTCAGGGAACTGCATCCATCAAAAGTCATATTTCTAAGGCGTTTCTGCAAGGAAATTCTTGACGTCAAGCTTCTTCGTACATACGTTATTTTTAGTGTCTCCATCATGTCCTTGGCCGTCCTTTTAGATCTAACCAATTCCAGCACTGAATCGTCAAGGCATTGAACAATAATAGCACTTGCTTTTGCATCTTTACCTTTGAAGTCAGACACCCTTTCAATTTCTTCCGGGTACGTTTCTTTCAGAATAAATAGAACTCCATTTCTTTCAAGCACTTGTTCCAGCCTGAATCTCCAGTTTTCGAAGTTTTTTCCATCAAATGGACGAATAATTGAGGTCACGTTGCACGCCATTTTTTAGGTTACTCAACACTTTTACAGTTCACTATTCATATTGAAATACAGTATCTGGGCCCCATAACCTCTAATCCAGGTTAAAAACACAGTACAGCGTTTAACTATATATTTAATCAATGAGCAAAGTAAAGTATAATATAAACCTGAGTAAAACTTACAAGAAAGGAGATCGTTACAAAAGAAGAGCAAAAAGTAAAGTGTGAGACCATGCTACACAGAGCATGACAAAGCATATTAACATGAACACAGAAAATATATATGTATCATAGAATTGTTATTCTTCTTATAATATACGACCCAAAACTGATATGCCAGCTGTAGTGAGATATATATTATATTACAAATTTCTAAGTGTATTCAAAATAATAGTCTCCATATCTGGTTGAGAAGCTGGAATGAAATCAACAGCCTCACAGATGACAGGAAATTATATTGTTATATTTTGTGGGATTATTTTGATATCTATAATTATATTAATAAATTGTAATCAACTAAGTCGACATCTACTATTCTGAAATTCTATCTTTATGCTTATATATTTTCCTTCTCTGACAGGTTCACAACAAAGAAATATATGCAGAAAAATAGAAGACAGTATGCCTATATTTTTCATACAGTATCGCTAAAAAATACTTCAAAATTTAATTTATTTAATAATATATCATAGAGCTTATCTTAAAATTAATTGAAATATAGGTAAGTAAAATTGCTGTTTATTTTCTTCACTTCACTTATTTCTAAGTTGAATAACCTACAGTGAGACTGCTCTAGTAGCAACGAATACAATGTAAATTAAGAGACAAACACAGTAGTAAATACTACTGGCATACTAGTGTACAGAATTATATTTCATGATAAAACAATATGCTCCACTCACGTTTCTGTCCGCCCTTAAATCCGCCAATATCATCATGCTGTAAGATATATTTATTGCCTTTTCCTACAATATTCCCATTAACGAATATCCCATTTTTAATGTGATTTTTTAAATACACTAAATTGGTATACTCATCCCTGACTAGTGTGAAATATCTGCTGATATTTAGCATATTGTTCTCAGGAAAATTTTCCTTATAAATGACAATGGTAGATTGCTCTCCTCTCCCCAAGGTGATAATGTCATCCAGCAAGTCTGTAAAAAAAAAGATGAATGTAGCAACAATAAAACGTATTTTTATGAAATTAAATTTATATTCAGATCTAGCTCCGATTTCAATAAAATATACTAACTATTTTATTACCAAAGTTAAAAAAGCTAACCAGTTCGATTTGTAAAAGTAATAAAAAAAATGTAGGAAGTTTATCTCAATAACTGGTATCATTACACGTAGACAGATATACGTGTCCCTACATAGCCGCTCCGGGTTGTCACGCACACACATTTTCGGTTTTATTCTCTAATCTGAGTTTAATACAATAAACATGAGAGCCTTTAACAAACCAAGGGCCTCTTGGCCGAATTTGCTACAGGCCCCGCGCTGGCTTAATCCGACACTGCCAAAATACCAGCACCTGAACAGTACCTAGGATACATTAATTCACACCCAATGCCGACCAATCACAACTATAGGCTTTCGGGTAAAATCGAGTGAATTCGTTAGACGGTTGACAGGAACCTACGGTTAACTCGATTTTGGCGCGATTCTCATTATCTCATTTTTGTTTATGATAAAACATACTTTGTCTGAGAGCTGTGCTGTGATTTTTTTGAGGAATTACATCGCAAACTATTAGCCAAAATTCGAGCAGTTTTAATTGCTTTTTTATTTATCGATTTCAGCTAACGATAGTTCACTATTCCAATTAATTTTAGTAAATTATGGAATCCGTGGGGTAAGTTTTAATAGCAATAGTTCCAGAATACAGAAGAACACGTGTCATTAGATATGATGAACTGGCCATAATTTATGGCAATAAATTATGTACTAAGTACAGAAAACATCACCTTCAGTACTTTATTAGATCAAAGTTGAGACTAATTGGTCGACTTATGCTTGAATTGAAAAAAGTTAACAGATCAATTACAGATTTTGCGTCAATATTTGAACCGTTATATTATGATGATGTAGTGAAAGGTGTGAATAAAGTAGCACTGCTTGATGATAGTCTTACGTATAAATCTCCTGCTACTGCATTCAGTTATGGAAGTCTATTGAAAAAGTGGACAAATTCTTATAAATGAACACATAAAAGATGATAATGAAATTGCTCAGAAAATAGTTAAAAATTTTTTCAATCTTTTACAAGAAGATTTTTCCATTTCAGTTAATAAAACAGTTGAGGAAAATCTACTAGAGAAAAAACGCCAAAAGAAAATTATCTTGTTATCGAATGAAGACGTTGAGCTGTTGAATAAATTTTTGAACACAAACAGGCATAAATATTATTTCGAAATGAAAACTAAATGTACTGAATCGAATTGGATAGCTTTGGCAGAAGTTACGCTAACCTCCCTATGAGTGTTCAATAGGAGAAGAGCAGGAGAAATTGAAAGAATTTCTACGGCTGATTTCAAGACGAACCAGACTATTGACCAGGATACTGATTGTGATATTTTCAATTCTTTAACAGAAGAGTCGAAAAAAGCTGCGAAGCAATATTACAGGTGTGAAATTCGTGGGAAATTAGTTCGTAATGTCCCAGTTTTACTCCACCTGAGCCACTTGAGGGCAATTGAGTTACTAATTCGTTCTCGAGAAGATGTAGGAATTTCCAAAAACAATCCGTACTGGGGACTATAATAAATTTTTACGTGCTTGTAACCTTTTAAGAAAATTTTCAATATTATGTGGAGCTAAACAACCATTAACGTTGAGAGGAACCCACCTTCGCAAACGAATTGCTACTCAGTCAGTATTATTAGATTGACAAGAAAATGAAATAGCAGATTTGGCAAATTTCATGGGGCATGCAGAGAAGATCCATAAATATCACTATAGGCTTCCAATAGTTGCTAGAGACATTGTGAGGATGTCCCGTCTTCTTGAGAAAGCCCAAGGAAGTGATGACAATAATTCTAAGTGGATACTTTAGTTTAGTTTGGCAATATTCACAGAATATAAATACATATATCTTCATTAATTCATTTGTAACCTAGATGCACAAACCTACGAAGGTAGCTCCCTTGTTTTAGTTTTAATATTTTGCTAAGTCTTTGTTTGTCTACATGAATTTCATGATCTACAACACGTGAACTGTTGAATCTGACCTAGAATATTTGTTCAATATATGTCTAATTTGTTTCAGTTGAATCAAAGTAATCGATTTTTCAGTTGTAATCTTCAAAATAAAAAAATCTCACAATAACTCAGTAAATATATTTAAATTCCTATAAGAAAATGAGCATGGTTTGTTAAATAACAGTGTACATAAGGTTGATTGCAATACAAAATGACAATCATAGTTATACAATAATATTGTGATTGATGCATACTGAATTGACCCATAATCACAACAGGGTAATCGGTCAGTTAGCATTTTTCAGCTGCAAGAATAACTTATGATTTCACAAGAAAAAAATCAATTCACAAATATAACATTTTTTCCATGAACACAAGTGTCATATCCAATATAATTTCTTGATTTTATTATTATTTATACAGCCCAATAGAATTGTAATTGTTTTTTTCAGTGGAATCAACAGAAAGTGACTTGGCAGAAATCGAATCGGCACTGGAATATAAAAATGAAGGAACAGAAGTAGATGGTAATTATCCAAAATATATTTTTTTCTTGGAGATTCAAAAATATGAAATATTTTTCAACAATAGTGTCCTTTTTTCTTATTAGGAACAGTGATTCTCTAATAAAGAAGAACATGTTTATGAAATTCC
This sequence comes from Cynegetis impunctata, assembly GCA_030704885.1. Lineage (NCBI taxonomy): Eukaryota > Metazoa > Arthropoda > Insecta > Coleoptera > Coccinellidae > Cynegetis > Cynegetis impunctata. The sequence goes on along the minus strand of JARQZK010005134.1, from coordinate 41,988 downwards.
AGTTTTTTCGATGTACATTTTTTCTCCATATTTCAATCATACATAAGAAACAAAAATGTTATCCATCTGGTGGCAATTACTTTATTTTGATCGGACCAATCAATTTTCAGGAGTAGGACTAGATGAGTTGACTCAAAATGGTGAAAAAGAAACACCAAGTATGGATGAGCACACAGTTCATGGAAGAAAGAAGCGTTCTGGTAATGAATTTTCATTATATTTTAATTTGTATAGATATATTACAGTTGAATTTTCGATCCAGTCATTGAAATTTTAAAACTTAGGATTAATTTGTATTTATTGGAATATATACAGGGTGATGGGAAATGAATAAGAAGCTGATTCTTTTACATTTGGAAAATAAAAAAAGTGCATATGGCATAGACAAAAATAACCATAGTTGTGACACTCAGCTCGGCTCGTTTGATCTTCACGAGCCAGTTTTCCAAACTGATGGTGGGCAACAGATTCGCACATAGGCGTTTTTGCAGAATGTTTTAAATACAAACTAATGAAAATATTTTTTTTTCTTTTTCATTGTAGACCTAACTTCTGAAGTTTTGCAAAGGAATCTCGCGATAGCCCTAAAATTATGAGGGGATAAATTCAAAAGTTTGTTTGATTTCAGTATCTCCGGTTGGAACTGTTCTAAGAAAATCTTGGACCAGCCCTGAAAAACGGGAAGCTTTGAAACGTTTTGGAAGATATATAGAGAGAAATTCACTGCCTTCACTAGAATATTGCGAAGAAGTTATCAATGAGAACCCAGTATTTGTTGGGAGGTGTGAAGTGAAGGGGTTACTTGTGCAATTATTTTATATCATTTATTGAAAAAAACTGAATATTTTTCAAATTCATTCTTTTCAAAGTTCGTCATAATGGCAAAACCTCAATAGTGACAAAGCATTCTTTTGGAATATTCAAATTATTGCTTGTGGATTAAAATTGTTTGAAGTAAATTTTTTCTTTCAAAAAATTTTTATGCCATTTTTTCAAGCATTTTAATATTTGAGTATTTCTGAGGTTTTAAAAATGGATTTCCATACTATTCAACCTTTGCACCTTTCACTACTTTATTCAAACTAGTAAAAATTTATTTTTGAATGTGAATATATGAATTGCAGTAATTAATTTTTGATATTTTATGTGTTATGTTGTAAGAATTTCATGTTATGTAATATGTATGATGGTGCAAAACAAATTGAAATATACAGAGAAAATGAGTTTTTATGTATTTTAGGTAGGCTAATTTTGTTTTCACCTGACAAAGGCACAACTTTTGGAAATGTGGAATCCATATATTTATTCAAATAAAAACAATTTGCTTATTGTAAATAGTTAATATGACCCAGTTTTCCTTCAGCGCTCTCTTTGTGCCCATTTATCACAAAAAAATGTCTGGTTATTTTATCAAATTTTATTTTTATTATAAGGTTATAAGTCAGCATCAAGTTGCATTTGTAACTTTGAATTATTACTTATGACGATCATTTATAGATTCTCGGCACACAGTTCAGACAGAAAGGAAAATATCAAGTTGAACCGTTTGCTTGACATGAAATTTATTAATTAGAACATGAAAATAAATTGAACTGTACTATCACAAAATCTGTATCATTTTTCTGTTTTGTCTGGGACGCAGTTTTTTTTGTGAGAATTGAAGAACACGCTAAAAAACACTTATTTTAATAACAAATAAGTTCCAGATGATCTTGAGTTAGCAAGTACCTATGAAAAAATACAGCATAAACATTCTTTATTATTAAGAATAACAAAATTGCAAGTTTGCACGCTGAAAGTGGAGTAGTAGAATGTCAAAAATTTCTTAGAAATACTGCATTATACTGTACACAACAAATTCACAGCTATTTATTTTTAAAGTATTCATATATCTTCCACCAGAATTCCTCAGTTGGTTTGAGCAACCCAAATAATATTACACCCAGAAAGCATAAGAGATCAATACCATCACCACTAGCTAGGGACGAACAATAAAATTGGCTCACGCATATTGTAGATTCTTTTTAAGCTGGGACCCACAATATTCAATAAAACTTGAAATGCTTTGTTAGAGATTCTTTTCCTAAATGAAAATTTCTTTTGATAATATTGATTTCATAATTATTAGCTGAAATTATTGGAAAAAAGTTAAAATATTTTAACTTGTGTGATGCTCAGATGAGAATTAAAATGTTTCGGATTAAATTTGGCAGGAAAACCATTCTATCAATAAAAACACTTTCTAATCATCGGATGCGTGAAAATCCCTCTTGAGGAACAAATAATGTGATGTCAATTTGTTTTCAGAATGAAGAGATTTATTTAAACTGAACTATTCACTTCTGTAAAAAACGTCGTATTGATATTGCACACACTCGCATTTCTTGCTGACTAATGAATGAATGAATCTACATTTATTAACGTTAGAAAGGGAACACCACCTTATCTTACTTGGCTAACATTCCTATCCAATTTGAACACAATCAATTTTTTAACATAGAAGGATACACTCTAGCACATGCTCGCTCGTCTTTCTTACTAGCAAATGCAGCTTGATCAGTTTTCAATCTAAAAGGGAGCACAGGCTAATATAACTTGGCCAATGTTTGCTATTCATGTTGAAAGCAATCCAATTATTTTTTAAAGTAGAATGGTGTAATATTCTTCAATGCTCGCATTCTTGCTTGCCAGGAAATCCAACTGATCACTTTTTATTGTATGGAAGAAGCTGCAGTTAATTTTGTTGATAAAGTAAATTTTCAACCTCATAAGAATGCTAACAATATTCATAATATCAACAATGTTATGAGGCATCAATTAATAAATTACTTCAGAGAACTGTAGTAATAAATTGTTTCTTTATTTAAGAAATACATATTAGTGTCCTATGTAATTTAAGATTCTTCTAATGATTACATAATGATGGGCATAAGGCCCGGTTGTACAGTAGCGGTTTAAGCCATGGTTCTACTGAGCTAGGTTCAAGGATGAACTCGGTTCAATAATAGCTTTCAGTTGTACAGGTTATTTTAATGACTAGTTTTACTAAACCCAGTTCAAGAAAATATGTGTTATGTTGGTATCGTTTGCACATGCGCTGTTAATTTTTTTGTCATTGCTGAGAATGCAGAGCAGCAGCATTGCAGATTATTCTGTGATTTATGTTGATTTGAATTTTCAAAACGGACAAGGAACTTTTCTGTTGCATTGTAAAACGGTACGCCAAGCTGTATCTTTTTAAAACGAATTAAAGCCCAAAGTCTTACTCAGAAAAAGTAAATAAATTAAAAATAGAGACAGACGGAATAATTGAATAAAGTAAGTTACGAATGGAAAATTTATCAATAGGCATATTATGCTTTAAAAATTAAAAAGAATTTAAAATGACCAATGTTAATTTATTGTGTTGTATAATAGGTTGATTTGTTAATAAAGGTTATATTTCAATAGTAAATGAAATAAAAGCACCTACTACAAAAAAGTTTTATGATTATGATATCGGATTCAAATTTTTATGCCCATCATTATGTAATCATTAGAAGTTTACATAGGACACTAACATATATTTCTTAAATAAAGAAACAATTTATTACTACAGTTCTCTGAAGTAATTTATTAATTGATGCCTCATAACATTGTTGATATCATGAATATTGTTAGTATTATTGTGAGGTTGAAAATTTACATTATGAACAAAATTAACTGCAGCTTCTTCCATACAACAAAATAGTCCATTTTAACTCTAACCTAAATGTCAGAACTAGAACACTATTCGCTGTGTCAAGATTTGAAAATATGGCAACGTTGCAAAATTTATTGAAGCTGTCAACTGTGGGATTGGTTGATCGGAGGTGTGTATATATCGTGTGTTGATCGGGTGAACACGCCACTGAATATTTTTTTTTAGTTTTAGAAACTGAAAAGTAAATTACCAAGAGTTCTCACAAGCTGTAAAATGCATTCAAAATATTTTGGAAATTTCGTGTCCTTGTCCATTGGAAAGAGTTTACGGACCTTGCCTCTACCTTTCCAGAAATGTAATACAAGGAGTGAGGTTATATTATCTTTGAGCTTGGTTTAAGCGCCTGAATTTGATGGTTCAGCTGAACCTCATAATTTGACAGCCGGTGAAGCAAGCTTTGCGTTGAACTAGCTCTGTGCAACATTACAGTCTCATTTATACCAAGTTCAACCTTGAGCTTGGCTTAAACCGTGACTGTACAATCGGGCCTAAAAATTTGAATCCCATATCATACTCTTGAAAAAATATTTTTTGTAGTAGTTACTTTCATTTCATTTACTATTAAAATATAACTTTTTTATTATCAAATCAACCTATTATATAACACAGAGTTAGATTGTGAGAACATTTGGGTGTCTATTAAGTCTAAGACGGGAGAAAATTTACTTGTGTGCTGTGTTTATATCCCTCCGAGCTGTGACTACTCAATTGCGACTTTTTTAGATGGTTTGGTTACTCAGGAAAATATAGGGGAGGTGGGGGCACCTTTGAACAAGGGGTACTATTGAACAGATTTCAAATTTACCGCTCTATGCTCGCTGTTATTTTGAGACCATGTAGTAATGAAGGTTATAGCTGCAGCAAGTAGTGTCTAACGTTTTAGGGCTTTATAGTTATTTGAAATGTAAGTACTACAAAAACTTTATTTTACTCTGATTGGTTGTAATATTATACATGAACATATAGTGTGATATTGAGAATATGCTAAATATAATCAGAATTTCACCATTGAGTCTTAAATGTGTAAGGTTAGGGAAGTATTACTTGATATTTCATATTCATCTGTGGTTGCAGGGTTGCCAATAAATCGCGCATAATAAAAATGTGTTTGCATGGGGTACCTTTGAACATCCGTAAGGGGCACAGATGAACAGTGTTCAAAGGTGCCCCAGCCACAATAAGTTAATTATGTTAATAAGTTATTTGATTGGAGAATGATTTTGAAACTTCTCTTTTAGCGAAAATGGTGAGAACTTACAAGAAAAAAAGATTAGAAGAGGTTTTCAATGAAGAGGATATGGCCAAAGCGGTATCCGCGGTACAAAACAATACAATGTCATTAAGAAAAGCTGCGGCAGTTTACGGAGTTAAACATACTGCTTTGTTTTATCGATTAAGGAAGCAGCCTAAGGCAGAAGTTTATTCATCAAAACACACATTTCGGCAAGTGTTTGACCAAGAACAGGAGCAGATGTTGGTGAACTATGTTTTGACAGCTTCAAAACTTCAGTATGGTCTTTCATGTAAAGATTTAAGAATCCTAGCATTTGACTATGCAAATGCACTTAAATGCAAATATCCAGCAAGTTGGGACGTTAATAAGACGGCAGGAGTGGACTGGCTCCAATGTTTTATGAAGCGACATGCAAATCTGAGTTTAAGAAAGCCAGAAAATACGAGTCTGGCACGGGTGACTGGATTTAATCTAAAAGCCGTAACCGAATTTCAAGAAAATCTGTTACGTGCTTATAACAAATGTAATTTTGGACCCAACAGAATCTTTAACCTAGATGAGACAGGTATCTCGACAGTCGTGGATGCACCAAACATAATAGCTCAGAAGGGTGTCAAGCAAGTTGGGCAGGTTACATCGGCAGAGAGGGGCGCACTCGTGACCATGTGTGCTATCGTGAGTGCTGATGGGAACAGTTTGCCACCAGTTTTTATATTCCCACGAGCTAGATATCACGACAGTTTTCTTGCTGGTGCTCCTGCTGGGAGTATTGGATTAGTGAATAATCCACCCAGTGGTTGGATGACAAAAGTTCTCTTTTTAAAAGTTTTGGAACATATCAAAAAGTTTACAAAATGTAACCTCGATGATAAAATTTTAATTGTGATGGATAACCACGAATCTCACTGTTCATTAGATGCCATAATATTTGCCAAAGAGAATGGGATCGATCTTGTCACCATACCGCCGCATTGCACCCATCGCCTGCAGCCCTTAGACGTCTCAATAATGGGTCCATTTAAGGCTGCGTTAAGGGTTGCTCAACACGACTGGCTGATATCTCATGCAGGCAAAGCCATTACTATTCACGATTTAGCTGGGCTGTCAAACATTGCAATTCAGACATCGTTTACTCCCAAAAATATTATTTCAGGTTTTCAGAAGACAGGCATGTGGCCTTTCGATAGAAATGTATTCTCTGAGAGTGACTTCATTGCTGCAAGAATACCTACAACTAGTAATATTGAAACCGATGGATCTTTAAGACACAGTCCGCTGACCGAAATAACAGAACCTGTTGCATCAACATCGGCATCACCATCAGCAAATGAGTCAGTCGTGCTGTCTCCAGAAGTTCTCAGACCTCTACCGAATGTATCTTTGACGACCAAAAAGCGACGTCAAGGTCGCAAACCGAAGAAATCTTTATTCCTGACACATACGCCTATTAAGGACGAGATCGAAGCTGAAGCTATTGCCCGTGAAGCTAAAAAAAGAGCGAAGGCTGTACTAGCTAAAAAACCTAAGGTAAAAAGGACTCTATGTGCTGACACCGACTCCTCATCTTGTGATGACACAATGTCCATACATGATGAATCAGATGATGGTGATGATTACGGTGACCATCACCAGTCAGACTCGACAGAAGAAGACCAAGACTTGCCATCAGATGGATTCGAAGTGGATGATTTTGTCATTGTGAAGTTCTCTACGAAGAAAACTATTGTTCACTATGCTGGTTTAATAACTGATAAATATGAGGATGAATATAAGATCAAATATTTACGAAAGAAAGGTAACAAGTTTTATTTTCCAACGATTGAAGATACTAGTATGGTGGCATCTACAGATCTTATTAAGAAGCTGTCTGTTCTCATTCAAAATGGTACTGAAAGGATGTCGGGTTCGATGGAATTTCATGTAGATTTGAATAAATATAACTTTAGATAATGTTTTCCCAATAAACTTCTGAAATAACGTCACTGTTCAATTGTACCCCAGTCCCTGTTCAAATGTACCCCATGGATGGGGCAGCTTTGAACAATACGCACTGACACAATAAATTGGCTGACAAATTCAAAATATTAAAGGTATGCAGAAATTTTCACTGGGCATGGAAATTAGACACATTGTGTTATTGTAAAATACCTAAGTCATTTTGTTTAAGTGCGTGTAACATTTGCAGTAACTTAAAACATATAAATATGTTCAAAAGTGCCCCCACCTCCCCTATTACAAGGCAATTCTGTCCTATTTGTTGGAGATTTTAATATGCCGACCGTAACTTGGCAATCAATTATTAACGAATCATTTCTCCAGCCAGTCCAATCTGGTAACAAATTTTCTGAGGTGCTTGATACGTTTTCCTATCTAGAGTTTAAACAGTATAATTTTCTGAAAAATAGTAAAAATAAAATATTGGATCTAGTTCTGTGTAATAAAGACATAGTTACAAATTTGCAACAATCTGTTAACTGTTTAGTAACTGAAAATACTAACCATAAGGCAATTGAATTTTCTTGGGCAGTTTCTAGCGTTAAGCCTATTAAGCCAACGAATAAAAAAATATACAATTTTAAAAAAGCCAATTTCGATAATATAAATCGGAGCTTATCTGAAATAAACTGGAATCTGCTATTAACAGGTACTCATGTAGACTCGTTGGTGGATCAATTCTATAACGTAATAGAAAATATTTTAGAAAAGTGGGTTCCAGTCCGAAATGTTAAAGGAAAGTTTCCAAATTATTTTAAATTTGAAACAATTTCAGTAATTAAAGAAAAAAATAAACTTCATAAAAAGTATAAAATATACAACGATCAATCTATTTATAATCGGTTCTGTGAGCTTAGAAACTTATCAAAACATATGATAAAACAAGACTACAATGAATTTATGAAAGGTATTGAATCTAATATTTTGGAAAACACAAAAATTTTTTGGAATTTTATTCGTAATAAAAAGAAAAACAATGTGTCTATTCCATATGAGGTAAAAAATGGTAATAATTTTGCAAGAGGTGGCAAAGAAGTAGCTAACATGTTTGCGGAATTTTTCAAAAGCGTGTACATCAAATCCAACCGAATATCTTTCAACAATAAGAAGCCAAAAATACAGACAGGGATTGAGTTGATTTCAGAAAACCAAATTTTAGAAATCTGTAAAAACTTAGACGTGAACAAAAGTTCAGGTCCAGATAAAATTCCACCTATATTTTTAAAAAACTGTGCGGTTAATTTGGCTGAGCCACTTGGTATTATTTTTAATGAATCGTTAAGATCTGGCATTTTTCCTAAGAAATGGAAGTTAAGTGAAATTATTCCAATTTTTAAGAGCGGCGATAGAGAAGATGTAAAAAATTATAGACCTATCAGCAAATTATGTATTTTTGGCAAAATCTTGGAAAAAATTATGTACCACCGTATTTTCGAATGTGTTAAATACTTAATTATAATGAACAGCATGGTTTTTATCCCAGAAGATCACTGGAAACAAATTTGTTATGTTTCTCAGAATTTGTCAGTCAGACAATAGATGATAAAGGTCAAGTAGACGCTATATACACCGACTTCTGTAAGGCATTTGACAAGATCGATTTTCAATTATTAATACAAAGGCTCGAAGAGGCCGGTGTGGATGCGACTATGATCAGACTATGTTGTTCGTATATTACAGGCAGAAATAGTAGAGTAATAGTTGATGGGCATACGTCGGACTTTTTTGGTGCGACGTCTGGTGTACCTCAAGGTAGTCATCTGGGTCCGTTATTTTTCATAATCTATATAAATTCAATAAAAAACTGTTTTAAACATTGCAAAATTCTGTTGTTTGCAGATGATTTGAAAATATACAAAAATGTCGAGTCCCCAGCTGACTGCCTGAAGATCCAAGAAGATCTTCTACGTTTGGAACGATACTGCCAGGAAAACAAACTCTATCTGAATACCGCTAAATGTTTCTATATCTCATTCACAAAAAATATCAATAAAATCACGTCGCTATACTCCATTAATAAAAGTAATTTGAAAAGGGTCATGGAAATTAGAGATCTGGGAGTTACTCTGGATGATAAGTGGACTTTTAAAATGCATATAGAAAGAGTAATAACTGAATCGAATAGGATGGCGGGATTTATAAAAAGAAACTCAGTAGATTTCAGGAATCCTCAATCCATCTTGTCTCTTTACTATGCGTTTGTCCATAGTAAACTCTCTTTTGCCTCTGTCATCTGGAATCCAAAATACAACATACATACTACACGTCTGGAACGTGTACAAAATAGATTTTTAAGATATCTTGGATTTAAGAGCAATACACCGGTAGTTAATCACAATTATTCCAATATCAAATCTAAATTTAAAATTGTATCACTTGAACACAAAAGAATTATAACCGATCTATCTATGCTCTACAAAATATTAAATAATCATATTGATTCTAATGATCTATTATCTAGAATTAATCTAAGAACACCAAGGGCCAACGCAAGAAATAGAGATCTGTTTGCAGTGGATTTTCACCGAACTAACCTAGGACAGAATTCTCCAATCTGTAGATTTCAGTCACTGTTCAATCTTCATAATAATTTTCTAAAGCTGGATATTTTTGTTTTGCCAATAAAATACTATAAGCACCGTCTAAAACAATACTTTTTAGGAATTTAGACGACTAAGAATAATTTCAGTTTGTTCTTGTCATTTTAAGTTTATTAAGTTTATTATGTACTAATTATTTAGAATATAAATTGTTTAGTTTGTAGGTTAAGTTTATTTTATACACGTAGTGGATGCTGTTTTGGTACTTTGTACTGTTTGCAACCTAAATTGGTAAATAAATAAATAAATAAATAAATAAATAAATAAATAAATAAACAATAAATTAACATTGTTCATTTTCAATTCTTTTTAATTTTTACAGCATTCTATCCTTGTCTATATATATATAATACATTTTCCATGCTTTACTTATTTTGCTCAATTATTCCATCTGACTCTATTTTTGATCAATTTATTTTTTTTCTGAGTAAGACTTTGGGTTTCAATTTGATTTAGAAAGAAACACCTTGGCGTTCCGTTTCACAATGCAACACAGTGTTGCCACCTTCCGTACCTACAGTTTTGGTAGAAAGTTCGGAAAAAATCGGTAGATTTCGGTAGATTTTTGAAATACATACCTTTTCACCGTTTTTATGGGTTATTCAAGTTTATCCTAAATATTGGGCATGAAGGTTATTACGAATGCAAACAAAATTCAAAATAGATTTTATTTATTTAACAAATTAATAGTTGAAAAACTAACATTTGAACAAAAATAAATATTTTAACATAGGCGTCCAAAAAAATAACACCTATTGAAAACAACAAATATGCAAAAAAAACATGTACATCAAATTGCTTGAAAAAAAATATTTGAAACAATATACATATAAAATATATTTATACATAAAATAAACATTTTAACAAAAAATAAATATCCTTGAAAACATTTATAACCAAAAAAGTGAATTTTTGACAGAAATAAACATATGAAACAAAAATACATTTTCCTTTCAGATTGGCGTCAGTCATTTTTGAAACGAGCCTATTTTCTATGGGGAAATTATCAAAATAATATCGTAAGAGTCATGATTTCCTAGAATATAACATTCACTCCATCAGATTTCGGTAGAATGTGCTTTTTCGGTAGATTGGTAAATTGAGAAGGTAGATCTACCGAAACATCGGTAGAGGTGGCAACACTGAATTGCAACATCAATGTTCCGTGTCCTTTTTCAAAATAAAAAATAATAACAGCATGTGCAAACGATACCAACATAACACATATTTTCTTGAACTCGGTTTAGTAAAGCAAGTCTTCAAAATAACCTGAACAATTGAAAGCTATTATTGAACCGAGTTAATCCTTGAACCTAGCTCAGTAGAACCATGGCTTAAACCGTTACTGTACAACCGGGCGTTACAGTTCGAGAAAATGGGCAATATTGCCATTTAACGCCACAATCTACCCGATTACGCCTATTGGCTGCTCGGTCGTTTACGTTACGAAGAGCGCCAATATTAGTAGCTTTGAGATTTGCTGATTTTAAAAAACGAATGGAAACTGCTTTAATTGAACTTAACTAAAAAAAATGTTTTCTGGGTACATTTATATATGCGTTATTTGTTTTGAAACTGAATATGCTCCAAATAAAAAGCAATAATTTCCAGTTTTTCGCATATTATTGAAATGTAAAGTGGAAGTATACATCTGCTCCTATGTCTTGCTTACCAGGAAATCCAACTCGATCACTTTTCAGCCTGAATTAATCTGGCCTTTCGAGTTGAACACAATTTATTTTATAGCGTAAAAAAAGGCTCTTTTGCACCCACTTGCTGTTCCCAGATGGCACAAGAAGCGAGCGTTTCTTTTACCATCGCTTTGTCCTCACATATCCAAGCTGTCATTTCTGCGCATGCGCGATTAACTGTAAATATAGGTATAAGAATACGTATGGGGGCCCAGAGAACTGAAATTTTTTATGAGGGATTCTTCATGGGGGCACCAGGCCCCGCTGAGTCTTCATGTGGGCCTCCAGGAGTCTTCATGTGGGTTCGGGAGATTGAAATTATAAGATATATATATATATATATATATATATATATATATATATATATAGGAAGGGGGGCCCTCGGATGTCTTCATGGGGGCCCCAGGAGTCTTCATGTGTGTTCAGTAGATTGAAATTATATGATATATAGGACTGTAGGGGGACAGAAATTCGTGGTATATAGGAGGCCGTCTTCGTAGATTTGGATATCAAATTACATACATAGTTATTTTAAAAAATGGTTATTTTCTTAGGAATTCATTTCAATTTTGATATATCAAATATAATCGCGTTCACGCGAAAAAAGAATGAGTCAATATCAGCTGAGAGACGGACGTAGAGTTGAAGTCGGCAGAAATATGTCATCAGCAAATTTCTCCGTTTGACCTAGAGCTACTCATATTAGTACAGGGATGTACAAAGTATTCGTTCAAGTCGTTGAATAGTTATTACATATTTTTGAATAAAATAATTTATATAATATACAGAGAGTGTCCACAAATTTGTAATGTAGGTTTATATATATATATATATATATATATATATATATATATATATATATATATATATATATATATATATATATATAAAGCGAATTTAATAATGTACATGGTGTGTCCACATATTTCAAATGTGTGATAAACAGTTATTACTTATTCTTCAATGAATAATTTATTCATGTCAACTTTGATTTTCGTGATTTTACTAAAAATCCTTTTTTTTCATGGAAAAATAAGTTTCCAAACGAACTTATGAAAACCCAATTAATTTTTTGTATAATCAGGAAAATTGTTATCATAAATCAAACGATACAATTTTCTTCATAGAAACAACATCGAGATAACAAAATTGCTGACCCCAACTACATTTTTTTTAAAATAAATATATTTCACTATACGGTATCCTGAGTTACATTCATTCGACATCGTCCAGTGGTCAATAGAATTTCTATATAAAATAACGATTTTTACCGAGTGGAAATTACGTATTCTCAAGTTTATACAATATTCACACATCAATAAAACATCCATTGTTCAAGTGAAAATATCTTATATACAAGTTACTCATCAATATCAAATGTGTGATAAACAGTTATTCCGTATTTTTCAATGAATAATTTCTTCATGTCAACATTGATTTTCACGATTTTTGAATGAAATGGGTGTGTCTGCAAATTACAAATTTTATTACATGTTGAGAATTAAATGACTTAAATTTAATAATATACAGGGTGTGTCCACATATTTATTTATTTATTTGGATTAACGTGTCTCGACATCTTGGCCATTGACACGAGGTACAGTGAGTTTACATTAGTATTGTATTATGTAATATAACATTGTATTATATCCGATTGTAAAGTTGACATTCTTTGAGGAAATTAAGTGCAACTTGAATTTGGCTTTCTGAGCTTAGGACATCTCTGAGGTCTTCTTTTAATTTCAGTCGGCGCCGATTTCCGTCGTATTGCGTGCAGTGACATAACAGGTGTTCAACAGTTAGACGAGTATTGTCACAGTATTCGCACATGGGTTGGTCTTCTGAAGTCATTAAGTAATTATGTGTCAGCCTGGTGTGTCCTATTCTGAGTCTTCTAGCTACTGTTTTATCTTGTCTGCTCAAAACAATTTGTGGTGCATTGTTAATTTTTGGTTGGATCACATGTAGTTTAGTATTGGCGCCATCCCATCGGGCCTGCCAGTCTTGTAGAGATCTCAACTTTATGGCGAATTTGAGATCCGTATGAAGCTGAAAATCAGTCACAGGGAGGTTGGAGGATCGGGCTCGATTTGCGGACCGATCTGCAGCTTCGTTTCCTGGTATACCCACATGAGATGGGACCCATATTATAGTGATAGAAACATTCTCGTTAGCTTTGAGGAGATGACATCTTTCTTGAATTAAATGGACAAGTGGATTCTTTGAGTAAATAGTGGCTATGGATTCAATTGACGATAACGAGTCTGTGAGTACTGCAATTTTTTGGCCTGGGATTATTGAAATGTGAAGGGATTTGTATATTGCAAATGGCTCGCCGGTATGAATACTGCAGCTAGATGGTAGTTTGTAGGATATTGAAGTATTAGGCTCTTTAATTATCGAGCATGCTACTCCCTGTTCATCTTTAGAGGCATCGGTATAAAATTCTTGATCAAAATTTTCATTTTCAATAAGTTCGAGAAAAGATTGCTTAAAAATTGCGGTCGGAGTATCTCGTTTCGTGTGTCTGTGCAAGGAAGTATTTATCTTTGGCTGATGCACTGACCACGGGGTGTGTTTCAATAACGTTACGGGGGTAGATGAGGTAAAGTCTATCTGCCTCGAATTCTGCTGAGCAAGTTGTGGAATTGAGAGCAGTGTCATCGGTTGTATAGAAGGTGGTTGCTGTGATGTTTTAATTAGGTGGTAAACAGGATGATTCGGGAAAGCAGACACTTTGGATACATAGGTAAGAAGGATTTGTTGACGGCGAACGTTGAGTGGAATTTCTTGTGCTTCTACATGTAGACTTAGAGATGGGCTTGATCGGAATGCTCCAAGGGAGAGACGTAATGCTGCGTTGGGTATTGTATTAAGTGAATTTAAATTACTTTTACTAGATGTGGAATAAAGCAAACTACCGTAGTCCAGTTTTGAACGAATAAGCGATCTGTAGATTCTAAGTAAAATTTCTTCATCACAACCCCAATTATGGTGTGATAATGTTCGGAGGATGTTCATCGTATTCATACAGTTGCCCTTGGTTTTTTTAATATGTGGAGACCAAGTGAGCCTCTGATCAAAAATCATTCCCAGATATGAAAGGCGATCAACAATTTCTAGGGGTGCGTCGTTTATTGTTAGATGAGGTATGACTGTAGGATGTCTTCTAGTAAATCTGATCAATTTAGATTTTGATGGAGAGAAATTGAAACCAATTTGTTTGGCCCATGTGATGATACTATCCAGCGCCTGTTGTAAAAGTTTGCATGTACTTTCTGTGTTTTTGCCTGAGCAGAACAGGAGGAGGTCATCGGCATATAACACAAACCTAACTGGGGCCTTAATGACGTTGCAAATGTCGTTGATGGCTAGTACAAATAATGTGGCACTCAGTACGGAGCCTTGAGGAATTCCATTATGTGCGACAAAAGAGTCAGACATCTTGCCATTTGCTATCACTTTAAAACTTCTATCCGTTAGGAAGTTCTCCAGGAAGTTAAACATATTTCCATTGAGGCCAATGTCTTGTAACTTGCTTTTAACCGCTTCTCGGCTTGTGGTATCAAAGGCACTGTCGATGTCTATCAGTGCAGCGATCAGGTCTTGTTTATTTGCAAAAGCGTGGGCTATTTCTGTCTGAAGTATGACCAGGTTATCTGTAGTGCTACGATTCTGTCTAAAGCCTGATTGGGCTGAATGCAAAAGGTTGTGTTTTTCAAGATGCCATATCAGTCTTGCATTAACCATCTTTTCAAGAACTTTGCATAGGGAGCATGTCAGTGAAATTGGGCGGAACGTATTGGGCGTGGGTTCTATTTTGCCTGGCTTTTTGATGGGTAAGATATGGGATAGTCGCCATTGATCAGGGAATTGATGATTAGTCCAGATCTCGTTGTATATTTCCAGGATTTTTGGTAATGTTTCTTCGTGTAGTTTTTTAAGGAACATCATTGGAATGTCATCCGGGCCTGCTGCTGTATTCCTCATGGAAGAGAGAGCTAACTTAAGTTCTTGTAAAGTGAAGGGTAGATTCATAGTTTCATACTCTCCTGTAATTGTTTGATTTCTGGTGTATTGTCGGATTGTTGGACTCACTGTTTTCTTGCTATAGTGTTTTGCTAATATATTTGTAATATCTTGACTATTAGTGATGTGTTGGTCATTCTCGTCAATGATGGAAGGAATTTTGTATGTTGTATTGTGACCTTTTATTTGTTTTATTTTAGTCCATACTTGACTGGGTGTTGTGTTCGGAGAGATTGTAGATACGTAATTCATCCATGATTTCCGTTTGCTCTCCTTCAGCACTCTCTGGATACTGCTTTATGTTTTTTAAAATTCACGAGGTCTTCTTGGTTGCGGGTTCGTTCTGTATCTGTTCAGTGCGCTTTTGCATTTTATTCACGGCCTCTTTACATGACTCATTCCACCAGGGCACTATTTTCTTATTTGGTTTTTATAGTGAGTCGTCTGACATGTTTTTCTGCTGCTGAGATAAGGATGCTAGTGAGTTTATCAACGGCTTGGTTTGTGTTGTTCGAGAAGTCTGTAACGATTACCTGTGAGTTCACCTCTTCTGCAAAGAGAACCCAATCAGCATTGGATATTCTCCACTTCGTGATGCTATCTGGAGAATGAGCTTTGCCGTCAGATATAAGAATGGGAAAGTGATCACTATCATACAGACTATTTAGGGTGAGCCAGGAGAGATGAGTCGCTGTGATAGGGTCGCATAGAGTGAGGTCAATTGATGAGAATGTTCCATTGGATATATTAAAATGTGTATTCTCTCCAGTATTGAGTATGTTGAGGTCGAGATCTGTAATTACATTTTCAACTACTTTTCCTCTTCCAAATGTTGTCTCGGAGCCCCAAATTATGTTATGTGAATTGAAATCTCCTACCAAGATGAAAGGAGCGGGCAACTGGTTTACAAGGTTAGTTAGTTCCGGGTAAGTGAGATTGTGATTTGGGGGAATATAAACGTTGCAGATGGTGAGTTCTCTGGGGCACCAGGTAGATATGGCCACCGCTTCTAAGGTAGTGTTGAGGGGAAGTTCTTTGTAGTACAATTCGGATGAGATGAATATAGTTGCACCACCGCTAGCTCTGATGTTTGTACTTCTTATGAAGTGGTGACCTGAATAGTTTTTCAGGTATGGTTTTTGATTAGGTTTGAAGTTTGTCTCTTGTAGACATAGAATATCCGGAGAGATATCAGATACGATCTGTTGTATTCGCTCTAAGCGAGGGTAAAACCCATTACAATTCCACTGTATTAATTTGAAGATAGTTTATTGAGAGTGTGTTTTTAATTGAGAGATATTTGGGATGAGCTATCAGATGGATCTTCGTCATCTGTGGTTATATCAAGACTGTGCAGGCTATCAATTTCTACCGCTTCATCCTTCAGCTTGTCTTTGATTTTTTTTGAGATTCTGGTTATTCTGTTTTTAGTTGCTCTTTCTACGTATGGATAAATTTTGTGGAGGTCTTGTAATAGTAATTTTACGTTTGTTGTGGCGTGGAACTTCCATAAGAATTTTCTAGAAACGCAATGAGATTGTCATAAGGTATATGGAAGGATTCCGGGTCCTTTTGATATGCTGTGGATATTGAGTATTTGGTAGGTTCACTTAATGCATGATCCTCAGGTACTTCTATTTTGCGTTTCTTTTTGGCTCTTTTGCTATCTGGTGTGCATTTCGCTGGTGTTTGTGGGGGCGGCATAGGGTTCTCCCTTATAGGGTCAGCCTCAAACGTTGGCTCCTGTAGACTGCTTTGATCACTGGATGATAAAATTTCTGATAGTCCTCTCTTGAGGGCAGGAATTTCACTCTCTTGTGATGAGGGCTGAGTAAGAGGCTGTACATCATTTGTTGGGGCTTGTGACAGTGATTGGTTGTCGTGTATTTGTATTGTTTGTTGGTTGGGGCAGTTTGATGCTATGTGTCCAGTTTGGCGGCAGATAAAGCACTCCATTCTGTCTGTCGATAAGAAAATCCTATATTCATTGCCGTCGTATTGGACTAAGGTAGATGTTTGCAGTTCGTAGTTCTCGTTGGGGGGGAAAATATATACTTGTCTTCGAAAACTGAGTATATGGGAGTATTCTTCTCCAGGGATACCAGCTTTCAAGTATGATACCGGAGAAGCAAGTTTTAGTCCGAGGTTAGTCATAACTTCTGTAACGAGTTCGTGAGGAATACATGGTGATATATTCGAGATCACTATTCTTTTTGTAGGGGAAACTAGCCTTCTCACATTCAGATTTAAATCACCTATAGTTACAGTTGGGTGGGTTTTTATAAGTTGTTCAACTAGTCCTATGGTAGTTAAATATATGCAGATCCTGTTGTTCGATATTCTTGAGGCGAAGCATATATTTTTTGGTTGGATAATATTACCTATAGCTTGTACATAGTCATAGAGTTTCAAGTTATCTTCGGCATGAAGTACGATTGCTTGTTCTCTTTTAATTGTTTTTGCTGCAGCTACGTATGACTGGGAGTTTGCTACTTGATTAGTGTTTTTCGACATTGTGGTTTTGTTTTCAGTTGAGTTGATATATGACATAATTAGCACCCTTGTACTCAAGAGTGTTTCAAGTTTATACCTTCTAGAATCCGATCAGATTATAGGTGGTTTTGTATACATCATATTGTATTGTTGGTTGCCTGCCAAGATTCGGCGAAGAATCCGTTTATACTATCAGCTTATGTATATACTGACAGAATAAAGTGGGAAAAAACGTGTTTATTTGCCAACAAGGCCGGGGATCGAAAAAATTTATTATGTGAATGTTAAATATCGCAAAGTGGGTATCACTAGCGTATACTACTATAATTCACTCGTAAAACACACTTATTTCGTAATTTGGATAGATTAACTAATAACAATTTCAGATCGATGTGAACACCTTGAGCATTAACTCGCGAATCTCCACATATTTCAAATGTGTGATAAACAGTTATTGCTTATTCTTCAATGAATAATTTATTCATATTTACATTGATTTTTACGATTTTACTAAAAATCCTTTTTTTCATGGAAAAATAAGTTTCCAAACGAATGTTATCATATTGTTATCATAAATCGAACGATACAATGTATATTTCTCCATAGAAACAATATCGAGATAACAAAATTTCTGACCCTAATTACATTTTTCTAATAAATATATTTCTCTATATGGTATCCAGATTAACATTCATTCGACATCGTTCAGTGGTCAATAGAATTTCTAGTTAAAATAACGATTTCTTACCGAGTGGAATTTACGTATACTCTAGTTTATACAATATTCACACATCAATTAAACATCTATTGATCAAGTGAAAATATCTTATATACATGTAACTCATCATTAGAATATCTATTTAAAAGTACGATTTCTGGTTCAAGTGAAAAAAATAACTACCAGCGATCAGACATCAATACCAAATCTATTGTAGCAGGACCTAAAATAACATATAATCACGTAAGATTTTCGAATGATTACTATGTGAATATTTTTTTTTCTATTTTATATTTTGTTTTAGAATTCATCACATCATTTTAACATAGATCAGGACCGGATTTACATTTACAGAGTTTTTCTTATAAAATATTAAATCAATTTTTTCGAATTCGATCGAGATTGACTACGTATGATCACCCTTAAAAAAACAACAAAGGAATTTCACAAACGTTATCTACATGCTTATTCAATATTTTGTATGTAATATATCCGGACTTGAATATTATAATTCAAACAAGGATTGAAATTCATATATTAATGATCACTGTTTCGATACAATATTTAGAATGAGAATCTAGTTACTAGGCACATATCTGCATACATCTTCTTATCTGATATAACATATGTTTTTAAATATAACTACTTGACAGGGATATCACATTGTAAATGAATTAATTAGACACAAGTTCATTATTCAGTTCGAATCAAATAACTCAGATTCTCATAGTCAGCATTTTATTAATCTTGTTATATTTCTAAAGTGGTCCATACATAGTCAATCTCGATTTCTATCCGAATTTCAAAATATTTAGATATTTTGAGACCAGATCCATCAATCTATCTCGTACATTATCAATCTGGATCACCGATGTCGATCGAGATTGACTATGTATGATCCCCCTTAAAAAAAAACAACAAAGGAATTTCACAAACGTTATCTGCATGCTTATTCAACATTTTCTGATCGCTAGCCGTGTGCAAATATCCCACCCTTCTGATAATTCTATATGTTGAAATTTTTCTTATTAATTTCATTCGATCTTCAACTTCATTTGAACCAGCATCGTTAAACTTTCGATCTAACAAGTTGCCGTTTGGGTGTGTCTTCCTGTCTTAGTGAAAATCAAGTAAGTTTTTTCTTTGAGTTATACCTCAGAACGTTATTTAATATTTTTTCAATTTGTTTTAGAGATGGATTTACTAGGAAAATTGAACAAAGTTTCTCTTCTAGAGAGGAAACCAAAGAAGAAGTTATCCGATCTAATTATCGAGGAGTCCTACAGAATATATGAAGCAAAAATAATTACATCTCAGTTCGGAGAGTCGGTACTTCTAGACTTAGGTGACTACAATGTCTTTTTACCGAAGAGGGTAACGGAGGAATACAGACCTTATATAGAGGAGATTACAACAGGAGAATACACTATCGTATCCAAGGGAACATTTAATATTTGAACTTATTAAAAACTAGGTAAATATTATTTAATTTCCTATAATATTTTTTCTCTCTCTGTGTAGATTATACAAAAATAAATTTCACAGGTAAATTAACAAAAATAGATCAAACCCTGAAGTTAATTCAAGAAAATTATCCAAAAAAAAATATGGAAAAAATTGATTTTCTCACATATTCGTACTTGTTATAAATCTGTGTTAGTCGATAAAGGAGACCACGTAGTATTCTTATCTGAGAGGGTGACATATAGAAGAAATAACATCAGGAGAATATTCACTGGTACCTATCGAAGAGAACCTTGGAAACAGGAAAATCTAATCCAGCTTCTATCTTTACTCTCATTAAAAACTAGTTCAATATTATGTAATATTTATCGAATATATATATATATATATATATATATATATATATATATATATATATATATGAAATTTCAGAAAAAAAAAACCATAAATAGACTGTTCTTATACAAAAATTCTGTGAGTCTTCTTTGAAAAATCCTATGAAAATATTTATATGGAGGAAATAACAAGTATTTGAAAGACCGTACCAACTAGGATGGGTAACAATTTATAGAAAAATACAAAAACTTATGATGGGGCTGAACTATGATAAAAATCCTTCTATACTCCTAACTCTATGTTCCAGGAGGATTTGGATATCAATATACTCATAAGAAATTTAAGAAAAAATAAATAAAGTCACGTGTATTTGTTAAACAAAAACTCTCAATTTTAAAAATTATAACATGTTAAATTATCCTTTGAAAATTAATAGTTATATGAGAGAAATATAGAGTATATATTTTTTCAGAGACCAAACTAGGGTGGGTATTAGCTAATAGAAAAAATACTATTGAAAACTCATAAATATATCGTTGTTTTGCAAAAATTCTCAGAAAAAATAACAGGGTGATAGATCCTATGAAAATAAATATTTATCTGAGTGAAATACCTATAGATGTTTTCAGAGTCACAACTAGGTTGGGTATCAATTAGTAAAAAAAAAACGACTCAAAACTCATAAATATAATGATGAAGTCTTTACAGAGAACATCGTTTGACTTATATGAAATTTAATGGGTTTTCAGAGTACTTCCTGTTTCACGTTTTCGAAGATGAATAGATATTGAAATTATCATAACATTGAATTACTCTAATATTCGAAAGATGTATGAATATAGTTATATTTAGGTGATTTATGATTGTTCGATTCAAAAAATGTTTCACTCATAATTATTACAACAATCTCCTCAATTTCCTGATATATTTATCCTACGTACCTACCCAATAATATTGTTAATCTTGATTCATAAATGAATAATTTATTTATCAAATGTACAGGAGTGTCCACCGAATGAAAATTTCAAGAGTTGAACAGATAGTTATTACGTATTCTTTTATGAATAATTTGACCCCTACATAAATGCTTTTCATGATTCATACATAAATGAATAATTTATTTGATCAATGTACAGGGGTTTCTACCGAATAAAATTTCAAATGTGTGATTATATAGTTATTACATATTTTTCAAAGAATAATTTATATAGTTAAAGTACAGGTTGTGCATCCAGAATATTTTTAAAAATTCAAATGTCGGATAGATAGTTACTATGTAATGTTTATCGAATAAATGTTGTTAGGTATAGAAAAATCAGATTTTATTTCTCACTGAATTCAAATTATTCTAAAAATTTCATTACAGTCCGTTCGTCACTTATCAATCGTGACAAACAAACATTAAGAAAGGATACAAAAACTCATGATTTTAGTTAAATATTTATTCAATTTTTCATTCTTATTCAGTGTTTGTATTTTGAAAGAGTTACAGAAAGGAAATGGTAGCTTGTGATAAGTCAATAAAAGTTCATAAGACTTCAGTTTCTTAACCAAGTAATCTGCAGGAAAATTAACTAACGTTCTGTACCACTCTTCATAATCGATTGAGTTAGCGCATAATACAATCAACCATCAAAAATAATGTCTTTAACAGCAAGAGTAACGTCAGTATCCCAAAAATAGTTTTAATATTTTCCATTTATATCATTTATTTATCAATTGTACAGGAGTGTCCACCAAATGAAAATTTCGAAAGTTGAACAGATAGTTATTACGTATTCTTTTATGAATAATTTGACCCCTACATAAATGTTTTTCATGATTCATAAATGAATAATTTATTTATTCAATGTACAGGGGTGTATACCGAATAAAATTTCAAATGTGTGATTATATAGTTATTACATATTTTTCAAAGAATAATTTATATAGTTAAAGTACAGGGTGTGCATCCAGAATATTTTTAAAAATTCAAATGTCAGATAGATAGGTATTACGTAATGTTTATCGAATAAATATTGTTGGGTATAGCAACATCAGATTTTAATTCTCACTGAATTCAAATTATTTTAAAGCTTTCATTACCGTTCGTTTGTCACTTGTCAATCGTGATAAACAAACATTAGGAAAGGATACAAAAACTCATAATTTTAGTTAAATATTTCTTCAATTTTTCATTCTTATTCCATACCTAGTTTACATCTTAAACAATTAAATTGATTGGTAGGAGATCCATCCAAGTGAATAAAACATGGTAAATATGTTTGTATTTTGAAAGAGTTACATAAAGGAAATGTTAGGTTGTGATAAATCAATAAAAGTTCATAAGGCTTCAGTTTCTTAACCAAGTAAACTGCAGGAAAAATTAACTTACTTTTTGCACCACTCTTCATAGTCGATTGAGTTAGACCATATAATCAAACACTCAAAAATAATGTCTTTAACTGTAAGAGTATCGTCAGTATCCAAAAAATAGTTTAAATTTTTCCCTTTATATCATTTAACAAATATTCTAATATTTGTTTCAATATTTTCTTTGAGCTCCACAACTACGTCTCAACATAAAAAATATCAAAATTTGAATGATATATTATAATACCCCATTTACCATGATTTGCCATAATGAACCAATAGTACCTAAATATCTTCACTCAGGTATATAACTTCGATGAAGTTCATCCAAGATGGTGAGTGACAGATGACGTATTCTTTGAATCCAAAATGATAGATCTATTCTCCTAACTCTATTTTCTAAATCCAATATTGTAGGTGACAGATCTTGAATCCAGAGATGGGCGTCGACGCGTCGACTTTTATTGTTGACCTCGACAATCCGTCGACTATGTAATAAACGTCGACAATGTCAACAATGTTCATCTTCTGCGCAGTTTGAGCAATTATTCTCAAATTGGGGATATATTCACACACCTCTCCGAAACCATTCGAACATTCGAAAATGTTGGTACACTTATATTTTACTCTACAGAGTGATATAACTAAAGAAAATTTTGATCCTGATTCAGCGTTCAATTTTCCCAGTGACATGGAAGACTAAGGGTGTATTCGCGTTGAGCGCTCACACGCTTTAAGCGCTCATAAGCTTCGTTTTCTGTGGTCAACTCGCGCTCACAAACGCTTAACACTGAGCTTAAGCTAACCTAACTTTTGTTGTCGATATTTAATATATTTGTAGGGAAATGTCAAAGCACGGTATTTGCGTGAACTATCGTGCTTTTGCCCACCTAAGAACCTGAACATCTGAGATTCGCCATGTTGAAATAACTAATGCTCAAAGTCAAAGCGTAAGCGTCTCTAAGCGCTAGAAGGTCAACACAAACGCCAATAATCTGTGCTTCTAAGCGTGAGCGCTTAAAGCGTGTAAGCGCCCAACGCGAATGCACCCTAAGAAATATTTTAGTTTATCTGCTTAGCTGTGTATATTTATCTCTTTATTTTATTAAATGTTTGTTCTAAAGTTAAATAAAATGACATTTTACTTCAATGTGGCTATTGTTTTTGTGCTAAAGCAGCTGTCGATATTGTCGACGTTGACGACGTCACTTAGTAAGTCGACGTCGGCACCATAGTTGACGCGTCAACAATTAATTGTCGACATGACATTCTCGACATCGCCCAACCCTGCTTGAATCACATATGGACACTGATATATGACTGGAGTAGATAGGCTAGAAAGCTTCTACCGCACTTTGGGTCATTTTTACATGTAAATTCCATCTAAGGTCTAAATTAGTGAAAAATATTTTCCTTTGGACATGCTCACTGGGTTGGATTTTAACGGAGTGTAAATGACTCCTTGTTTATCAGGGTCAATAATCTTCAGGGCGACGGAGTTTCGATCAACGTAGCTCGCTGTCCGCGCTCTGGTGCGGGTCGAGACTTGTCAGCGACAGGTCGAGACTCGCTTCGTATGTAAATGAGTCAAATCATTGGTGCAGGGTCTAACGGGTCCAACAGGTTCGTTAACGGACCCGTTGGGAACGGACCAGATGAACCCGTTGGACCCGATGAACCCCGTTGGACCCGTTAACGAAACCGATGAACCCGTCGGACCTGTTAACCCATCTTGGAACGCCCTCTGTTGGTTTGGTTCTGAATTATGAGATACTGTGATCTGTCAGAACGTCCTCTGTTGGTCAGGTTCCGAATTACAATAATACTGTGTTCCGCCATCTTGAAACGCCTCCTATCGGTCAGGTTCCTAATTGCGATAATACCGTGATCCGCTATCTTGGAAGATGGCTGACATACAGAGTGAAGGAGGAAGTCTTCAGTTTATAGACGTTGCGATTGGTGGTTATGCTGTCACACCTCCACCAATGATTTGACTCATTTACATACCAAGCGAGTCTCGGCCTGTCGCTGACAAGTCTCGACCCGCACCAGAGCGCGGACAGCGAGCTACGTTGATCGAAACTCCGTCGACCTGAAGGTTATTGACCCTGATAAAAAAGGAGTCATTTCCACTCCGTTGAAATCCAACCCAGTGAGCATGTCCAAAGGGAACCATTTTTCACTGATTTAGACCTTAGATTTCCTTATAGGGAATTTACATGTAAAAATGACCCAAAGTGCGGTAGAAGCTCTCTAGCCTATCTACTTCGGTCATATATCAGTGTCCATATGTGATTCAAGGTCTAGATCTGTCACCTACAATATTGGATTTAGAAAATAGAGTAAGCAGAATAGATCTATCATTTTGGATTCAAAGAATACGTCATCTGTCACCCACCATCTTGGATGAACTTCATCGAAGTTATATACCTGAGTGAAGATATTTAGGTATTATTGGTTCATTATGACAAATCATGGTAAATGGGGTATTATAATATATCATTCAAATTTTGATTTTTTTTAAGTTGAGACGTAGTTGTGGTGCTCAAAGAAAATATTGAAAGATTGAAACAAATATTAGGATATTTGTTAAATGATATAAATGGAAAAACTTAAACTATTTTGTGGATACTGACGATACTCTTACAGTTAAAGACATTATTTTTGAGGGTTTGATTATATGGCCTAACTCAATCGACTATGAAGAGTGGTGCAAAAAGTTAGTTAATTTTTCCTGCAGTTTACTTGGTTAAGAAACTGAAGCCTTATGAACTTTTATTGATTTATCACAACCTAACATTTACTTTATGTAACTCTTTCAAAATACAAACATATTTACCATGTTTTATTCACTTGGATGGATCTCCTACCAATCAATTTAATTGTTTAAGATGTAAACTAGGTATGGAATAAGAATGAAAAATTGAAGAAATATTTAACTAAAATCATGAGTTTTTGTATCCTTTCTTAATGTTTGTTTGTCACGATTGATAAGTGACGAACGGACTGTAATGAAATTTTTAGAATAATTTGAATTCAGTGAGAAATAAAATCTGATTTTTCTATACCTAACAACATTTATTCGATAAACATTACATAGTAACTATCTATCCGACATTTGAATTTTTAAAAATATTCTGGATGCACAACCTGTACTTTAACTATATAAATTATTCTTTGAAAAATATGTAATAACTATATAATCACACATTTGAAATTTTATTCGGTAGAAACCCCTGTACATTGATCAAATAAATTATTCATTTATGAATCCTGAAAAGCATTTATGTAGGGGTCAAATTATTCATAAAAGAATACGTAATAATATTAGAGTAATTCAATGTTATAATAATTTCAATATCTATTCATCTTCGAAAACGTGAAACAGGAAGTACTCTGAAAACCCATTAAATTTCATATAATCAAACGATATTCTCTGTAAAGACTTCATCATTATATTTATGAGTTTAGAGTCGTTTTTTTTTACTAATTGATACCCAACCTAGTTGTGACTCTGAAAAAATCTATAGGTATTTCACTCAGATAAATATTTATTTTCATAGGATCTATCACCCTGTTATTTTTTCTGAGAATTTTTGCAAAACAACGATATATTTATGAGTTTTCAATGGTATTTTTTCTATTAGCTAATACCCACCCTAGTTTGGTCTCTGAAAAAATATATACTGTATATTTCTCTCATATAACTATTAATTTTCAAAGGATAATTTAACATGTTATAATTTTTAAAATTGAGAGTTTTTGTTTAACAAATACACGTGACTGTTTATTTTTTCTTAAATTTCTTATGAGTATATTGATATCCAAATCCTCCTGGAACATAGAGTTAGGAGTATAGATCAGCTACAAAGGATTTTTATCATAGTTCAGCCCCATCATAAGTTTTTGTATTTTTCTATAAATTGTTACCCATCCTAGTTGGTACGGTCTCTCAAATACTTGTTATTTCCTCCATATAAATATTTTCATAGGATTTTTCAAAGAAGACTCACAGAATTTTTGTATAAGAACAGTCTATTTATGGTTTTTTTTTCTGAAATTTCATATATATATATATATATATATATATATATATATATATATATATTCGATAAATATTACATAATATTGAACTAGTTTTTAATGAGAGTAAAGATTGAAGCTGGATTAAATTTTCCTGTTTCCAAGGTTCTCTTCGATAGGTACCAGTGAATATTCTCCTGATGTTATTTCTTCTATATGTCACCCTCTCAGATAAGAATACTACGTGGTCTCCTTTATCGACTAACACAGATCTATAACAAGTACGAATATGTGAGAAAATCAATTTTTTCCATATTTTTTTGTGGATAATTTTCTTGAATTAATTCCAGGGTTTGATCTATTTTCGTTAATTTACCTGTGAAATTTATTTTTGCATAATCTACACAGAGAGAGAAAAAATATTATAGGAAATTAAATAATATTTACCTAGTTTTTAATAAGTTTAAATATTAAATGTTCCCTTGGATACGATAGTGTATTCTCCTGTTGTAATCTCCTCTATATAAGGTCTGTATTCCTCCGTTACCCTCTTCGGTAAAAAGACATTGTGGTCACCTAAGTCTAGAAGTACCGACTCTCCGAAATGAGATGTAATTATTTTTGCTTCATATATTCTGTAGGGCTCCTCGATAATTAGATCGGATAACTTCTTCTTTGGTTTCCTCTCTAGAAGAGAAACTTCGTTCAATTTTCCTAATAAATCCATCTCTAAAACAAATAGAAACAATATTAAATAACGTTCTGAGGTATAACTCAAAGAAAAAACTGACTTGATTTTCACTAAGACAGGAAGACACACCCAAACGGTAACTTGTTAGATCGAAAGTTTAACGATGCTGGTTCAAATGAAGTTGCAGATCGAATGGAATTAATAAGAAACATTTCAACTTATAGAATTATCAGAAGGGTGGGATATTTGCACACGGCTAGCGGTCAGAAAATGTTGAATAAGCATGTAGATAACGTTTGTGAAATTCCTTTGTTGTTTTTTTAAGGGGGATCGTACAAAGTCAATCTCGATCGACATCGGTGATCCAGATTGATAATGTACGAGATAGATTGATGGATATGGTCTCAAAATATCTAAATATTTTGAAATTCGGATAGAAATCGAGATTGACTATGTATGGACCACTTTAGAAATATAACAAGATTCATAAAACGCTGACTATGAGAATCTGAGTTATTTGATTCGAACTGAATAATGACCTTGTGTCTAATTAATTCATTTACAAAATGTTGAATAAGCATGTAGATAACGTTTATGAAATTCCTTTGTTGTTTTTTTAAGGGTGATCATACGTAGTCAATCTCGATCGAATTCGAAAAACTTGATTTTATATTTTATAAGAAAAACTCTGTAAATGTAAATCCGGTCCTGATCTATGTTAAAATAATGTGATGAATTCTAAAACAAAACATAAAATAGAAAAAAAAGTGTTCTCCTAGTAATCATTCGAAAATCTTACGTGATTATATGTTATTTTAGGTCCTGCTACAATAGATTTGGTATTGATGTCTGATCGCTGGTAGTTATTTTTTTCACTTGAACCAGAAATCGTACTTCTAAATAGATCTGTTGAATAACTGTTTATCACACATTTGATATTGATGAGTAACTTGTATATAAGATATTTTCACTTGAACAATGGATGTTTTATTGATGTGTGAATATTGTATAAACTTGAGTATACGTAATTTCCACTCGGTAAGAAATCGTTATTTTAAATAGAAATTCTATTGACCACTGGACGATGTCGAATGAATGTAAATCAGGATACCGTATAGTGAAATATATTTATTTAAAAAAAAATGTAGTTGGGGTCAGCAATTTTGTTATCTCGATGTTGTTTCTATGAAGAAAATTGTATCGTTTGATTTATGATAACAATTTTCCTGATTATACAAAAAATTAATTGGGTTTTCATAAGTTCGTTTGGAAACTTATTTTTCCATGAAAAAAAAGGATTTTTAGTAAAATCATGAGAATCAAAGTTGACGTGAATAAATTATTCATTGAAGAATAAGTAATAACTGTTTATCACACTTTTGAAATATGTGGACACAACCTGTACATTATTAAATTCGCTTTTTATCTAAATATATATAAACCTACATTACAAATTTGTGGACACTATCTGTATATTATATAAATTATTTTATTCAAAAATATTTAATAACTATTTAACGAGTTGAATGAATACTTTGTACATCCCTGTACTAATATGAGTGGCTCTAGGTGAAACGGAGGAATTTGCTGATGACATATTTCTGCCGCCTTCAATTCTACGTCCGTCTCTCAGCTGATATTGATTCATTCTTTTTTCGCTTCAACGCGATTATATTTGATATATCAAAATGGAAATGAATTCCTAAGAAAATAACCATTTTTTAAAATAACTATGTATGTAATTTGATATCCAAATCTACGAAGGCGGCCTCCTATATACCACGAATTTCTGTCCCCCCACGGTCCTATATATCATATAATTTCAATCTACTGAACACACATGAAGACTCCTGGGGCCCCCATGAAGAATCCTGGGGACTTCGGTGCCCCCATGAAGACACCAGAGGGCCCCCATTCCTATATATATATATATATATATATATATATATATATATATATATATATATATATATATATATATATATATATATATCATATAATTTCAATCTCCCGAACCCACATGAAGACTCCTGGGGGCCCACATGAAGACTCCGCGGGGCTCGGTGCCCCCATGAAGAATCCCTCATAAAAAATTTCAGTTCTCTGGGCCCCCATACGTATTCTCATACCAATATTTACAGTTAGTCGCGCATGCGCAGAAATGACAGTTTTATCAATTATTTTATTATTATACTTTTATATTATTATACTTTTTTATTATATATCATACTTTTTAGTGAGTATATAATATCTATGCATTTGTACCGCTAGTTGCTTCGAACTGTCAACTATCATTTTATCTGTCTTTGTTTATATGTTGTGCCCATATTTTTGTTATCAAGGTATTTTTAGTTGTTATTGAAACATCATATTAAGAGTGGGTTGGTTGAATTTACGTTTGGGTTGTAAGAAGTAGTCTGATCTATCAATACTCCTGAAACAACTCCAGTTGGCGCTAGTGTTTTGGGGAAAGTTATTCAAACGAAGATCAAACCAAGCACCTTTGAATTTGAAAATTTCGGAATTTTAGAAATTATATTTCCAAAATATGAGACAAAATCACTACTGATAATTACATTTGACCTAAAGCAAGCTATCATATAATAAGTTTTGCTCGTTCATATCCGACATCACGTGATTCCAAATCTGCTTGTCGTTGGGCTCTGATTTTATTATTCTGAACTCAATTCAAACAAATTACAATAGACTTAGACAATAGACCTAAGTTATGCCGTCACAAACAACAGATCGATTTTACATGTTAAAACGCCATAAGAAATTATTTCTGTTTATGTTGTATCTGCTTCCGTTGGTGATAAGGATAACAGCGTAAATTAGCTGTCAGTCAGTTGGGGTTTAAATTGAGAATTTAAGAATTATTTTTTCAGTTATTCATCTATTGTGTAGGGTTAGTTCCTACTGTATTTAGATATCACGTAAGTGGGAATAGAAACACTAGTTGGAGAACTGATTAGTTAATTGCGATGAACTTGAGCCCGTATGTTCAGTACAAGTTTTAGTAAATTTTTTAGGATCCTAAATAAATGATAAATACATAAACATTGACGAAACTTGTCCTTTTTTTGTTCAATTTTAGTCGACAGAAAATATTTTATAGAACCAGTCCTATATTCTATCAGTTAAATGACAACTTGGAGCAAATATCATTTTTCACATACATACACGTTTATCATCAATTTTTCAGTCCATTTTAAAATTGAGGAAACTTGTCATATTTTTGTTCAATTTTTGTCGACATAGAACCAGTCAACCAGTCCTATTTTTTATCACTTGGGGTAAAATTTATTTTAAGGTTATTTATTATTTATTTTGGATGATGGTGGTGATGCTGGGTCTCCTACACCTACATAACCAACATTACGAGAGAGTGTTGTAATGTAATGTAATGTAATATTAATTATTATTTAATCACAGTTGGTGGAAGAAAAAGGTTTATATTCAGTATTTGAGTTTTTCGTTTGAGCTATTTCAATTCAAAAATGTCGTGGTCTCATGATCAAGTGCTTCGACTATAGGTATAAAGAAAGACCTTGCCTTTACATAGTGAAAAGTTCCCAATATAAAAATAAGTACCTACATGAGGGCTTCTGCTTGTGAAAGTATTGCAAGGAAGTTGAAAAATAAACGACCAGGGACAGATATTAATGGAATTGAGTCTAAAATGAATGGCCTCAGAACAAATTTTTTAACAGAACATCGCAAACATGTGAAATCCAAAAACAGTGGTTGCGGTAAGATTCGGTAAGTTTTGCTTTGACGCTATTTATGATAGCTAATAACTTTAAATCAATTTTAAGGTATACACACCTTCGCTGTGGTATTACTACGATTTATTACTTATACTGGAATATGTTACAGCAAGGAAATCAATAGATTCAATCGAAGAATTGCCCGAGGTTATACCAAAGATGGATGGACTTACAACATTCAAATTATCTGATAGCATCAGACGAAGACGACTTAGTTGAGGAACAATCCCAAGTCTCATAATATTTTATTGTAAGTAATTAAAATTACTATATGTGCTTCCATATTTACCTAGGTGATAATTTGATTTTACGTTTTTCAGTCGTATGTGGAAAGACAGAAACAAGAAAAGATATACCATTCAATAATTTTTTGGGTCTTTGATAGATTTTTGATATTTTTTTTCACTTTCCGATAAAATGCTGAGTTCAGTTCAAGTGCTCTCATACCAATTTTCTTTAAAATATTTTATTGTAGGATGAAGATAGCAGTCACCAACATTTAGAAGATGACACTGAAAATATCACAATTAGATTTGAAAATCGTGAATCTGATGTAATTAGTGAAACCCCAAAAATTAAAGTACCTCGTCTCCCAGCTTCATCTAAGAAAAGAAAGCGAAATGAGGATGATCCCTTATTAATAGCAGCTGGTAATGCCATAAATAATATTGCTAGTTTGTTGGAAAAGAATAATGGTAAGCTGCAGCAGAAACAACCTGAAGATGTTCAAATTTTTGGTGATTTTGTTGTTTAAGAATGATTAAAAATGAAGAGTTGAGAAATTAAGCAGAGGAAAAAAATTACACATATTTTATTTGAATTTAATAAATTTAAAAAATATGACACGTTTTTTATTATCATGTTTGTTAAGTATATAGATATTTGACGAAGTACAAGAAGCCAAAGGACATACTAGATCTTAGCTCAAGAAAGCTATGTACCAGACTTAATATAGAAATGTTACACTGAACTTTCTGTTTTATACACATGATGGGAATGTTGATTTTTAACTAATGATACACTGCTGATGTGCAGTTTCTATAAATCTTTTTGCAAAGAAACTGACAAAACTTGTGCATATTTATGCACAAATATTTCTTATTTTAAGGTTCATTCGAGCCTAACTGGTTAATTAACATAAATACATACTTAAAAGAAAAGAAGGTTTGGGTTTAAGTTTTTTATTCACAGAAATATAAATTATGGTAGAAAATCAGCATAAATCAATTTTTTCAATAAATATCTTAAAACTAATAATTGCTTCTCACTTTCACATTGGGAAGTCACATATTGAAATTTCTTATTGCTTGCTCTTGCCAGAACACTGCTCCAGCATCTGAACAAAAATAAGCTCTAAATTCATCACGAATGTTTCTTGCTGCATCCATTGACTTATTACCTCATTGTCGTCCAACACTCCTCATTTGCCTTAGTGGGGTATTGATGATTGATGGTGCTTATATCTGTATATAAACTACCATTCTCAGTAACAAGATAATTAAGTCGTACCACACAGGTAAGGGTTGTAGTTTCTTCTTTTGGTGCACGAAGATTAATAGGGCCGAGTAATACTCTAAATCGATTTGTCAAAATACCAAAGGCTTTTTTTATGACTCTCCTTGCACTTGAGTTGATAGGCGAATAGGCGATTGATTGGCGTCTGAATCTGAAATTAAGATCGTAGCACCGGAACGGCTAATATCGGTGCTAGAGCATAGACCACTAACGGATTGTTTACATTGTTTGTAATGATATTTACATTCATTTCGTTTTGAGTTTTCGAACGTTTATCGTCGTAATTTGTATTTTTTGGACTTTGTATTTTCCTGTGATTTATTGTGTTTGGATTGAGGACAATTTTATCTCTGTTCAACAGTAGATAACCTAACTACATCAAGTTGAAATTTACACTGAGTTTTTATTTTACTTTTAAAAGTAAAAAACTTTCATAAGTTTCAAGAAAACATCTCCGACATGTCTACTTTCATTACCAACTGGAGAGGTTTTTATTATAGATTGCTTCACTAAAATCTTATATTTGTTATATTGAATGTTAGATGGCACCAGCGGTGCAATTTATAATATCGTGTTTTAGTTGATTCTGTGGTTTAATAATTTTTCTATGATGTAATAATGTCGTAGTTAATAATTATAAGAAACGTGGTTGAGTTTGATGTATGATGGTATATAAATGGATTTAAAGTATTGAGTCTTTTTCTATTATCCTCTTAATAATGTTATGAGTTTTGAGTATAATGGACAAAACTAAGTACTTACCAGCAAAACTGAAACAAAAAACTTGAAATAAAAGAAGAATTAACATAAATACTCTGCTTGAATGGTTTGAACGTAATGAGTTATTATATTTTTTGAATTTTCCTGACGTATAAAAGCTCTCTCAAAAGTACGGTGGACTTTTGAGAGTCTGGTTCTTTTATAGAATCTCTGTTTTCCTGGTTATATAATTGAATATTTTAGTTTTTACCTAGCTATAGACTCAAGTTTTATTTCATATTCTTGATGTTATGTTAAACATAATTTATTATTATTATTATTTTAATGGTATCTCAGGTTGCTACATCAAAGAAATTACAATTATTTATCTAGAATCTCTGGATGATGGCCCAGGTTCAGATTCCGATAAAAGTGGAATATTTTTTGTTGGAATAGCATTGGCATTTAAAAACCCTACGTTTTCAGTCAGCTGAAAATTGCACATCAACAGTTGGTATAATTCTATATGGCAAGATCCACAAACTTACCGCAGGGAAAATAATTATACTCAGTAAACTGTAAAGAACAACTCTCTTATGTTCAGACACTTTTTTTCAATCTTCTAGTTATGAATCCACACCTTTTTTCTGTCCATCATTTCCTTGTTTCCCAACTTTGTTTGGAATACAACTTTGAATTGTCCAGCTTTCGGAAAGGTATTAGGTTTTAATTTTTGATTATTTACTATTTTGGCTTAAAAATGTTCCATGTGAATATTTGATAAAGCTGGTGAGAGGCAAGAGCCCATGGCAAGGCCAAAATTCTGTTCATAAAAATCGTTATTGAATTGAAAATAGGTTTTTGTTATTTATAAGTAATGGGAACGTACAGAAGATATTAACAACTTAGATTACACATATCCAAGTGGCAACTGTCAAATCTCTGTTTTATTAGGATAAAGTCTCCTATATTTTCATTAAGAAAGAATAAGTTAGTTGTTAATTATTAAATATTAATAAAATGTAGAATACGTGATATGTAGGAAATGAAATGTTATCTTGAAATCCGGTATTTACTATTTCGAAACTATTTAAATGGAAAAATATGCCTGTGTAAAAACCATAAATAAAAGTCCACTTTTTATAAAATGTTTTCGCGTTTTTATTTAATCTCGCATTCCCCTCCTGGACTAGTGTTGTAGTAAATTTTGTGCTCTACAAATTAGTTCCTTTTCCAGTTTACTCTATCTTGCACCGTTTAAATGAAAATCGCGTTTTAATACTTCGAAGAGAAATTTCACAGTAAAAAAGTTATGAGTGATTTCAAAACTTTTATGTCTTTAGGGGATAGGACAGATTATTTAGAACATACTTTGTCTCTACAGTTTTTTTGTAACTAATTAAATAAACGCGTAAATAGAGAAAAACATACAAAACTGCTATCTCAGCAATACAAATAAGGTCTTGAGTGACGTCACGCGTCTTATTAACGACCGCCCACTCATGCGCAATATCCTATCTTCTGTGGGTATATCGTGCTTGGGCCAGAGAAGGTTGCTTTCCTGATGATCTCAAGGTTGCTTTGGTTAAGCCACTATTTAAAAAGGGAAATGCATGTGATTTGAGTAGTTATAGGCCCATTAGCATTCTATCAAGTTTTTCCAAAATATTTGAGAAAGTTCTGG
The DNA here is from genome assembly GCA_030704885.1 of Cynegetis impunctata. Lineage (NCBI taxonomy): Eukaryota > Metazoa > Arthropoda > Insecta > Coleoptera > Coccinellidae > Cynegetis > Cynegetis impunctata. The sequence goes on along the minus strand of JARQZK010005134.1, from coordinate 6,952 downwards.
CTCTCAGACTTCTCAATTTTTTTCGAAAGCTCAATGTTCTTGCTGATAGTCAGCATGGTTTTAAAAGGAATAGAGGCAAGTAGACTGCTATATTCGAGTTGGTAAATGCTGCTCTTGTGGCGCTTGAGGATGGCGAGGTTCCATTGGCTTTACTGTTCGACTTGACAAAGGCTTTTGACTCTATTGGGCATAGGGCCTTACTATCTAGGCTTGAGCTGTATGGCGTTAGAGATATCTCCTTGAGGTTTGTCGAGAGCTACCTGAGCAATCGTCGTCAGAGGGTTGTTCTCACTTTAGATGAAACAGTTCACTCCTCTGAGGAGCGACGTCTTACTAAAGGCGTTCCTCAGGGAAGTGTGCTGGGCCCTTTGCCTTTTATTGTCTTTGTAAACTCTCTTTGCTACATAAAGGCATCAGATAATTGTAAATCAATTCTTTATGCTGACGGCAGCAATTTCTTGGTTATATCAAGGAATATCGCATCCTGTATCCAGGCGCGTAGAGATGTGGTTTTGGCTGAAGATAAGTGGTGTAACGACAATGGTCTAATTCTGAATCATAGCAAGACTCAAGGTATCTTCTTTCGCGGCGGAAAGTCTGTGGAAGGCTATCCTACCTCTCTGTGCCTTGGTAGCACTACTGTCACCTTGGAGGACTCAGTTAATTTATTGGGTGATACTGGACAAACATCTACGGTGGGATCATCATGCGGCTAAGTTGAGAAAGACTCTGAACTCTGCTGCTTATATGTTTATCATGATCAGAAGCAAGGTGGAAGCTGCAGACCTGTGTGAAGTTGGCAACGAATTTCTAGCAACGAATTCCAACTAAAGGCGCCACACACGTCAGGATACAAAAATGGCGATTATTATAACCATTCAATCCAGCTTCGAAATTTGTTTCTTGAAACAAGTCATAAGTTTTTGAATTAAAAGTCAAAATTATTTTAAAAAAATGTGAGATAACATTTCAATTCCTCATAAATATGTTTTTAGTTTCAGTAACATCTAGAGCCAGTTCTGAGAAACCTCTTCCATTACCATCTAAAGAACTGACAAACTTGTTAGTTTATGCAAACTTCGATATACCTATTCATTTGAAATCATATTAAAATAGTTCATCGGCAATTTAATATTGAAGAGGATGAATGAAGGCGGAACAAAAAGATTGATGTAATTCCTAATGAAAACTCGTTCACACAATTTTGAAAAGATTTCAAAATCAAGTTATACCAAATTGCAAAATGATTTTGAAAGCCTATTTGAACGCGTTTCGACGGTATATAGTCAGATCAACGTCACTACCGTAGGGTAGGAGATATCCCGGGGACGGTAATTAAAATCGATGGAACTTCGAAACTAAGCCAGGTCACACCAAATTGAAAAATGATTTTGAAAGCCTATTCGAATGCCTTTCGATGGTATATAGTCAGATCAATGTCGCTGCCGTAGGGTGGAAGATATCCCGGGGGCGGTAAATGTAAATCGATGTACCTTATGAACTAAGCCAGGTCACATCACATTGAAAAATGAATTCAAAGCCTTTTTGAATGCCTTTTGATGATATATAGTCAGGTCTATGTCGCTGCCGTAGGGTAGGAGATATGCCGGGGGCGGTATTTAAAATCGATGGAACTTTCGAACTAAGCCAGGTCACAACAAATTGAAAAAATAAATTGAAAGCCTATTTGAATGCCTTCCGATGGTATATAGTCAGATCAATGTCGCTGCCGTAGGGTAGGAGATATGCCGGGGGCGGTACTTAAAATCGATGGAACTCTTGACCTAAGCCAGGTCACACCAAATTGAAAAATGAAATTGAAAGCCTATTTGAATGCCTTTCGATGGTATATAGTCAGATCAACGTCTCTGCCGTAGGGTAGGAGATATGCCGGGGGCGGTACTTAAAATCGATGGAACTCTTGAACTAAGCCAGGTCACACCAAATTAAAGAATGAATTTGAAAGCCTATTTGAATTCCTTTCGATGGTATATAGTCAGATCAACGTCGCTGCCGTAGGGTAGGAGATATGCCGGGGGCGGTACTTAAAATCGATGTAACTTCTGAACTAGGCCAGGTCACACCAAATTGAAAAATGATTTTGAAAGCCTATTTGAATGCCTTTCGAAGGTTTATAGTAAGATCAACGTCGCTGCCGTGAGTAGGAGATATGCCGGGGGCGGTACTCAAAATCGAGCAACCAAGCTGAAAATAATTCTGAAAGCCTATTGGATTTTTTTTCTTCTGTAAAAGTCGATGCAATATCGCAGCCGTAGGGTGGGATATTAGAAAATAATTTATTTTTTTGAAGAAAAAAAGTCCATGGCGTACTGATGCGTCTAGATGCGATATGAACGGAGAATTTTTCGCGGAGTGCACCGCGTTTGAGAAAAACAGTTGGAACCTACAAAGGATCACAGTACAACACTCAATCTTCGTCGCAAATTTCAACTTCTTGAATCAATGTACAGAAGCTGTGGAGCAAATTTTCAAAAACCACGCAAAAATATGAAATATCTAAAAATTCACAATAAATTTTGAGTATCTCGTTCTGTCTAATAAACAATCCCAGGTACCAAACTTTATTTCATTTGACTCGACGGGAGCCGCTGGAGATGCCAATATTTACCGGGAAAACATTATATATATATATATATATATATATATATATATATATATATATATATATATATATATATATATATATATATATATATATATATATATATATATATATATATATATATATATATATATATATATATATATATATATATATATGTATATATATATATATACAGGGTGTCCCGTAAAGACCACGTCAAACTGAAGGAGTATGTAGGTCGAATGTTACCCTACCTTCTATGAAAAAATTTCTCTTATGAAAGTCCTTTCGAGATATTTTTTTTTATATGAAAATTTAGAATTTATGTCCTTCCCAGTAGTTTTTTTATATTGTTGGTACAATTTAACACTTTTCTAATTCATTTCTTCAGTAAAATATTTCAGAATGATCATTCTAACTTCTACAGTAATTAAATGCTCGGAACATTATAGAGGAGGGGCTGTGAGAAATATTTTTAATAGAAGTTTTAAGAGTATACTTTTTTTCATGAAGTTTAACCCATCGTAGTGAAAACAAAATGTTCTGGGCTGCACATTACATTATTAAATTGCCTATTTTATGGAGATTTCAAAATGGTATGACACAATAGATTTTTTATTGGAAAACTGAAAATTATTACAATTTTTTCAAAAAGGAGACTTTTCTGACATAATCTATTTTGCCAATTTTCGTCATATATTTTATTCTGCCTTATCTAATGATACACTCAATATTTCACGTGAGAAAATGATAGTTGCATAATTATTTACCTCAAGAGTCAGAATTATTCATTTAATGCAACCATTTTTGGGTCTTTTGTTATCCATCTAGCTTAGGCAGAAGAGAAATTTCATAAAAACTTAACAAAGGCTGCTGTGGATTCGTTTGATATCAACTTGTCATTTAATTCCTTCAGTATGTTACTTAGCTCGTGCGTCATTCTCACTTCTTGGTTATCGTTCATGCACTATCTGATTTTGTTTTAGAACTGTTCTGCTTAACGAATTGCATTTTGTTTGACTGAAGTGTTAACAAATATTTTGTTTGTTTTCGACTCCTAGTTTATCATTTACGACATTGCTTTTTCTGAAAGTGGCGGAATAAAACCCTCAGTATACGTCGCGAGAATACGCTGACATGCATTTGATTAACGGTGAAGTTCGCAAGGCTGTATTCAGAGCGGTATCCAAATCGCCGAAAACCCAACTATGAAATGTTTATCCGAACGCATGACGCAATCACCGAAGGCGAGTTCCTGGTCGTCGTAAAAGCAGTGGCTGGCCCTCAATGGTGGATGATGACATCGTTCTGGATGAAGTCGAAGAAGATCCATCAATATCTACTCGTATGATAGAACGCCGTACAGGCATACCCAAATCAACTGCCCATAAAATTTTGCAGCGGCAGAATTATCATCCCTACCATTTACAACGAGTTCAAAAAGTGTTACCCAGCCCGAGTTCAATTTTGCCGAAAAATGCTGCGAAAACATCGTGAAGATCGAAATTTTTTTAAGAAGATTATTTGGAGCGATGAGACTTCCTGTCGAAAGGACGGGTACATGAATCTTCACAATTTGCATAGCTGGAACATCGTAAATCCACACGAGAAGAGAGAAGACAGATCACAATATCGACCGGTAGATTGAAAGAGGAGGTGAAATTTTGTGGCCCCCTCGTTCACCAGACCTAAATCCACTGGATTTTTATTATTGGGGTTACTTGAAAGGCAAAGTCTATTCAAAAACCATAAGCAATGAAGCTGAGTTGAGGGAGGGCATCCGAGTTGCTGCAGCGGAATAAATTATCTAACTAATACTAGTTTGAGGGCATTGAAAAGGTCTTTTCTCGGTCGATGCAGGGCCTGTGTACGCGAAAGAGGTCGTCATTTTGAATATTTACTATAATGATTGTAAATAGTGAAAATATCAATAATGTTCAATAAGTAATTAAATAAAAGCCGTCAAATTAAGCTTTATCAGAAATGTCCCCTTTTTGAGAAAAATTGCGATAATTTTCAGTTTTCTAATAAAAAACCTATAGTATCATACCATTTTGAAATCTCCATGAAATAGGCAATTTAATAATGTAATGTGCAACAGTAGCCAAAAACATTTTGTTTTCACAACGATGGGTTAAACTTCATGAAAAAAAGTATACTCTTAAAACTTTTATTGAAAACATTTCTTATAGCCCCCTTCTATAATGTTTCGAGCATTTTCTCACTGTTGAAGTTAAACTAATCATTCAGCAATATTTTACTGAAGAAATGAATTAGAAAAGTGTAAAATTGTACCAACAATATAAAAAAACGACTGGGAGGGACATAAATTCTATATTTTTATATAAAAAAAAATATCTCGAAAACGGAAGGACTTTCATATGAGAAATTTTTTCATAGAAGTTAGGGTAACATTCGACCTACATGATCCTTCAGTTTGACGTGGTCTTTACGGGACACCCTGTATATATCAGACATGAAAAACTTTTCGAAAATCGTTGTCTAGGAGGTCTAAAACAGATGAAAAAAATACTCCTGCACCTGACAGTTTTCCTTGGATACACTGCAATAGAATGTATTTTATGGAAATTCTTCAAGGAAAAGATATGAATTAATATAGGTCGGTATTGAAAAGAAACGTGTTGGCGTGTTCAAAAAATGTGACACATTCATGCTTAAAATGCGGTTTGAATTTGAACGATAAAGAACAAAAATCACGATGTAGATTATGTAACCGACGAACACATAATTTGTGTTTCTCTATGGCTGGCCTTTGCTTAGTAGCCGGAAACTGTATTAGTAGATTTAAAACACATTATAAAACTATTATCAATTTGATTACAGCATCGATTTTAGGTACCGCCCCCGGCATATCTCCCACCCTACGGCAGTGACGTTGATCTGACTATATACCATCGAAAGGCATTCGAATAGGCTTTCGAAGTCATTTTTCAATTTGGTGTGACCTGGCTTAGTTCAAAAGTTCCATCGATTTTAAGTACCGCGCCCGGCATATCTTCTACCCTACGGCAGCGACGTTGATCTGACTATATACCATCTAAAGGCATTCGAATAGGCTTTCAATTTCATTTTCCAATTTGGTGTGACCTGGCTTAGTTCAAAAGTTCCATCAATTTTAAGTAACGCCCCCGGGATATCTCCTACCCTACGTCAACGACATTGATCTGGCTATATACCATCGAAGAGCATTCAAATAGGCTTTACATTCCATTTTTTAATTTGGTGTGACCTGGCTTGGTTCAAAAGTTCCATCGATTTTAAGTACCGCCCCCGGCATATCTCCTACCCTACGGCAACGACATTGATCTGGCTATATACCATCGAAAGGCATTCAAATAGGATTTCGAAATCATTTTTCAATTTCGTGTGACTTGGCTCAGTTTAAAAGTTCCATCGATTTTAAGTACCGCCCCGGCATATCTCCTACCCCACGGCAACGAAATTGATATGGCTATATACCATCGAAAGGCATTCGAATAGGCTTTCGAAATCATTTTTCAATTTGGTGTGACCTAGCTTAGTTCAGAAGTTACATCGATTTTTATGTACCGCCCCCGGGATATCTTTCAACCTACGGCAGCGACGTTGATCTTACTATAAACCATCGAAAGGCATTCAAATAGGTTTTTTAATTCATTTTTCAATTTGGTGTGACCTGGCTTACTTCAAAAGTTCCATCGATTTTAATTACCGCCCCCGGCATATCTCCTACCCTACGGCAGCGACGTTGATCTGACTATATACCATCGAAAGGCATTCGAATAAGCTTTCGGAATCATTTTTCAATTTGGTGTGACCTGGCTTATTTCAGAAGTTACATCGATTTATATTTACCGCCCCCGGGATATCTTCCACCCTACGGCAGCGACGTTGATCTGACTATATACCATCGAAAGGCATTCAAATATACTTTTAAATCCGTCTTTCAATTTGGTGTGACCTGGCTTATTTCAGAAGTTACATCGATTTATATTTACCGCCCCCGGGATATCTCCCAGGCTACGGCAGCGACGTTGAATTAACTATATAACATTGAAAATTATTTGAATATGCTTTCGAAATCTTTTCAGAATTGTGAACGCGTTTTATTCAGAAATTACATCAATCTTTTTGTTCCGCCTTCATTCATCCTCTTCAACATTAAATTGCCAATGAATTATTTTAATATAATTCCGAATGAATATATCTGACTATGTCAATTCTTTCAATCGTAATGGAAGAGGTTTCTTAGAACAGGCTCAAGATGTTATTGATATTAAAATTTTTTTATGAGGAATTAGAATGTTATCCGACATTTTTTCGAATTATATCAACTTTTAATTCGAA